>CM055109.1:30625359-31080369 GCA_029204225.1 Diphasiastrum complanatum | reverse complement strand
TTGGAATGTGCTAAAGGAGAAGTTCAAGACGCCAAATCCATCAAGAATCATATTTCTGAAGTGAAAACTGAATACTGCCCCGCATGGAACAAGGAGAGCACATTTAGACTTATATGACCATAATCAAGACAATGAGGATGAACTGCAATCTATTGGTGAGTGCATACGTGATGTGGCATAAGAGGCTTGGTCACTTGAACTTAGGAAGCCTCAGCTTGATGATGAAATTGAAAAATGGTGAGAGGATTGCCTTATGATAGAAGAGCACTTGAAGTCGATGTACAAATCATGTGTGTATGGGAAGCAACATCGAGAGAAGTTCAATAAAGGTGGTGCTGCTAGGGCAAGAACATCCTAGATTTGATCACATAGATTCATGCAGGCCTACGAGGACTATGTCCTTAGGTAAAGCCTTCTATTTCATGACCTTTATTGATGATATGTCACGTAAGACATGGATTTACTTCTTGACCGAAGAAATCGGATGCATTTGACAATCTCAAGAGCTTCAAAGCTTTGGTCAAAAATCAGACAAGTAGGAAGATCAAAGTTCTAAGATCAGATTGTGGAGGTGAGTATAAGTCTAATGACTTTAATGATCTTTGTGATCAATGTGAGAACAAAAGACAATTTATGCAAGCTCATACTCCTCCTCCCAATGGTGTTAGCTGAGCACAAGAATTGTATGATTGTGAAAATTGTTAGATCTATGCTAGTTGAGATGAAACTACCAAAAGAATTTTGGCCAGAAGCATGTAGTACGGCAATCTATCTTCAAAATAGAAGTCCCACCATTGTCATACCAAAGATAACACCTGAGGAGGCATTCACAAAAAAGAAGCCAAATGTGAACCGCTTGTGAATCTTTGGATGTGAGGCCTTTGTACACATTCCTAAGGAAGAGAGACGTAAGCTTGATGTGAAAGCTATCAAGTGTATATTCCTAGGATATGATGATCGTGTGAAGGGCTATAGATATTTTGATCTAGTGGAGAACAAGATACATGTAAGTCGTGATGTTATCTTTGATGAATTTAAGATGTATGAAGACGAGGATGCTGAGAAGACGGACACATCAAGTGTAAAAGATGGTACAGTGACGATACAATCCTCGTGATGATCCATTCATTGACTTTCCTAGTGATGGACATGAGGATACACCTCAAGATACTACTCTCAACCTCAAGAGACAGATTGGAGAGGTAGAGACAAATCCTTTGGTGCATGAAGGATTGAAGGTGTAGGTGACAAACGCAAGGAGAAAGATGTACCGTGGGATACATTTTTACCAGGAAGCCGATCACCTGACAGGAAGCTCCCTAAGTGGTTTGAGAGATTGTTGGAGAGCCGCAACATGGATGAATTTCGAAGATCATCTAGGTAGGGAGAGCTACAAAGATCAACAAGAGGGAAGACACAACCTGAAAGGTATGAAGCAAATTATGCTCTCTTATCTTACATTATTCAAAGCAAAGAACCTTGGACTTATGTTGAAGTGAAGGATGATGACATTTGGATCAAGGCCATGGGAGAAGAGATGGAGTCAATTGCTAAGCATAGCACATGGGACTTAGTGGAACCACTAGTTATACATTGCTAACCAGGGAATGTTTGAATCACATCATGTTGATGGGGCAAACACCACATTTGGTGTCAAGATTTGTGAATGATAAGGATCAATTTGTTGTTACGTGTATTACGACATTTTGAATTGGCACCAGTTTGAAGTGTTTTGGGTGGGATAGCTTTGCCTACAACTGTGGCTGCTACAACATTATTAGAGTTGCCAAAATAAGCCAATTGTGGGCCATGGTAAGGTATTTTGTATATATAAGATGTTTTAAGAACTTAGACCTTTAGTCATATTAATATTGTTAGGTAGATAGATTAGGATAAGTCGCTATAGGGATGACTAGGGTGTGTTTAGTAATGTGTAGATAGGACAAAAAGCACTAGAAAGGTTGTTTGAGGGTTGTTGATTTAGAATGGAAAGATCATATTCGGGTAAAGAGGAATGGAAGTTGAATGGACTGAAAGCAACCGCAAGTGTGACAATTGCGATCTTGATGCGGTCTTAGCAGTGGAAGTTATACCAACCATGAGAGAACTGCATACGAAACAATGGCGGTCTTTTGCGGAGTTGTGGGAAGGCTCTTGCGGTGAGTTCAAGATTGTATAAATAGGAAACTTGTAGCTGCAAAGGGGACCCTTGGTTTTACATTGGATAGCAGAAGTTTGATCAAGCGTCAAAAGGATTAGAGCCGAGCATTCTATGAGTTGTGATACAAGTTTATGTCAGGTTGTATGCTGCAAGTAGAAGTGCCTTGCTTTAGATCTTGCGAGTAGTTTTGGTGTAGAATTGTGTCATTGCCTTCACTGTCTAGTATTATGTATATTTCATTGTTAAGATGGAATGTAACTTGAGTAATGTCTTTTCCTTTTGTACGATCCTTGATGTAATGGAAATTCTAGTCTATGTGATGGTTATACTTTGCCAATTTGTTGTATTGTATTGTAATAACAGAGATGTGGAATGCAATTATGTTATTTAGTTTTATTGCACTTTGTGAATGGTTATTAGTCAGATTCTGACATGTCAGGTTAATCTGTTATAGTTCTATTAATTGTTCTATGACAATCTACTAATAGGAACTTTTGGTATGTTAGCAATTTACCCACAATTTACCTAACACCCTTTTGGTTCCATTGCGAAAGCAGATTCCAGTTGTATGCATAATCTGGATAGAAACAATTTTCAGTTGTGGGTAGAATTACCAGAGGTAGGTGTAGAATCATCACCAATGTCTTCATGTGCTAGTGTTTTGGATCTGGGGAGATCCACAATTCTTCGCGAGATGGGTGTTGTATCGATAGGATGTACTCGGACATCAATATTCCAGTGTTTCAAAGGGAAGAAGCGTGATGATCCCGACATTCACGTTCACCAATTTTTGGTAGTCGTCACAAGCAAACCGTTAAACAACGGATATTAGGAAGTTGGAATAATTTCCAACAACATTAAAGGGAAATGCTCATCAATGGTATTTCCAATATGGGTTTCAAAAATTCCAGACTTGGGAAGTATTAGGAAGACCTCTCTTGAAGCAATATTAGAAGAAGTATGAGGACGAGGAGATTTTGGATTATTTGCAAGCAATAGAGCAAAAAACAAAGGAAGATGTTTTAGCTTGTGTTCAAAGGTTCGAAGTTTTAGAAAAGAGGCTTTAGGATCCACTGACAGATGCAAAACGTGTCAAGTACTTCCAACATGGGTTACATAAGGTTCTCAGGAGGGGAACCACGACCAAAATTCTATTATTGTTGGCCTCGTAACCCAATTTTTGTTCCCTTCTTTCCCTTTCCCATAAAATTCCTTTTTTCCTGTTGTAAGAAACATTTCTAACTATCTATATTATCTTCAATCAACAACCATGTACACATACAATTGATAATCACTCACATTTCATTCATCATATAGTGGTATTCAAAATGATGCACAACTATAGCATAATATGATGTTGTACAATTTCGTAATGCGTCATCCACCAACTGCTTGTTGCAAAAAGCAAACCATACACTTTGAGCGTTCCAACAAAAATTCACGCCGAATAAATCGTACTTTGTAAAATCTCCCTGCTTTTAGAAACATCCCTAACTATGTATAGTATCTTGAATCAACAACCATGTACACATTCAATTGATTATCAACCACATTTCATTCATCATATTTTGGTATTCAAAATGATGTACAACTACACCATACTATTATGCTTTACAATTTAGTCATGCGTCTTCCACCAACTACTGCTACAGAAAGTAGACCATCAAATATATGGTAGTCCGTGTTCCAAATTTCAAATTCTTGCATATGCTCTCTTACTCTTGGAAATTTTTATCCATTGTTGTCTTTTCCAAATAAATTCCTATAAATTCACCGAGTCACCAAACTCCTATTCAATGGTCACATCACTAGGCTATCTTGTATGTCGCAAAGTTCTCCTCTGTACATCCTCATCAACCATGTCTTTCTTACAACATTCGTAGGTCACATCACTAGGTTGTCTTGTATGTCGTAGAGGTCTCCAGCTCTGTACGTCTTCATCAGCCATGTCTTCCTTACAACATTTGTAACAATGGAACAAGAAAGTACCCGCACTCAACTTATAAGCTCTAATCCATGATCTTTACTTTACAATTGATCAATACACTAACAATTTCAATGCATTTGCTATTGAAGGGCTTCTTGAGCTCGACCCAATTGACAAACAGTAATATTATTGCTTGAAAGTTTTCCTCTTAATGAGTTCTACCTCATCAAACCACTAACCAAGCATCATTGCTAAACGAGACACATATACCACCTTGTTCTTAATTGCTACTTAATACTAGCACCCGTCGGCTCAACTTTCTTTTAATGCTATCTTTAATGACCATAATAACGCCATCACTTCGGCCCCTCATATCGTATGTCCGGATCGACTTGCAACACCACAAAATTACAAAACTACAAAACACTGCAAACAACAAACATGCTAATGCGCAACAGTATTAAAATGTCTCTAGTTACCGTAGTTAAACCAAAAGAACTTATACAACAACATCTAACAATTACCAGTCATTATCTATCACAAGGTTTAATATTGTCCTTTCAGAACATATATAAAAAAAATTCCGATTATTGTTGCCCTTGTAACCCAAATTTTGTTCCCTTCTTTGCCTTTCCCATAAAATTCCTCTCTGGTTTTTGTAAGAAACATTCCTAACTACGTATAGTATCTTGAATGATAAGTTTTGAGCTCATATATTCAAATACATGCTCATAATGACGTAGGCATTCTCCAACCTCCATTGAAATTTCTAGACAAATGTACCATCATGGATAAAAAAATCTATAGAAATTCTCCTTACAAACAGAGAATGAAATTTGCAATCTTGAGTCATGAATATGCACTTTCTACAAATGTAAGTAATTCCAATGCCCAATTATGGCATTAGAAGATTTGGACAAATGTTTAAACATGAATCTATCTTGTACAAAGGATGGAAAAGTATTGTCAAGGATATATGTATAAATGCTACCTCCATAGACACTTGAAGCATCTCTTATATGTGCTTATTAGAGAAACAACCTAGATCAATATTTTCATAAGGACAAGCCAATAGAGCTAAATCTATTCTTGAATCAATACATGGTGATTTGTATGGCCCTATGAGCATACATTCTCTTGGTTATGCACTATATTTTATCACATTTGTAGATGATAATTTCAGATTTACCAGAACAATCTTCATAAAAGCAAGTCTGAGGCATTAAACTGCACCAAATAATTCAAGTGGTTTGTTGCGACAAAAACTGCTCAGAAGATCAAGATTCTATGCACCAATTGTGGGGGAGAATACATCTATGACAAAATTTTGGATTATCTATCTTTGTGCAACATGCATCATAAGTTCACCATCAGCTATGTGTAGAATGGAGTATCCAAAAGGAAGAACCAAATATTAGTAGATGCAACACAAACAATGCTCACAAACGCTCAACTATCCAAGAGATTGAGCAAAAGCAGTCTCTACCAGTTGTCATCTATAGATTTATAGGAGCACTAATGTAGTCGACTCAAAGAACTATGGCTACAAATCGAGTATGAAATAGCTTCGAGTGTTCGGATGTCTATTCATAAATCATCAACAATTTGAATCAACTACTGATTTGAGCCCGATGCACTACCAACTAGGCATCGAAATCACGGGAGATAGATTGCCATAATCCAGTAGAAATATCTGGTCAATGTACTTCATAGGTATCACATGTAAGACTACAAGTTGATAGACTCACATATGGATCCACCACGATTCAAGCTATTGAATGACATGTCCACAAAGACTGAAGCGCAACAAAAAGAAATGTGTAGATGACCTGATCTAGTGTACAAAGTGAGCAAATTGTTGCAATACATGTCAAATCCATGACTACCAGTTAATATCTGTGTTCATCATGTATGCCATGATCTATAGATCACCTAATCTTGCATACACAGTGCACGCATTGTTGCAATACATGTCGAATCCATGACTACCACATTGGAAAGTTCTACAAAGAGCATTTGATGTACATACAGGCCATAAAGCACTATGCTTTGTGTTATGATAGATAATCCAAGAATGTACCAGTTCTGAATGCCTATTCAGACTCAAATTGGGTTGGAAAAGTGGATATTAGAAAATCCACCTTTGGCTACTTGTGCTTTCTTGTAGGAGGACCAATTTTATGGAACAATCAAAAGCAAGAATGCATTTCCTTGTCCGTTATTGAGTCCGAATATGTTGCATCCATCTGTATAGTAAAGGACATTATTTGGCTTCGATGATAATTCCAAGATTTGAAATCTCAACCCACTAACTCGCTAAACACATTGAAGTTAGATTTCATTTTCTTACTCCTGACCTAAATTCATTTTCCAAGAACTCCTATACAAATACTCACTCTCTAGAACACCCTATAGAAATGAACTATTATATAAATTAATCTCCAATTTTACAAGCATTTTTTTTTGGCTTGACATTAGCCTAAATGGCTTGGTGAACTTTAGTTCTCCAAAACCCATTCTTAATGATACTTATCACCTCTTTTTGACATGCCTATAGTGGAATTTGTGCTGTTAATTTTCTTTAGCAAGGATGTGAGGTTCATTTATGGGTATTCAAGTCTATGTAACAAAAGGAATACCATGGAAATTCTCCAATGATCTCCAAGGTGCATGGCCTTATCATTGGTCTATGTTATGGTAAGTAATTATAGGCTATTATTTTTTTTAAAATTTTGACTTAATTTATTGTATTATGTTTTTGTTAAGCATTGACTAATGAAATTACTAACTCTTCAATTTAGATTTGTGAATTTGATTATATTCCAATATCACAATTAGATTTAGCCATTGGTGGAGGGCACAATTATCCAACATGGAAGTGAATCTGCATTAATGAAAACAAGCACGTAGCATGCATGCATGAAAAAAAGCAAACAATTTTTTTCCATTGGTGCATGCTTGATTCCACATAGTTCTTCTTGCTATTGTGCCCTTGCATGCTCGAATCTAGAAATATGACAACTGAATTTATTTGAAAATGTATCTGTATTTTTTATGATAGTGTCCTCTTATGGAGGATGTATCCAAGTTGTTTTCTATATTGGATGAACAATTGATCGAGTTTCCAATGATGTGTCTTGAAGTCTACATGCTTGATGGTTGGCAAAGATTATCTAAAATCGTGAATACTAAAAAGCAAATAGCTTGAATATTAATCAAAATTATTGTGAATACTAATCATTATTATAATAAATATTGATCGTGAATACTTGTGAATATTGATCGTGACTACTAAAATATTATGAGTACTTATGATCATGATTATTGTGAATAAGAGTTGTGAATATTTGAGGATCATTGCCCACTTGAGCTGCCTTTTTTTAATTTGTTTCTTTTTGACAAAATTTCCAAAATGACGAACATTTTTTGTGGCCAGATATTGACATAGCATAGTGGGTCCTATCAAGCACAGTCATGCTGGCAACACGTGACCACCTAGGATGGTGATACGTGGCACCCAAACATGTTGATAATGCCAGACTGCGTCATGGCCCTTGTGAGGCCATCACTGAAGGGTGTACCGTTATGGTACATAACACCCTGCGACTTCATCCAAAAACATTTCGGTTAATAGCAATGGGAAATGATCCTTATAGTAAACGAATTAAGTTTGCAGTAATAGGTTGCCATTCTTCTTTGGTGACTATAACTATAGGGCTTAACCAAAGTGTATAGTCGATAGTATATATAAATCCCACCATGACCAGTTTTTTAATCTTTGCCCTAACTTGTTATGCATGCTTCATATTCATTCAATACCGTTGTTGATGCGAATTGGTCGTGCATCAATGATAACGTCAATTGTGTGCTCATAGATCTCTTTCGAAACATCTCGGATCATTATTAGCTCCAATAGATACATGTTTGGGATTATCTTCCATCCCCAGATTAATATTTATTAGCTTTTCTCTAGATATTTGAGTGGGATGCAATTGTTTTGGTTCCTCCTTCAACATTCTAGATTTTCAATGGTTTTAGAGAAACTTTGCAGCCATTGTTCTCTACTCGTATCCTCCACTTACGCATGCTCATTCCCCTAATCTGATTCAATTGCTGGTTAGACCACTTCGGCAGCAAATAAATTAAATACCATAGATAGATGGGCTTTCCCAACTGGTATGTAGTCTAGAAACAAACTGGTCCGAGGTAAATCTTCCTCAAATTCCCCCGACATTGGTTGGAACATTTATCGTTTCAATGCCCACTGGCCACAGCACCCAATAAATCCTTCCATGATGTTTTCTGTAATTGAAATTTCTCTCCTTTGGTTGAAATAGTAACGACTCTCATTGCCCAGTCATGCACCGCCTTTGTGGCTCTTAGCGAAGGCCTTCCTAATAAAATGGGTATACATTTGTCCCTTTTGGGAATCTTAGAACAACAGAATCCAACAAAAATTGTAACCCGTTAATATTTACTAGGACTTTCAAGATTTCCCTTATTGGAGAATCCCTTATATGATTAGCCATATGAATGACTATTTGGATCTTATGTAAGGGTATGTAATTCAATTTACTATATATGTCTTCAGAGATGATATTTATACCTGCTCCACCATCAATCTAGATGCCCCTAATATCAATACCCTGAATGCCAATCTCCAATCTTGGAACAATGTCCTTTTTCGTAGATTGCACAATGGCATTAAGTGATGCTGAAGGTGGTCCTTTCAGTCTTTAATTCTAGGCAACTTAGCACTATGGACTCTGCCAAGTACAATGCAATATGAATTAAGTTTTAATTGACCGACCGTTACCTGAAATTCATAATTGCTCGCAAAATTTGCAATTTGGTCAACTACAATATTGACCAATTCTTGAGAGGAGTTAGGTCCATGAGACTATTGCAATTGATTCAGATCCTCCTACATAACCCTGGCCATCTAACCCACATCCATATTAGAGTTTTGTACTTGGCCCTACATTTTCAAACTACATATATTGCCTCACCGCCTTCCCTTTGTCCTTGTGACGGGTAACAACTTGAACATCTATCATTGGTGGTTCCTCAACCGACACTATCTTTTTTAAGTAGAAATGCACTCCAAAAAGGTTTATTGTTTAACATTCTAAAGTGAGTCCACTAGAGCTGAAGAGACTATGTGGGCCCATCATTACTAAAAATGCCTTCATTGCATTAACTGATGGGTTACTATCATATCGATAACATGTTGGCCGATATTCCAACAAAGTCTTTGCCAAAGGGTAAACACATTACCTTAGTTAGTATGTTAGCTCTTCATTCAGGTTTTTAGTGGTAAGCTTAAGGGGGAATATTGCACATTAATTTTACTCCTAACCTAAATTCATTTTCTGAGTACTCCTATATAATTTAAATACTCACTTTCTAGAACACCCTACATAAATGACCTGTAGGTGATCTGTAGATCATGGCATACATGATGAGTACAATTATTAACTAGTAGTCATGGATTTGACATGTATTGCAACAATTTGCTCACTTTGTATGCAAGATCAGGTCATCTACACATTTCTTTTTGTTGTGCTTCAATCTTCGTGGACATGTCATTAAATAGCTTGAATCATAGATCCATGGGTGAGTCTATCAACTTGTAGTCTTACATGTGATACCTATGACGTACATTGACTAGATATTTCTACTGGATTATGGCAATCTATCTGTCATGATTTCCATGATGAGTAGATAGTGCACTAGGCTTGAATCAGTAGCTGATTCAAATTGTTGATGATTAATGAATCATTGACATATAATGTGAACATACTATAAAGGTATTCCTACAACTAACATGATAGAAACTATTTTTCTTTGCATGTAGCATAGACATCCGAATACTCAAAGCTGCTTCGTACTCGACTTGTAGCCATAGTTTGCTTTCAAAGGATTTTTTGAGTCGACTACATTAGTGCTCCTATAAATCTGCAGATGACAACTCGTAGAGACTGCTTTTGCTCAAAATCTCTTGGATAGTTGAGCGTTTGTGAGCATTGTTTGTGTTTCATCTACTAATGTTTGATTCTTTCTTTCATTTTGAATTTCCACACTGCAAGGTTGGAAATCCCATCCAATTTTCTACTTTCACTCAAAATTGACTCTCCCATATTCGCCATCCCAAAACTGCCTGAAACTGCAACCGTATGCTAAAAGCAATATGTCGAGGCCAACTATGATGTCAGAAGTCGAAAATAATGACCTTTACTTTTTCTCTTACCAGGGCACCCTTTGCTTTTCCGTCAAATTGAAAGCCAAATCGGCATCGCCTTCCAAAATATCAAGCAGACATAGAGTATTCCACTTACATACTGGCGCAAAGGTCCCCTCATAGTCAATGCCTTTGCTTTGTGCATACACTTTGATCACCAATCTAGCCTTGTGCTTTGTTATACTTCCATCTGCACGATACTTAGTCCTATATACCCATTTACAACCAATGGGTTTCTTGCCAACTAGTGGTTCCACTAAGTCCCATGTGCTATGCTTAGCAATTGACTCCATCTCTTCTCCCATGGCCTTGACCCAAATGTCATCATCCTTCGCTTCAACATAAGTCAAAGGTTCTTTGCTTTGAATAATGTAAGATAAGAGAGCATAATTTGATTCATACCTTTCAGGCTGTGTCTTCCCTCTAGTTGATCTTCGTAGCTCTCCCTAGCTAGATGATCTTGGAAATTCATCCATGTTGCGGCTCTCCAACAATCTCTCAAACCACTTAGGGAGCTTCCTATCAGGTGATCGGCTTCTTGGTAAAAATGTATCCCACGGTACATCTTTCTCCTTGCGTTTGTCATTTGCACCTTCAATCCTTCTTACACCAAAGGATTTGTCTCTACCTCTCCAGTCTGTCTCTTGAGGTTGAGTAGTAGTATCTTGAGGTGTATCCTCATGTCTATCACTAGGAAAGTCAATGAATGGATCATCATGAGGAGGTATCATCACTGTACCATCTTTCACACTTGATGTGTCCGTCTTCTCAGCATCCTCGTCTTCATACATCTTAGATTCATCAAAGATAACATCACGACTGACATGTATCTTGTTCTCCACTAGATCAAAATATCTATAGCCCTTCACATGATCATCATATCCTAGGAATATACACTTGATAGCTTTCACATTAAGCTTACGTCTCTCTTCCTTAGGAATGTGTACAAAGGCCTCACATCCAAAGATTCACAAGCGGTTTACATTTGGCTTCTTTTTTGTGAATGCCTCCTCAGGTGTTATCTTTGGTATGACAATGGTGGGACTTCTATTTTGAAGATAGATTGTCGTACTACATGCTTCTGGCCAAAATTCTTTTGGTAGTTTCATCTCAACTAGCATAGATCCAACAATTTCCACAATCGTACAATTCTTGTGCTCAGCTACACCATTGGGAGGAGGAGTATGAGCTTGCATAAATTGTCTTTTGTTCCCACATTGATCACAAAGATCATTAAAGTCATTAGACTTATACTCACCTCCACAATCTGATCTTAGAACTTTGATCTTCCTACTTGTCTGATTTTCGACCAATGCTTTGAAGCTCTTGAGATTGTCAAATGCATCCGATTTCTTCGTCAAGAAGTAAATCCATGTCTTACGTGACATATCATCAATAAAGGTCATGAAATAGAAGGCTTTACCTAAGGACATAGTCCTCGTAGGCTTGCATAAATCTGTGTGGATCAAATTCAGGATGTTCTTTGCCCTAGCAACACCACCTTTATTGAAGTTCTCTCGATGTTGCTTCCCATACACACATGATTTGTACATCGACTTCAATTGCTCTTCTATCATAGGCAATCCTCTCACCATTTTCAATTTCCTCATGAAACTGAGGCTTCCTAAGTTCAAGTGACCAAGCCTCTTATGCCACATGAGACAAGCCCATGTTTCCCCTTGATTGTAGCATTCAACCTATACAATTTTGTATTGAGCTCTCTTATACCATCCGCAATGACTTTGAACTTTTGGTTCACATCCTTCACAAAGCAACGATCATGGGCAAATTCTACTTTCAACTTTTGATCAGTAATAACAACAACAGAAAGTAGATTTTTTTTCAAACTTAGTACGTAAAGTACCTCCCTGATCATCTTACTTTTGCCATCAGGTAGTTGGATTGAAACGGTGCCTATCCCCTTGATCTTGCACACATCACCATTTGCTTGTGAAACGGACATTCCATTATCCAACACTTTCAAGCTACCGAACCAATCTTTGTTACCTGTCATGTGTCTTGTGGCTCCTGAGTCAATGTACTACACTTGATCATCTTGATTAGATGACAATGCTGATTTGAAGATGCTAGAGTCTCCAATCTCATCCTCATCAACAAGGTTACGTGCTTTCTTTGGTTTCCCCTTGTCTGATTCTGCCAGAATTTCCAACATTCACTCTTCCAATGGCCCTTTTTACCTCAATGGAATCACTTACCCTTCTTCTTGGTCTTGCTGGAATATCCCTCACCCTCCCGAGTCTTGGCAAATTGCTGCTTAAACTTCTTCTTGGCCTTGCCCTTTCCTTATTTCTGACATGTCAAAAGTGCCTGATCATCAGTGTTTTGAAGTCCAGATTTCACCATTTCTCACCGTTGCTCTTCTTGCATCAAGATTCCTATGAGCTTGTCAAAGGTTGGCAATCCTTTTCTTGATGCTATTCCACTCACAAACATTTGATAGGGTTTTTCAATGCCACACAATGCATTGTGCACTAGCTTCACGTCACGTATGCACTCACCAATAGAATCCAGTTCATCTCTTATTGTCTTGATTCTGGTCATATAAGTCTGAATGTGCTCTCCTTGCTCCATGTGGGCACTATTCAGTTTTGACTTCATAAACATGATTCTTGATGGATTTGGCATCTTGAACTTCTCCTTTAGCACATTCCATGTATGTCTGGGTGTAATAGCATCACAAATGTGGGTAATGATGTGATCATCCACTGACAAGTTAATGAAGGTGAAAACTTTCCTCACCTCCTTATCGAAGACTTTGATGTCCACTTCATTTGGTGGTCTTCTCTAATCACCTGTGATGACATCCCACACGTCCTTCTCCATCAGTATGTTTTTCATTTTGAATTTCCACACTGCATAGTTGAAAATCCTGTCCAATTTGCTACTTTCACTCAAAATGGACTCTCCCATGTTCGTCGTCCCAAAACTGCAACCGTAGGCTAAAAACAGTATGTCGAGGCCAACTTCAGATACATGATTCTTGATGGATTTGATGTCTCAAAGTTCTCGGTTAGCACATTCCATGTCTGTCTGGGTGTAATAGCATCACAAATGTGGGTAATGATGTGATCTTCCACTACAAGTTAATGAAGGTCAAAACATTTCTCACCTTTTTATCAAAGACTTTAATGTTCGTTTCATTTGGTGGTCTTCTCTCATCACTTGTGACGACATCCCACATGTCCTTCTCCATCAGTATGTTTTTTATTTTGAATTCCCACACTGCATAGTTGAAAATCCAATCCAATTTGCTACTTTCACTCAAAATGGACTCTCCCATGTTCATCGTTCCAAAACTGCAACCGTAGGCTAAAACAGTATGTCGAGGCCAACTTTAGAAACATGATTCTTGATGGATTTGACGTCTCAAACTTCTCGTTTAGCACATTCCATGTCTGTCTGGGTGTAATAGCATCACAAATGTGGGTAATGATGTGATCCTCCATTAACAAGTTAATGAAGGTCAAAACTTTCCTGACCTTCTTATCGAAGACTTTGATGTCCGTTTCATTTGGCGGTCTTCTCTCATCACTTGTGATGACATCCCACTTGTGCAATGCTTGAAGCTCTTGAGATTGTCAAATGCGTCCGATTTCTTCGTCAAGAAGTAAATCCATGTCTTACGTGATATATCATCAATAAAGGTCATGAAATAGAAGGCTTTACCTAAGGACATAGTCCTCGTAGGCCTGCATGAATCTATGTGGATCAAATCTAGGATGTTCTTTGCCCTAGCTGCACCACCTTTATTGAACTTCTCTCAATGTTGCTTGCCATACACACATGATTTGTACATCGACTTCAAGTGCTCTTCTATCATAGGCAATCCTCTCACCATTTTCAATTTCCTCATCAAGTTGAGGCTTCCTAAGTTCAAGTGACCAAGCCTCTTATGCCACATCACGTATGCACTCACCAATAGATTGCAGTTCATCCCTCATTGTCTTGATTATGGTCATATAAGTCTAAATGTGCTCTCCTTGTTCCATGCGGACAGTATTCAGTTTCACTTCAGAAATATGATTCTTGATGGATTTGGCGTCTTGAACTTCTCCTTTAGCACATTCCAAGTCTATCTGGGTGTAATAGCATCACAAATGTGGGTAATGATGTGATCATCCACTAACAAGTTAATGAACGTGAAAACTTTCCTCATCTTCTTATCGAAGACTTTGATGTCCGCTTCATTTGGTGGTCTTCTCTAATCACCACATGTCCTTCTCCATCAATATGTTTTTTATTTTGAATTCCCACACTGCATAGTTGAAAATCCAATCCAATTTGCTACTTTCACTCAAAATGGACTCTCCCATGTTCATCGTCCCAAAACTGCAACCGTAGGCTAAAAACAGTATGTCGAGGCCAACTTTAGAAACATGATTCTTGATGGATTTGACGTCTCAAACTTCTCGTTTAGCACATTCCATGTCTGTCTGGGTGTAATAGCATCACAAATGTGGGTAATGATGTGATCCTCCATTAACAAGTTAATGAAGGTCAAAACTTTCCTGACCTTCTTATCGAAGACTTTGATGTTTCATTTGGCGGTCTTCTCTCATCACTTGTGATGACATCCCACTTGTCCTTCTCCATCAGTATGTTTTTCATTTTGAATTTTTACACTGCATAGTTGTAAATCCAATCCAATTTGCTACTTTCACTCAAAATGGACTCTCCCATGTTCGCCATCCCAAAACTGTCTGAAACTGCAACCGTAGGCTAAAACTAGTATGTCGAGGCCAACTATGGTGTCAGAATTAAAAAATAATGACCTTTATTTTTTTGCTTACCAGGCCACCCATCGCTTTTCCGCCAAATTGAAAGCCAAATCGGCGTCGCCTTCCGAAATGCACTCTATCGCCAACACCCAACTACGTGCCCAATGGAATGGTGAAATCACTTTTGGTGCACTCCAAACACTTTCTCAGCTGCAATCGGTCTATTTTGCGGTACCATACTTGCAGGTACAATCCGAGTTCCATTCATTTGGAGGTTATAGCCTTTCATTTGGGTCAAAACGTATAAACAATCTAAAAATAACGATTTTTCTATTTTTTGAATTGTTTCTTCACGGTGAAGAAACGTCACTTTTCATAAACTTGGGACCCAACTCCAATTTCAACCTGAAAATTTTTATTGAAGTTGAGTGGCCAATTTTCCTTCAATGGCCATCAAGTCCTTTCAAAATTCCTTTCACTTCAATCCAACAGGTACTTCCAATCCAAGACTATCATTGATCTATATGGCTTGAGATCTGACGACTATCCATGATCTGGCATGCTCAACCACACTCCTTAAGCCACTAAACCCCTTAATACACTAAAAGAGGACTCTTCTTCCTCGCGCAAGCAGATCCGCGAGGTCTCTTCTCCTCCTCTCTGCTCGAAGCTGCTGTTTGAGGGTTTTTGAAAACTTTTAAATCACGATCCAGCTATCTCCAGGTCACGTAGTTGTCAACAACCTTCTAGCATCCTCCTACCAGTGCTAGGGTGCCATGGTTCAATCTTTAGAGATCCAAAAAAAGCTCACAATATAGAGAAAGTGCTGATTTTGTGCTTCCAAATCCCAGACCAGGGTTTTTCTCACAAATCTGATCTTGGCTTCTTGTTTACAGCTTTTTGACAGGCCAATCCTCTTTCTATGATGTCGCCCTACTGCTAGAAGTCTGATGCTTCAAATGGTTTTCAAAATGGTATCCTTTGAATGCACACCGACTGCAAACGCCAAGTAGGCTCCTTCAAAATTTTAGAATTCCATTTGGCTCAGGTTCTGATTCAGCCAACAATTCTTGTCTCTGAATCCTCACACACTCTCGAGCTTAGCAAGCTTCTGTGTGCTATAATTTGTGCACTAGTGCTTTACTTTCCGTCTTCAACCTGCTGTCAACCTCGAACTTTCAGAAGACTCTTCTCCCAAAGCTCTCTTCAACGGCGACACTATACTATGTGCACTCCCTATACGGCTCTGATACCAACTTAGAATTTGCTTCGAACAGGAACACAGATCATGCTACACATTAAAACAGATAGAAAACACTCTCCACACCAAGCTCACGTAGCAACTGTATTTCTCAAAATGAAAATACATTGTACATAGAGTTCTTCACTCAGGCAACCCATGCATGACCCAGGTTGCTGTTGATGGGACTTGTGTCCCGTCGACTCGCCATGTGATGAGGCCAACTGATCCTTACTGACTGATAGGACACACAGTACAGTAACACAGTGATTCTACTTTAATTCTAACTGGGATGACTTCCAGGTAGACTTTAAGACTGCCTTTATGCCTATCCTTGACGATTTTGAATATTATCGTCAATTTGCCACATTGCAAATGGGGATGAAGCCCTTGGACGTCTACTTGCAAGACTTTCAAGAGGCTGCTTCGCAGTTTTTTAACTGCATAGATAGACTACTCCATAAGCTGCATTTCATTTTGGGCCTGCCCAAAGAATATCAATTGGAGGTTCGCCGTAATCAGCCACAGTCCTTAGAGGATGCTGTGCGTTTCATTCGGATTTACGACGACACGAACACTGTGACCCGCAAAGAGCAACAAAAGCCCGAAGTCATAGACAAACCCTCTATGGCCCATCCTTTCAAAAAGGGCAAGGAGCAAGTGGTCGACGAAGCTTCCTTCAGGAAAGAAAAGGAAGCACCCTCAATTGGAGAGAGTTGACTTTGATAAGGCCAAAAGTGACGGGTTGTGTTTCTCTTGTATGGAGAAGGGGCACCTTTCCAAAGACTGCCTGAAGAGATGGAAGAAGGGTGGCTGCTCCTTTAAGGCACCAGGTAATTGATCTTTTATTTCTTGTATTGATGTATCTTTTAAGAATGAAATAGTTTGTATGAATTGTTGTTTTGACACTGCAATTTTTGGATCGCATTTGTATGAGTGGGTTCATAGGTAGCCAACCCGTGAGTGCTCTTTTTGACAATGGTTCTATGCATAAATTGATTAATGCTAAGTTGATGCAGAAGCTGCAGTTGGCAACCGCACCAAGTGACCACAACTACGTAGTTGGGATGGCAGCTGGTGGGGAGTAGCAGGTCCAGGACCACTTTAATTGTCCCCCACATGCCATTGAAGATTCAAAACTATATAGATCGTTTATCTTTTCATGTTATGAATCTTGATAAGGTGGATTTAATCCTAGGTAAAGAGTAGTTTTATGCTACAAATGAGTCCTTAAAGAAAGAGTATGTATGTCATAGTATTTCTTTCTTGCATAATGACTCATTGGTTTGTCTTTAAGGCGATGAGCCTGATCTAACTTTTGTAACTGCTCATAAGGCTAATCAATGTATTTTGGATTCTGAGTATCATTCTTATTTATGTTATATGAAAAATGAATACAATGATGTATCGTCTTTTCCTTAACCATTGTCTTTTTCTGATGTTAATCTAGATTCTTCGTCTGAGGGCAAAATCTTAAAAAGACTTAGGGAGCAATATAATGATATATTCCCTGAGCAGTTGTCTGAGGGTCTTCCCCCCTCACGAGGAGTAGACCATCACATAGATCTTCTTCCCAACAGCTCCCCTATATCGCTTTTTCCCTACAGGATGAGCCCGAAGGAAGAAGATGAAGTTGCTAGCCAACCTAAGGAGCTATTATGTAAGGGCCATATAAGGCCTAGTAAATCCCTTGGGGAGCTCCTATTTTGTTAACCAGCAAAAAAGACGGTGGTATTCATCTTTGTGTCGATTATAAAGAGCTTAATAAAATGACAACTAAGAACCATTATCCCTTACCTGGGATGGATGACTGAATGGACCAATTGAATGGTGGTAAGTATTTCACCAAATTGGACCTTAGGTCAGGGAATCATCAAATTAGAATACATGAGGGGGATGTTTCCAAAACCGGTTCTTGTTCTAGGTATGGCCATTACAAATTTTTAGTTTTACCTTGCCCCGCAGCCTTCCAACAGATGATGAATGATATTCTCCGTCCATATCTGGTGAAATTTCTCGTGGTACTTTTGGATGACATATTGTTTTACATTAAGACTCTTGAGGAGCATGAGGCACATTTGCATATAGTCTTAGATAATATAAGGTAGATAAAGCTTTATGATGAGGAGTCTAAATGGGAGCTCTTTCAAACAAGACTCAAGTATTTGGGGCATATCATTTTCGATCGAGTTCTTGACATTGGCTATGATAAGGTCCGGAAAGTTTGTAATTGGCCTATCCTGAAAACCATTACAGAAGTAAAATCATTTTGGGCTTCATAGTTTTTTTCGTAAATTCATTAAAGACTGCTCAATTGCATTGCCTCTAATGAATCTTCTTAAGGGAGTGAAGAAAGCCAAAAGAAAAACTAAAAAGGGTAATAAGAATAAGGCCAAAAGGTGTTTCAAAATCAGTCCAAACTGATCAACTTATTCAAAGTTTTGAAGCTTTGAAGATGTTAGTGTCTACATCTCCTATCTTACACATAGTGGACCCTAGTGGATCTTTCCTGGTGGAAACGGATGCTAGTGACTATGGGTGGGTGTAGTACTTTACCAAGATAGTAGACCTATGGCTTTTGAAAGCAAGAAGTTGGACCCAGCTCAAAGTAGATATTCTACTTATGAGAAAGAACTTTTTGTTGTCATCCATGCGTTAAAGATTTTGAGACATTATTTCTACGGATCTAAAATCGTGGTTATGACAGATCATGAGCCTCTTAAGTATATCTGTGATGCCTCAGAACTTAGGGGTTGTAAGGCCCATTCGTTGGAACTCATTCAAGAGTTTGAATTCGATATTAAGTATCTTCAAGGTATGTCAAATTGTGTCGCTAATGCGTTGAGCCAGATTGGAGAAGTTAATCAGTTATGATTTGTTGAGTTCCAATCTGAGCTGTATCTTCCTCTACGAGATCTTTGTCGGACCGATGACTTTTTCGGTCATATTTACCAAGAAGTTCTGGTAGGAAGATCTATAGTGAGAAATAATCTTGGAAAGTAGGATTTCAAGAAGTCTCGCAAAGAGAAGATACTTGATGATTATTCCATTAGGAATGGTTTACTTTTCCATAGAGGAAAAGTTTGTGTACCAAATATCGTGGACATTAGGGCCTTGGTATACAAAGGACACTTGAGCTTGTTAAGAGAGAATTTTATTTGCCAAAAATGCATGGTCATGTCGAGGCATATGTTCAAAAGTGTGAAGAATGACAAGTAAATAAGACAGAATGACTCAAAGCAACTGGTTTCTTACATCCATTGGAAATTCCTAGAAGAAAGTGAGAAAGTATTTCCATGAATTTTGTGGTTGGACTTCCTAAGTCTAGGAAGGGTCACGATGTCATTTGGATAGTAGTTGATAAACTACCAAGATGGCACAATTTATTCCAACAAAAATTATTGTCAAAGCTTCAAAACTTGCTCAACTCTTCGTTGAAATGTTGTTCAAGTTGTATAGTTTGTCGAATGATATTGTTAGTAATCGTGATTCCAAGTTCACTGGCAAGTTTTGATAGGCGTTATTTGAGAGACTGAAAACTACTTTAAGTCTATTGTCTACAAATCACCTAGAAACCGATGGTCAGACCGAACATGTCATCCAATCGATGGAAGACATCCTTTGCGCATATGTTTCTAGCCGGCAATCAAATTGGAAAAAGTATCTCCCAATGGTTGAGTTCACATACAATAGTATGAAGCATTCTGCCACTGGTTTTAGTCCTTTTATGCTCTTGTACGGCTTTCAACTTCATTCTCCTATCTCCGTTGGACTCAAAGGTCTCAAAGTTCAAACTGCAGTAGATTTCTTGCATGATATGCAGGAAATGTTGCAGGTGGCTAGAGAAAATATTAGATTGGCTTAGGATCATAATCAAGCTCAATTCTATGATCGGGGATTTGAGATTGGTGATTGGGTATATCTTATAATCCCAAAAGACTCTAGGACACTTCGAACGGGAAAATGTCCGAAATTATCTCCATGTTATAGCGGTCCTTTCAAAGTTTTTAACAAGATTTGTAGGGCTGCTTATCGACTAGAACTCTCTGTTGGAACTAAGATCCATCATGTATTCCATGTTAGTCGTTTAAAGGAATGACTTGGTGGGGAGGACAACCTAATTCTCACAGATGATCTAGTGCTATTGGAGGATTTGACTGCTTTTGTACCCCATGAATCGGAAAGGATCATGGATACTTGACGACATCAGATGAAAAATTGTTTGATTTATGAACATCGGATTCATTGGAAAGGTAAGTCAAATAATGAAGACACTCGGAGAAGGAGAATGATTTAAGACTTAGATTTCCTGGTTTTTTTCCATAGATGGAAGTTTTTATGGGAGCGAAATGTTATGTACCATAATGGTACGCCCTTCGTCTTCGTGTGGATTTCTAAAGCGTGTAGATTTATGGTCATCAGAACATTGGATCCTATTGATCCATGTTCATTGCAACATCAAGATTTTCAATTGGTGAGTCAGTTAATAATCTATATGTGTCATGGTAAAAATTGCCTTTTGGGTTACTGTGAGAATTTGATGCTCTATGGAAATGCACATTCAATGCAAAAGAATACATTATTTGGAAGAGAAATCAAGGAAAATATCAAAGGAGTGCGAAGAAAAGTCTACAAAGTTGAAAACTTGTTTGGATAAAAATGAAATGCTCAAGAAGGATATCCAGAAGTTGAAATCTTCTTAGAATCATTATACAACTATTAATGATGAGATAAAACCTGCATTTCAATCCATGCGTCTCATATTTGTCTCTTGTTAAAGATATGGATGTGCTCAACAGAAAGGTCTGAACCAACAAGAGAAAAAGACTGATAAACAAGGATATATGTGATCTATCATCTAGAGGAGGTCATAGAAAAAGACGAGTCCATGCATTCAAGTAAGTAATAGCTTATTTGGTATTGAATATTGCTTGAACTTTTTGATGTATTCATATTTACTAGTTTTGTTATTTATTCATTTCAACTTTCTGTTGATTTGTTTATTATATTGCTGTGAATACTATGAGTGTCCTAATTTCTACTGACATTTTCATGAATATTATGTTTGCAATGCAGATCAGCATTGGTTGTTGAAGACCATTTGGCCGATGAGATTTCGATTGGAAACTCATTAGGCTCTATCTTGACTTCTAAATCTATGAAATCAATGTTAAACAATAACAAAATGAAAAAGATTAAGGCTTCAGTTACTGATAGCATTATGAATGAAGTTGGAAAAATATTAGACACTACATTGCTTCAGGGGGCATGTGAATTTTCTAGCATCAGTAGATAAGCATATGCAACAATGTTTAAGATGATAAAGGATACATTTGCATAAGTAAGTAATAAAAAGTTTCCAATCCCACGACCATTTCATCTGCTAAAAAAAGGGACATGTTAAACAAAGGTATGCAGACAATAGTTGGTAGTCCATCTCATATCAATGAAGTGTATTGCTCAAAAGGAGAAAGTCTAGTATATAACAATTCCAACAATTTATTTATTGACATTAATCAGTTACTAAAATTCATCATAAATTTTTACGGTATTACAAATGAGAATGTCAATAACAAGTTGATAGTTGTTCTCAAGTTAGATGAGTCTGAAATTATAAAAGGACAAAAAATGGAAAGAGTCAGTCTCACGATCAAGAATGGAGCACTTTCAAAGTCAAAAGACTTAGAAGGCCTCAATTTCAGTGTTCAATAAAAAATGATATCTGGTGGTTGGCAGCATTTCAGGTATAGCAATTCCTTCGCAATATCAATAGGGATAATCATATTAATATGAATGTTGAAATACTTGAGAAAAGATAAATTTTCATATACTGATGTACAGATGATACAGAAAACAATCAATGAATTTGTGGATGCAGTTCAAAGTGCATGGGGTGTTGATCATATACCACATTATATGATAAGATTTCGATGTTACACTACTATAGACAAATATGTACAATTGAATTAGATACTCTTGGTACTGATTTAGATTATGTTTTTATGACATGCAGCACATATTATGGCATCATTCGACATTCTTTGCAAAAAATAGTGGAAGTCTTGGCATATGGTCATCGCAAGGAATGGAAAAATCTCATTGGCAAACAAGAGTGGTATTTCATAAAAGTGAACAACATGGTGGGACTAGCAAAAAAACAGCTATTGTGAAAATTGTCAACATTTCCTTGTCTAGTTTTAGGCCAAAATTGCTAAAAATGGCACATAGTTTAGGATCTGACTTTTCACACGTGTGAAACAGGTCTAGATATTTTTAGTAAGTGTATTTTTTCAGTATGAAGAAGTGTCAAACTTCAAGACCTTCGAAATGAGTCCATTTTCATGTATTTTGGACATATATGCCAATTTTACCTATATAGGGCATATTTTAGGTAAGGAGGGTCTAGAGAGAGGAGAGAGAGTCATCTCTCTCAGCTATATATAGCAGGTAGGCCGTGGAGAAACAGGTTAGAGCAGATCCATTGTATTCATTTGCTTAATGAGAGATTTTTCTATTGGGTTCTCCTTCCATTGTTGGCATTGTGTAGTGATTGAGTTCAAGCTTTGTGTGTATGATCTTAGGTGCTTTCCAAAAGTGGTAGGCTGATGTATTATGGACTGTATAATGCTATTTTGGGCCGCACTTGATGTTTATGGAAGTTTCCATTTGTGATAAATGCTTTTTGATCAAGTTCTTTGCATTCTAGGTAGCATAGAATGTGTTGCCAATTCCTAGCTTATGTAGTTTGGAGTGCAAGCATTCAAGCCAATGATCTTGGAGTTTAGATCCACTTAGGATCTGTATTTTTCACATGGTATCAGAGCTGGTTGGCTTCTATTCATAGTAAGTATTCCATTTTTGGTGATATTTGGATGTTTGATCAAGTTCTAGCATGATTTTGCATTGCTTTGTTGATCAAATCTTACTAACCTTTGTTTTGTGAGTTGAACTTGTGGATCAAAAGCATATTTCAGGTCTATTGAAGATCAGAGGCTGAAAAGAAACTATTTTGGATCAGATCATAAACCTAATCATTTGTTGATTGTGAGGCTTGTGCATATTCAATACTAACAATGTTCTTTTCAATCCTATTGTTGACAATCTCCATTCTTGGATGAACACTCTCCTTAAGTGGATGAAACTTCTCCTTAAGTGGATGACAAATGCTCTTTTGAGTGAGTTGTAATTCTCCTAAAGGCTGAGCAAAGCTCCCATTTGGATGAAAGATCCCCTTTTTTGGGTGAACATATTGTAAGCTCCATTGTGAAGAGCATATTGTATAGATTGTCATCAATTTTGGCATAAATTTTGGTGTACTTTGTTGAGCATGTAAGTAACTCTCCTTATGTAATTTGATTGGAGCATTTGCTGGAAGGTGTTAACCATTATGCAAGTGTGTTTTCAGGTTCTTAACAGGTTGAGGAACATTCTCATGTGAAGTGATCTTAGATCTACATCTAAACACCAAAATTTGACAAGATAGTGAAGCTAGTCTTGTGATTCACTAAGTGTGCTCATACATTCACCTCTAAATCTTGTATTTATCACTTGCTGGAGTTTATAAACTTTTAGAAGTGTGGTTTACATGTGGTTTTACAGGTTGAATCAATATCTTAGTGTGGTGATCATATGTTGATCAAGTTTGTTCATTACTAGGTAATTTTGGCATCCTAGTTTTGGGTATTTTCTAAGAATGCAAGTAACTCTTCACACCATGACTTGATTTGGTCACTTGCTGGAAAGTTTGAGAGCTTAAGCAAGAGTGTGTTCAGGTTGGTTTGAGTTTGTAATCCATTCTTAGTGTGTGCAAAGTGTTGCATGTGTTTCAATCTTCCTTTCTATGCTTGAAAGCCAAATAGTTTCAAGATAGAGGTCATTTAGGGTTCTAAATCTTTTAAGATCTTCTCCTTCTTCATTTATTGAGAGAAAGGAGAGTGCTAGGTGCATTAGAACAGAGCCTAAGGAACTGACCAGTTTTGGAAGAAGAATTTATCAGATCTCTCAAACCAAATGCAAGATTTAAAATTACAGATGTTTGAAGTATCAGATAAGCGATAGACAGTACCTTCTTCTGATCCAAATATTTGGTGTACCCGATGTGGAGTGCCAGGTCACTCTAACAATGAATGTAGAGTTAAACGAGTTTCCTATGTTGAGAGTGCAGACAAAGATGTTTAGTATGTTTATGAAACATATTCGAAGGAGCATTGTCGTTATGTGCAAGGATCATCTACACTAGTGTTGTAGCCCAAACCAAAAATTGGACCAAAGCACTTTGTACCTGCTCAAGTAGTGAACTCAAATCAGAAGACTGTTTATGCACCAGTCAATTTACTACCGAAGAAGCTGGTGGGCAACTGTCATAATTGTGGCGCACAAGGCCATTCTTCACCCGATTGCCCGGGGGCTCGCCACCCAATCGGCTATGTCCCATTATGTTCAAATTGCCTAGAAGAAGGACATTTAGCTGCAGACTGCCCAAAGCCTCAAAAGGTGAAGGTGCTGTACAAATATGTCCAGTCTCTAGATCCAGAAACAGAGATAAAGAAGAAGTAGAAAGATGCAGTTGTACAGAAAATTGAATGTCTTGATGAAGGCACTCTGCTGACTACTGATACCAATTAGCCAAGTGATTTGGAAGATGTTTGCAAAGTTTCTACTCGAAGCACTTTAAAATCACCAAAACCAATGAAAGAGAGTTTAGCTAAGACTCAGAAGAATAAGTGGAAGCATCCGACAAAGAAGTTGAAGAACAACTTTTTTACCCAAAAAGACTTGAAGGATGACTCTGATTATGACCAAAATGTTGCCAAACTGTTTAAGAAGGATGTTATTGAGAAAGCAAAATCTCTAATCGAAGAAGAACTTAAATCCAACCCACCTCAAAAGAAGGTCACTTGTGAAGACGCGGATGAAGTTCCATTAAGTTCAAAACTATCCAATGTTGTTGTGGACTTCAGGTTGTAGACAAAGAAGCAATATGACATTGTTTCCGATATTGGCTCCTTGAGGCCAAATATCACATTTGAGCAGCTTCTATCAGACAACAACTATTACAGGAAGCAGTTGAAGAATCTATCGCAAATAAGGAGAAAAAAGAAGATTTCTCTACCTGAGATATCCCTTCTTGTCGTTGACCTTGGAGACCTCAAAGTGCCAGAGATTGACGTCTTTGTCTCAAAGTATCAATTGAAAAAGTATCAATTGACTCCGAGTCAAGCACCAATATTATGACGGAAGATATGGCGCATGTGCTTGGACTTACTGATATCCAGCCTACTCAGAGAAAAATCAAGCTAGCCGACTTGACAAAGAGGACGTCTGTAGGCGAGTTGAAAGAAGTCACGGTGTATATCCAAAATATACCTTTTATCATGAACTTTATTGTAATCCGACCAATCGGAATGGGCAACTACTCCGTCCTTATCAGAAGACCTTGGATATATGGTTGGCCTTTGGCCTTATTATTCATTATTAGGCCATTTGGACATATTACTGGAGAGTGGGGGACTTCTTGGAGGGCACACTATTATCCCTCCCACTTGGGCCCTAGTCACCGGAAGCTTTCTTTTAGGGCTTCCTCTTGGCTATAAGTAGAAAAATTGTGTTATACCTTGGTGCTATTTCTACTATTGTTTTTGCGCATACTTCAGATAGCCCTCCTGGTTCGGTGCTTGGTGCAGTATCTTATCCAATGGACTCTATATCTCCATCTCTTGAGTCTGTTATGGCCGATGTTTGCTGTAGTCCATGCCGATGGTATACACTATTGGGTTCATGCGACTGATTTTTGTTTACCTCTTGATATTTGGCATTCCTGGTTATTACATATGACTTTTTCATTGGGACCTATCGCTCACACTAGTGCTTCATTTTCAGCTATGGATATATGGCATTCCTGGTTATTACACATAGCTTGGTGTTCATTTGGGCCTGTTGATTGCTGCTGGTTTTTCCATATTATTGATCGCCTATCTATGATTATGCATGTGGCTCTCTATCTGTTTCTTGGATTGTTGCTCATTGTTAGGCTTGGCATATCCTGATGGCTTGGGTTATTGCCTCCGTTCCAGCTACTGTTTGTCTGGGTGATCTTTGGATTCTCTGGCATTTCAGGTTGTTCCATATCGCTTGGTCTCCGATGCTGAGTTGCCATTTTGTTCTAGTGTTCTGTGACCATCAGGGCACCTTGAGAGAATTCCTTCTCTCTCTTGGATAGTTTTTGGGGGTGTTGCCGCCATATACTTTAGTGTTGCTCATATGTGCTTTGATACTCATTCCCAGCTACATGTGGATATTCCTCCGATGCTTGCTACTGATGTTGCGGATCTTGTTTCTCGCTCCAATGCATTTCTTCTATTTCTCACTTGTACGCTTGGTGTGTACTTTGGGATTACCCTTGCAGCCAGCTCCGATGGGTCATCCGATTCTCCATCCATTTTTGGTGTATCCTATGATGGATTGCTATGTCCATATGAGGCCTTTTTGGATGAGTTTTTCGGCTACAGTTTGTCAGTTGGGGCCTCTACTATTTCTAGATTTGTTGCTACTATTTTCATGCATAATGTCTTTTTAGATGATGCATTGATTTCTTGGACCTTCTGGAGCTTTTGACATGCTGCTCTTCTCATGATATGGGCCTTGAGGGTATCGTATGCCATTGCTACTTCTCATTCATGGGCCCTATAGATACCTTGGGCTTTTGACCATGTTGGTGCATAATTCCCCATTTTAGCTATCACATGGATATGACCTGTCACAAATTTTTTAAAAAAAAATACGTGTAATCAAACGTGGACGTTGGAATCCGATGCATGTCAGATTCTGACATCCACGTCGACAAGCCAAAAAGCCTGTCCATGACATCTGGCACATTTGTTCGGGCCCTGAATGGGCACAGACGTCGGATTCTGACGTGTTTGAAGGTCGTTGGATTTCGACGTCTGTTTCAATCTTCCAATTCATGCGATCCAGCGCCTTCTCTTTCACTTTGTCTTTTGTAGAGTGTGAAAGATAAAAAGAGATGGAGAGAGAGAGAGTGCGTGTGTGTGTGTTTTTTAATTTTGCATTGATTTAAAATGGTTTTGAATGGTCTTGTAATAGATTATTAGGTTTCTATCCAGGAAGAGGACTAGTCCAAAACAAATTTCACGACTTATTGGAGTACTTACGCCTATCATAAGATGTTGTTTGGACTATGTAACACGCAAGCCACATTCCAAAGAATGATGACTATTATTTTTCAAGAATATCTATGCATATTTCTGGAGATTTTTATGGATGACTTATGTATTTATAGCTCAGAAGCCACTCATCTTTCAAAGTTGCGAAAAACATTGCAGAGATGTAGAGAGACTTCACTATGTCTTCATCCAGGGAAGTGTTATTTTGGCATGCCAGAAGAAATACTACTCGGACAGAATATCGAAAAGAGAAATTGAAGTCAATAAAGATAAAGTAGAAATAATTAAGAATTTGAAAGATTCGACAAACCTGCAAGAACTCAGAGGATTTTTGGGTCATGTTGGATATTATAGAAGGTTCATTCAAGACCATGCATCTTTTGTTGCACCGAATGGTCTGTTGATTGTCAACAATCATTTGAGTTAATGAAGCAAATAAACTCTTGGACGTCCCAATTTTGAGACCTCCTGATTGGGTAAGGACATTTCTTGTTTATGTGGATGTTTCATCGTTCACAATTGGAGTTACCCTAAGTCAGAAAAATGATGAGAAACGAGACTATCCTGTCTACTATGCAAGGCGTCAGTTAAGCCTCTCGGAAAAAAACTATTTGGCGACAGAATGCGAAGGACTTGGTATGATTTTTTCAGTGAAGAAGTTTTGACATTATTTGCTGGGATATTCCTTTATCTTCCATGTCGAACATTATGCACTAAATCATCTGGTAAATGAAACACATATTTCGGGCCGAATAGCTCGATGGGTGATTTTGCTCTAGGATTTTGATTACCAAGTGGAGGTACACCAAGGGAAGTACCACACTAATGCAGACTATTTATCTCGCTTAAATATAGTATCTGTTACTAACAATATAAGTGATGAATTTCATTATGAAATATTATGTTATTATCTGCCGAAGATTCATTATATCCCAACATAATTGATTATCCTCAAAATCAAAACTATCCACTTATTTTTTATCTTGAACAAAAGACAATATTCCAACATAAGGTTGCACCATATACGATAAAGAATAATGTACTTTATAAAATGGGATATGATGAAGAGCTTCATAGATGTGTTGAATTGATTGATATTCCAAAGATTATTAGAGCCATGCATTCAGAAGATGCAAGTGGACACTTTGCAATAGTAAATATTGTAAAGAAGATCTTAAATGCTAAGTATTGGCAGCCAACAATGTACAAAGATGTTGCAGTGTTTGTAAAAATGTGTGATCCTTGTCAACGAGTTGGGAAACCAACTCCTTCAATGTACTGGGCACTTATGCCGATACTTCCACTTGCACCATTTGAAAAATGGGGCATTGACTTTGTTGGACCGATAAAGCTTGTCACTCGATACACTAAAAGAAGCAACTGACTATACGACTAAGATGGTCAAAGTGGAAGCGACGAAAATGAATGATGCAAAAATTGTTGCAGAGTTTCTCTTTCGGAATATTATAACCCGTTACGGTTGTCCATTGAAATTAGTAAGTGATAGAGATACACATTTCTTAAATGATACGATACGCCTGCTTACTAAGCACTTTATGATTAAACATTCAAAGACAGCTCCGTACAATCTGAAGGCTAATTGTTTCATTTGTGTAAGATACTAAATAAGATTAGCATAGCGCACGCATCTGATTGGGAAAAGAAATTACCTTCTGTCCTATGGGTGTATAGAAATGCCGAAAAGGTGACCACAAAACATACTTCGTTTTATTTGGTTTATGGCATGCACCTGATATTGTCAATAGAGTTTGAAGTACCAACATATCGTATACAAATTGAAACTAGATCTGACAAGCAATTGAGACTAGATGAAATATTCTTAGCAATTGGAAAACTAGAAGATTGCCTACTTCTTCACGGTTCACTACTACCATATGTTGCAATCAATTGCTATCATTTCGTGATCAATCATGCTGAAATTTTTATGATCCTGAGCAATGGCATCTTCTCATTTTGTTATACCAGCCAATGTCAATTGAAAAGTGCGTAGCAGGCGGAATCCCGAAGAATTTTAAATGTTGGTTGATCGATGCGGACACGCCTCTTGGATACATCCTCCATAAGAAGACACTATCATAAACAATACACATACATTTTCAAATAAATTCATTTGTCATCTCTAGATTCGAGCATGCAAGGGCACAATAGGAAGAAGAACTATGTGGAATCAAGCATGCACCAACAAAAAAACATTGTTTGCTTTTTTTCATGCATGCATGCTACGTGCTTGTCTTCATAAATGCAGATTCACTTCCATGTTGGATAATTGAGCCCTCCACCAATGGCTAAATCTAATTGTGATATTGGAATATAATCAAATTCACAAATCTAAATTGAAGAGTCAATAATTTCATTAGTTACAGCTTACCAAAAACATTATACAATAAATTAAGTCAAAAATTTGAAGTTCATCTAACCTATAAATACTTACCAGAACATAGACCAATGATAAGGCCACGCACCTTGGATATCATTGAAAAATTTCCATGGCAGTCCTTTTGTTACATAGACTTGAATACCCATAAATGAACCTCACATCCTTGCTAAAGAAAACTAATAACATGAATTCCACTACATCCATGCCGAAAAGAGGTGATAAGTATCATTTAAGTATGGATTTTGGAGAACTAAAGTTCACCAAGCCATTTAGGCTAATGTCAGGCCAAAAAAAAATGCTTTTAAAATTGGAGATTGATTTATATAACAGTTCATTTTTGTAGGGTGTTCGAGAGAGTGAGTATTTGTATAGGAGTAGTTGGAAAATGAATTTAGGTTAAGAATAAGAAAATGAAATCTAACTTCAATGTGTTTAGCGAGATGGTGGGTTGAAAGAAAAAACAAACTAGTGTTTATTGTCACAATGGAGTATTGCTGGTCTGATTAGCTGAAATTTCAAATCTTGGAATTATCATCAAAGCCAAATAATGTACTTTACTATACAGGTGGATGCAACATATTTGGACTCGATAACGGACAAGGAAATGCATTCTTGCTTTTGATTGTTCCATGAAATTGGTCCTCCTACAAGACTTAGCATAGGTAGCCAAAGGTGTATTTTCTAATATCCACTTTTCCAACCCAATCTGAGTCAGAATAGGCATTTAGAACTAGTGTGTCCTTGGAATCTCTATCATAACACAAAGCATAGTGCTTTGTGGCTTGTATGTACATCAAATTCTCTTTGTAGAACTTTCCAATACGGTAGTCATGGATTCGACATGTATTGCAACAATGTGCTCACTGTGTATGCAATATTAGGTCATCTATAGATCATGGCATATATGATGAACACAATTACTAACTGGTAGTCATGGATTTGACATGTATTGCAGCAATTTGCTCACTTTGTACGCAAGATCAGGTCATCTATACATTTCTTTCTGTTGTGCTTCAGTCTTTGTGGACATGTCATTCAATAGTTGGAATCATGGATCCATGGGTGAGTCTATCAACTTGAAGTCTTCCATGTGATACCTATGAAGTACATTGACTAGATATTTCTATTGGATTATGGTGATCTATCTCTCATGATTTCCATGCCGAGTAGGTAGTGCACCAGGCTCGAATCAGTAGTTGATTCAAATTGCTGGTGATCAATGAATCATTGACATATTATGTGAACATACTATAACAGTATTCCTACAGCTAACGTGATAGAAATTAATTTTCTTTGCATGTAGCATAGACATCCGACTACTCGAAGCTGCTTCATACTCGACTTGTAGCCATAGCAGACTACAAGATATTTGGCGTCAACATGGTGTTGTGAATTTTTGTTGGAACACTCATACTATATGGTCTGCTTTTTGTAGTAGTAGTTGGTGGAAGACCCATGACTAAATTGTAAAGCATAATATTATGTTGTAGTTGTACATCATTTTGAAAACCAGAATATCATTAATGAAATGTGGTTGATAATCAATTGTATGTGTACATGGTTGTTGATTAAAGATAATATACATAGTTAGGGATGTTTCTACCAAAAGCAGGGAGCAATTTTACAAAGTACGACTTATTCGACGTCAACATAGTGTTGTGAATTTTTGTTGGAACACTCATAGTGTATGGTTTGCTTTTTGCAGCAAGCAGTTGGTGGATGACGCATGACTGTAAAGCATCATATTATCATATAGTTGTACATCATTTTGAATACCAAAATATGATGAATGAAATGCGGTTGATAATCAATTGTATGTTACATGGTTGTTGATTCAAGATAATAAACATAGTCAGAAATGTTTCTTACAACAGGCAAAGAGGAATTTTATGGGAAAGGGAAAGAAGGGAACAAAACTAGGTTATGAAAGCAACAATAATAGAATTTTGGACGTGGTTCCCCTCTTGAGAACCTTATATAACCCATGTTAGAAGTACTTGACGCATTTTGCATCTGTTAGTGCAGCCTGAAGCCTCTTTTCTAAAACTTCGAACCTCTGAACACAAGCTAAAACAACTTCCTTCTTTTTTTGCTCCATTGCTTGCAATTTATCCAAAATCTCCTCGTCCTCATGCTTCTTCCGATATCACTTCAAGAAAGCTCTTCCCAATACTTCCCAAGTCTGGAATTTTTGAAACCCTAATTGGGAATACCATTGAAGAGCATTTTCCTTTAATGTTGTTGCAAATAGTTCCGACTTCCTAATAACCACTATTTCGAGGTTTGCCTGTGACGACTACCAAAAATTGGTGAATGTGAATGTCGGGATCATCATGCTTCTTCCCTTTGAAATGCTAGAATATTGACATCCAAGTACATCCACAACTACACATATGTGTGTGTTGCCATGCGACGCTGCCAAGCGAACCCGATACTTAGTCTAAATTTTGACATTTTTCTTATGTGTGGCACTGCCACGTGTGGCATATCCATGCCAAAACTTTTCTGAGGACCCTGCCGGTGAAATCCAGGCTGGAGGTGAGGTCCGGCATAAAAGTTGTGAATTTGCGTGGCAGTGCCACACAAATTTTTTTAAACTCAAAACTTAAAATGTGAGTGCCAAAATATGTCGGTGTGGCATAGCCACATGTGGAAGTACCACGTACGGTTTGTTATTTAACCAATTGTCATCTGACATGACTTTTTGGGATTTGCCACACGTGGAAAATCTCCAAAGAAGAGCGATAGCTTTCCTTATTGCCACACGTGGCAATATTAAAACACAATACTTAACAAAAAAAGTTGTTATGAATAATATGTTAATAAACAACAACTTTGTGATTAATTCAAAAGCAAATAAGATTTTTTTTAACATTTTGAACAAGTGTATACTTATAATAAAATGCGGACTAAAAATCAAATGATCATTATCTCAAATTGTTCTGCTATGACGAATTTAAATCATTATCAGTTGATTATTATATGTTATCTTATGTATTTATGGACATTATGATGTGTTTCTATATTGAGAAAATTCTATAATCAAACTTTGACATTAATTTCAATATGGTATTGATGGGTAAAAATATAAGCGTGAGCTTAATATCCATTTGAAGGAAGCTAAGTACATTACAATTGAGAGCGATGTGGTAGCTTGTTGAGCTAATTTGTTGATAAAAAAATTGCAATGTTATACACCTTTGTGTGTTTGCAAAGATCATAAATAGTCGAACAATATTGTGGCAAAGTGTATTATTATCTCAAAGAAGATGCTTTTTAATTATAATATATAAATAATCAACACATGTATCTTTTAGTTAGTTCACACATCTATTAATATTGATAATTTTTTCTAATTCTAAGTGATTGTAAGATGCATTTGAAATGAAACTTTAGAAATGCAACATCGTAGAAAAATATAATAATTTTAATTTGAAAACAATATATATTGATCACAATGGATCATTTTATGACAAAATTATTTGTGACATGTACAAACTTTATTCATCATCGCAAGATTCAAATTCATCAGCCAATACATCTTGCAACTCATCTCCGCTAAGGTGATTTTCATCATCACTATTGAAATCAAAACTTCTCTCAATATTGTCCTCGTGCAAAGAATCATTGTTGTCCTCTTCATCATCCAAGTCGTCAGAATCATGAGAATCAATTCTCAGGTTTTCAATATTTATAAAACTCGAAGATATATGTACATCTCCATCAGATGTACTTGTGTTGTCCAAATTTAGATCTTCCATTTCATTCTCAACATATGCATTTTCGAATACATGTCTTGAGCATGGCTTAATTTGAACAACATACCACCAATCTTTGTTTAGTCAATCTGGTTGAAAAAATACTTGCACATTTAGCAATTTTAGGATTAGATATTTGTTATGCTCGCATTTTACTTCATGATAAATAGATGTAATGAAAAAGTAGTGTAGATGATTAATATAACATTGATCACAATTGACAAAAAGAAAAAAATGTGAAATTCATGCACGCCTGTTCACAATGACGAGGCAACACCGATGTGTCTAAAAAGTCCATGCTTAATGTCTTGGTTTAATCGATAGCAAAAAGTACACTACGATCTTTTTTTCATAGTTGCATTTGATCCTCTATAGTTTATTTTGAACCATTTCACGTCAAACAACAAATATTTACCCATTTTACCAAAACATACCTCATCTATGGCTTGTATGGTTCCTACATACTCAAGCTCTCCAGAAATTGGACTTTGATCTCAAGCATTACTTCGACTTTCTTGATGGAAGGATGTCATCACACCACAATCATAAGTTCGTCGTTTCATATCAATTGATTAAATGTGATGATGCCGACCATTTGCCCACATTGCACTATACTTTCGATACTGTCACATGTTGATTATAATTAAAACAATAATCAATCATCGTACAAATTAAAATTATTCACTTAAAAAAAATAGAGCTATAGACAAACCTTCCAATCACATCTTCTGCCAATTCTCATTTCGTGTCAGATATGAATTGTCTCTTTGATCTTGCTTGTTGTTGGAGTGTATCAACCATCTAGTCTATAGTGCATTGGTTGGGCAATGGTTCAAGATCATGTGAAGGTGTAGCTTGACCTCTACGCCTATTGTGTCGGTGTCGATTTCTAGTCAATACCCTTTTTTTATTCTTCTTCATATAATTCCAACCATTTATCCATTACTCATGAACTATATAGCATGAAGGTTTAAATTTTTTCTCTCAAAATAGGTGTCATATTTTTAAGACTACCCATACCTTGAGGTTTTCCACCTTTCACCTCCTTGCTTTCCTCATCATGCCATAGTCATGGAGCAACCCAAGGGAGTTGGCTCAATTGGTTAACGCTTGACATCCAAAGTTTCTTTGGTCTCAAGTTCGAGCCTTCCATTGGAAACCAAGAAGCATAGTCATGGAGCAGATGGATCTATTTGAAACAAAACTTTGGTAACATAAAATAGAGATTCTTGCACTAACCATCCTCTGACATGCTTCCCCCTGGCCTTGCCCGTTGACGCACAAAACCTTTCAACACTTTCATGAATCTCTCCAAGAAAAACATCCACCTACAGAAAATTTCAACACATCAATGAGAAGATTCTGTTATTTATAATTTCAAATAATCACACTAAATTTATTGAAACCACTAAAATCAAATTCAAGTGTATTATACCTTGAATGCACAGGACCGGCAATGCCAACTTCTTAGACCAAGTGCACAAGCAGATGCACCTGTGTCTAGGATAGAAGTTGGAAAATCCCTCTCAAGGATACATACAGCCTCCACTGTATCTTCTTGCTTTGTTTGCACGTCTATCTCACGAATCTCCTTATCACACATCCATCTACATCATGTTTGTAGTATAACTAGATTTTAGTCCGTTCATATTATTTTATCAAACTTGTATTAGGAAAAAAACATGCAATTTCCTAAGCTATCAACGTAAACAAAAAAAATTAAGTACTTGACAATGGATGCTAATTTGTAAATGGCATCACGAAGTTGATCAGTTACACAGCCACAAATACACATTGGAAATATGTACTCGACCATCTTCAACCAACCATGAGATTTTAGATCATGGAGTTTTTCTTCTGCTGTGAATGATGTTCGTAGTGAATGAGCAAAACTTGTTGGTGTTCTCATCTCACAAATGACTGACCGTACGTACTTATACTCTTCTTTTGTAAGAATCCAAGGGGCTCTTGGAATACTATAGGTATTTCCATCAGTACATAATTTTGGCCAATACTCATTTTTTTGTTTTTGATTCTTGTAGATCATGACTGGCAGAAATATTGTCTTTGTCGCCCACCAAGTGTTTCCATATTGATTCACCCACATTTTTTATTATGTGCATAGGATCGAGCAAGTGATTGATCAAAAGGTTATTCCAATATGGTAAACAATGAAAGATGGATAGTCTTTTCATACCATTGAGTGGCTTAGTCTCAGATTCAATCCAAAGTTTGTGCCAATCTACCACGAACATTCTCTTTGGAGGCATTCTTATTTCTGATCTTCCTCCAAAGCCTCTTCTATGAGCATTTCTAAGTGGATGATTTTCATCATGCAAGTACTTGCGATGATTTTCGTACACAACTCAAACACCAATTGGCACACTCCCAACTAGTTATAGAGCAAAGACGTTTGTAGACACAACTACATAAATAGCATGGTTGTTAACATGACATCAAATGACACACTCTCACCTAGTTATAGTGCATCGAAGTGTGTAGACGTTGCTTCAAAAATGACATGTATGCTAAGATATGCTCTTCCCATGCTTAAGAAATTTCAAATGGAAAATCGTAAAGGCATAGATACTCCAATGGAGCAAATTGTAAAAGTTCCTATAAAAGAGGATAAAAGATCCTTCGAGGAGTTCACTCTTTATAGGAGTCTTATTGGCTCTCTTATTTGCTTAAGAGTCACTAGGCCTGATCTAAGGTTTAGTGTGCACAAACTAAGCCAATACACGTAGGATCCAAAGATATGTCATTGGAAATTGGCAAAGAGAAACTTGAGATATGTATCCTCTACCTTAGATATGGATTGATCTATAAAGGAGATGATCTAACTTTGGTTGCATTTTCAAACTAGTATTTTCCAAGAGACAAAGTAGATAGAAAATCCACAAGTGATTACACGGTTTTCATTGGAGGGAATCTAGTTTCTTGGCTATCAAAGAAGCAAGCAACTATATCCTAATCATCTTGTGAAGCTGAGTACAAAGCTCTTACAACCACAACTAAGGAAGTTTTATGGATCAAGAGGCTACTTATGGAGCTAAAGTGTTATGGAGATGAAGACCTTCCAATTATCAATAATGATTACATCTCGGCTCAAGATCTTGCAAACAATCTTATATTCCATGCAAGGAGCAAACACATCGAGGTAGCTCATCACTTTGTAAGAGAGAAAGTAATTGGGAGGGAGATCTTATTGGAGCATGTTGGATCTTCAAATTGTGTTGTAGATCTTCTCACCAAGACATTGCTCAAGAATGCATTTGTCAAGATGAGATCTCTTCTTGGCTTAATCTCAAAGTCTATGGTGAATAGGTAGATATATTTTAAGGAGGAGTGTAAAAAGTCGTAAAACATATCTTCCTGTGTTGACTTTTGGGGCTATGCTCACCTTATTTCTTGTAATTATTTTATTGTACATTAAGGTATGTGAAGTGAGTAGATAACCTTCTAGAATAGGTTGAATTTGAGTTAGGTAGATTCAATTATGATGTCATGCAAAATATTAAATGACATGCAATGTTAGTCAGAATGCATGCATGCAACATGCAAATCAGTTTACATAATCTACACATGTCTAGATAGCTTAGGGAGCTGACATGCAATCCATGCAACATCCGTGCATGCAGTTTTACATGTGGATCTATGATATATGAGTTAACTGGAAGATGTGGACATTCCATGCAAATCCACTGTAGGAACCCAAGCCTCATTGATGTAAGGAAACTTTGGCTTGCTTTGCCATATTGTGAATATTGAGATTTTGGTGTTTTGGGCTCATTCTCTACCCGAGTATTTTTGTTATCATTTTATCTCAGTACGCAGCCTGTTTTTCCCATAATGAGCACTATCATTGTAAGGAGTTAGTATTTTGGTCTGTGATATGCCATTGTGCTCTTGCCTTGGATGTTTCAACTAAACTATTCTTTCATCATTCCTGTGCAATCACAACACCCCATAAAGATCCTGTAGGGTGCTAAAAACTTCATAATCAGTTGATTGGGGGTACTTTGTTGTAAACGTACTGGTTATCAACTGATATTTTGGTTTTACTTTGACATCTAATAACATTAAAAGTTTTGGTAATATCATACTGGCGACAATATAGTTGTCACAAACATTATTGATACCAATTCAGAGCTAGAAGTGTATATGTTTTGCTTTGGTAATTGTAGCCAAGAATATTAGAGCACTAAGATTTAAAATGGCAAATCTTGTTGACGATGATCCAATTGAAAAATAAGTTAGCACTACGAGTACTATCCTGATACTAGATCTTGAGATCTTGTATCATGCAATGGACATCACACAATGATCAATCATAGCAAATGACTTGGATGTACTTAGAGATTCTTGCTTCATGGTTGAGCTCACGTGAATTTGATAATAAAGCCAATACATATGATGATGGTGCTATCCAATATGTGCACCCTGGAGAAGGGCCTCAATGGCCATTTAGAATAGACTTTGGATGACTGATCTACACAATAATAGATAAACTCCAACTGCCGAGGAATGCTTCTCAATATGGTAGTTAGACAGTGGCGACCACCATCAGAGAGAGTGATCAGCGAAATACCAAAAGTGTCTTTTCACATAGGGAGTCGGAAGGCCAAATGATGAAGAGGCCATACCGTCGGGGCCGTTGGGGAGCTCTACCCCCCAAACCCCCCGGATCCCCTGTTTCTTGGGGGGATCCGCCCTCCGAATTCCCCAGGACCTCCTGCTATGCATTCCAGCCATCTCCTAACCATCATGGTCTCACATTAGACCCCATACTAACAACCGTGCTCAATACTGGCTTCTCCTCATAACAGGGGCCTTACAAATTTGAGCTCAACTAGTGACAACTAAACTGGGAGCTGAATATTTAGTTATGTCTAACAAGCTTCAAGAAAATTGACTATAGAGAGATCATGCACGTTGTCGGGGACAACTTCATCTATGATTTATTTAGTAATATAGTATATATAATTATCATTTTCCAAGAAAGAGAAGCAATGCTATTCATATGATTTGATGATACAAAAGACAAAAGGATGGTTATGTGAAAAGTTACTGGTTATCAACTGATATTTTGGTTTTACTTTGACATCTAGTAACATCAAAGGTTTTGGTAATATCGTACTAATATAGTTGTCACAAACATTATTGACACCAATTCAAAGTTAGAAGTGTATATGTTTCACTTTGGTAATTGTAGCCAAGAATCTTAGAGCACTAAGATTGAACATGGCAAAGACCCTCAATAATTTTTACATTTCCTTGGTCTGATCCACGTAAATACCTTTAGTTTATAGTTGGTCTCTTAGGTTTGGTAATTGTTTAGACAATGTTATAGTTGCCCTATTAGATCAGAATTAGATTGATAGTAATCAATAACAAATATGAAAATACTAACATATTGAACATGTGTTGGAATAAAGATAAGAAGAAAGGCTACATAGTAGATAGATCAAACTATTGATTACTTCTCGTAAAACTCATACATCAAATGACACACTCTCAGCTAGTTATAGTGCAAAGTGGTTTGCAGATGTAGCTTAAAAAATAACATGGCTGTTAACATGACATCAAATGACACACTCTCACCCAGTTATAGTGCATAGAGGTTTGTAGACATTGGATGTTAACATGACCAGTCACTTGGTTGGATTTACATCATTACATATCTACATCTTCAAAATAGTTTGGCCCCAATCAATAGAATTTGCCTTTACGATGTCAATTTTAATACATCAGACAAAGTTAGCTCATTTAAACTTCTATATCATATACAAAAAATCTAAACTGCACATTAAATGTATAGTTTATTACAAAGTAGGGCTCCACACACTTTGTAATTTACAATCATTCTCTAATTTGCCATTAATTTAAGTCATATACAATGAAATAGAATGGCATTTAGGATGAAATAGAAATTAATGTTTAATAATATAATTGGCCTATTCCCTTATCAATTTAGATCAATTAAAATAATTCTTGTTGAATTTGAGATTCTGGAAAATTGCACCATCACTTAGATTCCTATCCTAGAACAATTTGCATTTAAAATAAGATTAAAAAACAACCAAACAATTTCTATAATGAATGTAAAAATTTGCAGGTTTGGGACTTCTATGAGGATTTCTTTGGGCGTGCATAAAAACCCATGAAAACCATTAGAAATTAATATTGAGTCATCAAAAGTTTGTATATCCTAAACCTTAACAACTAAAATCTAAACTTTGAAGATTAAGTCATAAACATGGTAATCGTTAAAAGGTTGGCCACAAAAAACACCAACTCTATCCTATGTAGTGAGATTCCAAAAAATCAACAAACATTTGCAAAATTAAAAAATAAACAAATAAATAGGTAAACATAGATGAATATGCGTGGAAAGAATCTAAACACCCAAAAAATGACCTATGCTGGATCTCTACAATATGTGATGAGTTAAAAAAGGACTATCATACCACATGAATCAACTTGTTGGACATGTGCATTGAATTTAGTCATAAATCACAAATTGCATCCATAAGCTATTGATGACAAACAAAACTAGGTGCACCCCAAAACTGCAAAAAAGAAATGTGGCTTGTCGCCCATTGTGATGTTGTTGTTTAATTATTTTTACTGTAGCCTCCGCCTATCCAAAAAGGAAGGAACGAATTTCTATGTTGGTCACGTGATAAGTCTTAGAAGCTTTCCCACACATGCATATGGTCATAATGAAACTCTTCCCAATCATATGGTACTATTGAAATATGCTATGTGCCATTTTAGAATTTAATAAGTAGGGAAAAGGGATGCATAGGCCTTTTCATTTGTGTACTTGGCTCAAGAACCCTAACATCATTTTAAGGAACGAGTGTTTATTTAGGCCTTGTTGACATGTGATATTCTTGTATTTGTTGACACTTTAAGTAATTATTACGAAGGGCTTTCTAGATTTTAGAGCCATGGCTCTAAGTGCAGTGGATCCGATGTAAAAGTTAGAACTTTATTTCAATAGGCCAAAGCTATTATGGGCTTTACGGCATAATGCCCTCGAGCATGAGGATGCATGCAATTGTGATTGATTCTGATTAAATCATAACAATAGTAAACATGCATAGTTTAATCATTATATTAGTGTAAAGAACACAAGTAAACACTAAGAAATATAAATTATTTGATGTACTTTTCTCACTAATGGCTAAAGTAGCAGGAACCAAGAATTAGTGCTTTTTAATTCGAATACTCCCGCTGGAACTGGTTTTAGGGGGCATTACTCATTTTGAATTTGGCACCGTCGCTTTTGGTTTAAAATTTTTCTACTCCAGCTAATGTCGTCTCTAGTGTCTTTATAAATCAAGTACAAAAAGGTAAAGCACGCTCTCTTGTGTGTTTGTCTCTCTCTCTCTCTCTCTCTCTCTCTCTCTCTCTCTCTCTCGCTCGCTCTGTGCCGCGCTCTCTCTCTCTCTCTCTCTCTCTCTCTATGGCGATCATTCACTTATTCTCTATGTTTGCCACCTTGTTTCTACTTCAGGTGTCTTTAGCTTCGTCTCTAGACGCTTCCTTTAGCGTAACAAACCTATGTGATGATTTCATAACAGCGAGTTGTTCAGATGGGACTAAATCTTTGGGCGTCCATGTGGTGCGCAGTGGTCTCAGTTGGTCGTATAATTTCACTGCAACTGAACAAACCGAATATATCTGTGATTTCACAAGAAGGGAGGGCATTACATTGCAGGCAGCCAACCTGCAGATATGGACTTGGAAATTGAACTTGGACGTAAGGCTAAACCTTCTTTCTCTGCTAATTCTTTTGATTGCATAGCTAAAGTGTCATGGTCTGAGACTTGCTCGTGATTTTGGAATATTAAATTACAGATTGCAAAAATCTAAAATGAATGCGCATTCCCTCGTTTGCCACGCAAGGACCTCTGAAGCTCCGCTGGCACAGTCATTGCTGGCTTCCACTGGACATTCGTGCTCCTGAACTCTCGATGTACAGCTCAGGACTTCCTCCTGTCTTGCTGTCCAGCATCCTATTTACGCCTCCTAAGTTGCCTCCCTAGCTGTAAGTTGCCTGTGTCATTGAAGCTTATAATCCCAGCGTTCAGTCGATGCGTTTAACAAAGTGTGGCTCCCTTTTTTCACTCAGCCGCTGTGTTGTCATTCCACCCAGAAGTCAGGTAATGTCCACATCCCCAAGACGTCTTAATTAGGTAAGTATGTCTTGCGATTGTTACACGTGCAATCTGCAGGATAATGGTATGTGTTTGCTTTTCGATTCTAGCATGGACTTGGACTTAGCATAAAACAAATAGAAAATCCGCTGCTGCAACTTGCATCAAGTAAAGGATTTTTAGCCAGAGAAACCTAATACAAGAATAGACATGGTCTGTCTGAAGTGTGCTACTAACTTGTCGTGCTCTTAATTTCTATATGTATCTTTGTCATGTATCTTTGTATCTTTGTCATGTGTTATCAACTGCCGATAGCCTGTGTCATTAAAGGTTATAATCCCAGCGTTCAGTCGATGCGTTTAACAAAGTGTGGCTCCCTTTTTTCACTCAACCGTTGTGTTGTCATTCCACCCAGAAGTCAGGTAATGTCCACATCCCCACGACGTCTTAATTAGGTAAGTATGTCTTGCGATTGTTACACGTGCATTCTGCAGGCTAATGGTCTGTCTTTGGTTTTCCATTCGAATTACACTGGACATGGACTTAGCATAAAACAAATAGCAAATCCGCTGCTGCAACTTGCATCAAGTATAGGATTTTTAGCCAGAGAAACCTAATACAAGAATAGACATGGTCTGTCTGAAGTGTGCCACTATCTTGTCGTACTCTTAATTTCTATTTGTTTATAGATTGACGTCTTTTGCAATCTAAGTTATAATAAAGTTAGAATCTATAAAACCTTGGCAGTACCAGCAATGTCAATGGAGCTTGGAGAATGCCTACGTTGTTATGAGTATCTATTTGCGTATATGACCTCAAAACTTATCGTTTTCTTGCTACCTTTGACAGCATGAAGGAAATCCGAATCTAGACTGGGTTGTCAAACCAACTGGAATCTGGTTACTATACAAAAACGGTAGGGAGGGAAGTTTTGTGCCTTGGATGTGATGCACAAGTCGATTGTTGACGATGCAAAGGTGATCTTCAACTTTGTGATATTATTTTTGTGTAGTTAAACTATACAACTGTTGTTCTTTTTGTCCTCAGCATGCCTTAAGTAGATAGTGTACCATTCAATATTCAATGTTAAGATTCTGAGGTAAGCATTGTAAGAACCAGAAAGCCCAGTTCAATCAAGGTTAACATCACTATTAGCGTATAGAGTAAACACTACTGCCTGCTTGGTACATTCTCTGCATATTGACGATACTTTTTTTAACTATTTCACCGGCAATGTTGTTCTAACTTTTTATCTGGCTATGTGCGTATTTCAACCTGGCATATAATTAGACACAAGGCTTATATCATAGGTTGTAATATCTTAGCTGTACTTGTTTGTTGGCAGGTCTTATCGCTACCATGATTGGATTTACGCCTGGAGTAAACGAGTACTCATCTAGATAATCAAGCAAATGATTAGGTTAACGGAATTCTAAGAACATGAGATTCCTATTTAGGTGTTGGGATTCATTTTTCTTCTCCGAATAAAACAAAAACCTCGTGGTGTCATACCACAAAGGCCTTTCCATACTTGTTAAATCGTTGGATTGATAAAGGAGATCTCTTTTATTACAATTTTATCTTCGAGATACAAACAAATGCATTTAGTAGCTTTTTTGCTAAAGAGGTGGTTATGGATAAGTTCAGTTATGGTGAGATTCATTTGTTTTCTTTTAACGTTTTAAGTTGCAAGAGGTTACACTATCACATCCACTACCACAAAAGTAAATAACATTTTTTACAATTGTACAATTAAGATTGCACATAATAGGTGATCTTCTTTTGATGATAATTTCTTACAAAGGGTTTAATAGTTGGCCACTAAATATGCTCGCCATTTTGGAATTTTGGTCAAAAAGAAACAAATTTCAAAAACTCAGCTCATGTTGGCAATTGTCCTCAAATATTCACAACTCTTATTCACAATAATAATGATAAGTACTCATAATATTTTAGTAAACACGATCAATATTCACAAGTAATCAACGTCAATATATATTATGATAACGATTAGCATTCACAATAATCATGATTAATACTAAAGCTATTCACTTTTTAGTATTCATAAATTTAGATAATTAATGCCAACCATCAAGCATGTAGACTTCAAGACACATCATTGGAAACTCGATCAATTCTTCATCCAATATATAAAATAATTTGGATACATCCTCCATAAGAAGACACTATCATTTACAATACAAATAGATCCTCAGAGAAATTCGGTTGTCATTTTTCTAGATTCGAGCATGCAAGGGCACAATAAGAAGACTAACATTGTGGAATCAAGCAGGCACCAATGGAAAAAAAATTGTTTGCTTTTTTTCAAGCATGCATGCTACGTTCTTGTTTTCATGAATGCAGACTCACTTCCATGTTGCATAATTGAGCCCTCCACCAATGGCTAAATCTAATTGTGAGATTGGAGTATAATCAAATTCACAAATCTAAATTGAAAAGTCAATAATTTCATTATTTAAAGCTTAACAAATACATAATACAATAAATTAAGTCAAAAATTTGAAGTTCATCTAACCTATAAATATTTACCAGAACATAGACCAATGATAAGGTCATGCAACTTGGAGATCATTGAAAAATTTCCATGGAAGTTCTTTTGTTATATAGACTTGAATACCCCTAGATGAACCTCGCATCCTTGCTAAAAAAAATTAAAAACAAGAATTCCACTAAAGGCATGTCAAAAAGAGGTGATAAATATCATTTAAGTATGGGCTTTGGAGAACTAAAGTTGATCACAAATCCTTTTAGGCTAATTTAAAGCCAAATAAAAATGCTTGTAAAATTGGACATTGGCCTTGCATACACAGTGCACACATTGTTGCAATACATGTTGAATACATGAGTACCACATTGGAAAGTTCTACAAAGAGCATTTGATGTACATACAAGCCACAAAGCACTATGATTTGTGTTATGATAGAGATTCCAAGAATGTACCAATCCTAAATGCCTATTCAGACTCAGATTGGGTTGGAAAAGTGGATATTAGAAAATGCACCTTTGGCTACCCGTGCTTTCACGTAGGAGTACCAATTTCATGGAACAATCAAAAGCAAGAATGCATTTCCTTGTCCGTTATTGAGTCCGAATATGTTGCATCAACCTGTATAGTAAAGGACATTATTTGGCTTCGATGATAACTCCAATATTTGCAATCTCAACCCACTAACTCACTAAACACATTTAAGTTAGATTTCATTTTCTTACTCTTGACCTAAATTCATTTTCCAAGAACTCCTATACAAATATTCACTCTCTAGGACACCCTACAAAAATGAACCATTATATAAATCAATCTCCAATTTTACAAGCATTTTTTTTTGGCTTGACATTAGCCTAAATGGCTTGGTGAACTTTAGTTCTCCAAAACCCATACTTAAATCATACTTATCACCTCTTTTTTACATGCCTGTAGTGGAATTTGTGTTGTTAATTTTCTTTAGCAAGGATGTGAGGTTCATTTATGGGTATTCAAGTCTATGTAACAAAAGGACTGCCATAGAAATTCTCCAATGATCTCCAAGGTGCATGGCCTTATCATTGGTCTATGTTATGGTAAGTATTTATAGGTTATATGAAATTCAAATTTTTGACTTAATTTATTGTATTATGTTTTTGTTAAGCTTTAACTAATGAAATTATTGACTCTTCAATTTATATTTGTGAATTTGATTATATTCCAACATCACAATTAGATTTAGCCATTGGTGGAGATTATCCGAAATGAGAGTGAATCTGTATTAAAGAAAACAAGCAGATAGCATGCATGAAAAATAGCAAACAATTTTTTTCCGTTGGTCCATGTCTGATTCCACGTAGTTCTTCCTATTGTGCCCTTCCATGCTAGAATCTAGAAACAGGACAACTGAATTTCTTTGAAAATGTATTTGTATTGTTTATGATAGTGTCTTCTTATGGAGGATGTATCCAAGTTGTTTTCTATATTGGATGAAGAATTGATCGAGTTTGCAATGATGCGTCTTGAAGTCTACATGCTTAATGGTTGGCAAAGATTATGTAAAATTGTGAATACTAAAAAGCGAATAGCTTGAATATTAATCAAGATTATTGTGAATACTAATCATTATTATAATAAATATTGATCGTGAATACTTGTGAATATTGATCGTGACTACTAAAATATTATGAGTACTTATGATCATGATTATTGTGAATAAGAGTTGTGAATATTTGAGGATCATTGCCCATTCGAGCTGCCTTTTTTTAATTTGTTTCTTTTTGACCAAATTTCCAAAATGACGAACATTTTTTGTGGCCAAATATTAAACCCTTTGTAATAAACTATCATCAGATAAAAATCACCTATTATGTGCAATCTTAACTCTACAACTATAAAAATTGTTGACTTCTTTTGTGGTAGTGTAGGCTCTTGCAATTTAAAACATTAAAGGAAACAAAAGAATCTCACCATAACTAAACTTACAAATAACTACCTCTTTAGCATGAAAGCTACGAAATGCATTTGCCTGAATCTTGAAGATAAAATTGTAATAAAAAAAAAATTCCTTATCAATCCAACAATTTCATCATTATAGAAAGGCCTTTGATACCACAAGGTTTTTGTTCTATTAGGAGAAGACAAATGAATCCCAACACCCAAATAGGAATCTTGTGTTTTTTTAATTACGCAAACCTAATCATTTGTTTGATTATCCAGATGAGTACTTCTTTACTCAAGGCATAAATCCAATCATGGTAGTGATAAGACCTCCCAAACAAGTATAGCTGAGATATTACAACCTATGATAACCAGGTCATTCCTTTAAATGACTAACATGGAATACAAGATGAAGCTTGGTTCCAACAGGGAGTTATAGTCGATAAGCAGCCCTACCAATCTTGTTAAAAAATTTGAAAGGACCGCTATAACGTGGAGATAACTTTGGAAATTTCTCCATTCGAAGTGTCTTAGAGTCTTTTGGGATTCTAAGATACACCCAATCACCAATCTCAAATTCTCGAGGAGCATGGCCTCGATTAGCATAGAATTGGGGGATACTAAGCGGATCCAATGCTTTCCCTAGCCACCTGCAATATTTCCTGCATATCATGCAAGAAATCTGCTGCAGCTTGAACCTTGAGACCTTTGAGTCCAACGGAGATAGGGGAATGAGGTTGAAAGCCATACAAGAGTTTAAAAAATCTAAAAGTAGTGGCATAATGCATCATACTATTGTATGTGAACTCAACCATTGAGAGATGCTTTTTCCAATCTTATTGTTACTTGGCAACATATGCGCGAAGGATATCTTCCATCGATTGGTTCACACGTCGGTTTGACCATCGGTTTTTGGGTGATTTATAGACGATAGACTTAAAGTGGTTTTCAGTCTCTCAAAGACCGCCTGCCAGAACCCGCCAGTGAACTTGCAATCACGATCACTAACAATATTATTGGACAAACCATACAACCTAGACAACTTTTCAATGAAGACTTGAGAAAGTTCTGAAGCTTTGACAGTAATTTCTATTGGAATAAATTGCGCCATCTTGGTTAGTTTGTCAACTACTATCCAAATGCCATCGTGACCCTTCCCAGACTTAGGAAGTCCGAACACAATATCATGAAAATACTTTCTCACTTTTTGTTGGGAATTTCCAATAGATGCAATAGACCAGTTGCTTTGAGTCTTTCCGTTTTATTTCTTGGCACCGTTCACACTTTTGAGCATATGCCTCGATATGACCTTTCATTTTTGGCCAATAAAATTCTCTCTTAACAAGGTCAAGTGTCCTTTGTATACCAAGGTGTCCCGCACTGGGGCTATCATGGCACTCATGTAGGATTTGGGCCCTAATGTCCGCGATATATGGTACACAAACTTTTCCTCTATGGAAAAGTAAACCATTCCTAATGGAATAATCATCAAGTATCTTCTCTTCGCGAGACTTCTTGAAATCCTGCTTTCCAAGATTATTTCTCACTATAGGGCTGTCTGCCAGGACTTCTTGCCAAATACAACCGAAACACTCATCGGTCCGACAAAGATCTTGTAGAGAAAGGTACAACTTGGATTGGAACTCAGCAAAGCATAACTAATTAACTTCTCCAATCTAGGTCAACGCATCAACGACACAATTTGACTTACCTTGACGATACTTAATGTTGAATTCGAACTCTTGAATGAGTTTCGACGAACAAGCCTTACAACCCTAAGGTCCAAGGCATCACAGATATACTTAAGAGACTCATGATCTGTCATAACCACAATTTTAGATCCGTAGAAATAATGTTTCTAGTTCTTTAACGCATGGAAGATAGTAAAAAGTTATTTCTCATAAATAGAATAACTACTTTGAGCTGGGTCCAACTTCTTGCTCTCAAAAGCCATTGATGTACTGTCTTGGTAAAGGACTATGCCCACTGCATAGTCGCTAGCATCTGTTTCCACCAGGAAAGATCCACTAGGGTCCACTATGTGTAAGATAGGGGATGTAGACACTAACATCTTCAAAGCTTCAAAACTTGGATTAATTTCATCAGTCCTGACAATAGGTGGACTGATTTTCAAACGCCTTCTAGCCTTCTTCTTATTACCTTTTCTAGTTTTCCTTTTGGCTTTCTTCACTCCCTTAAGAAGATTTGTTAGAGGCAATGCAATTAAGACATAGTCTTTAATGAATTTGTTCAAAAAACCTGTGAAGCCCAGAAATTTTTTTACTTCCCTAATGGTTCTCATGATAGGCCAATCATGAACTTTCTGGACCTTATCGTAGTCAATCTCAAGAACTCGATCGAAAATGATATGTCCTAAATACTTGAGTCTTGTTTGAAAGAACTCACATTTAGACTCCTTAGCATAAAGCTTTGTCTGTCTTAGATTATCTAAGACTATAAGCAAATGTGCCTCATGATCCTCAAGAGTCTTACTGTCAAACAATATGTCATCTAAAAATACCATGAGAAACTTTCCCAGATATGGACGGAGAATATCGTTCATCATTTGTTGAAAGGTTGTCGGGGCATTAGTTAGACCAAATGGTAAAACTAAAAATTCATAATGGTCATACCTAGAACAAGAACCAGGTTTGAAAACATCCCCCTCATGTATTCTAATTTGATGGTACCCCAATCTAAGGTCCAAGTTGGTGAAATACTAACCACCATTCAATCGGTCCATTAACTCGTCCATCCGAGGTAAGGGATAATGGTTCTTAATTGTCATTTTATTAAGCTTTTTGTAATTGACACAAAGATTAATACCACCGTCTTTCTTGCCGGTTAACAAAATAGAAGCTCCCCAAGGGGATTTACTAGGCCTTATATGGCCCTTACGTAACATCTCCTTACGTTGGCTAGCAACTTTATCTTCTTCCTTCAGGCTCATCTTGTAAGGAAAAAGTGAGACAAGGGAGCTGTCGGGAAGAGGATCTATGTGATGGTCTACTCCCCGTGAGGGAGGAAGACCCTCAGGCAACTGCTCAAGGAATATATCATTATATTCCTCCCTAATTCTTTTAAAGATTTTGCCCTCAGACGAAGAATCTAGATTAACATTAGAAAAAGACAATGCTCTAGGAAAAGACGATATATCATTATGAGTTCTAAAAGCATCCATGTACGATTCATTTTTCAGATAACATAAATACGAATGATACTCAGAATCCAGAATACATTGATTAGCATCATGAGCAGTTACAAATGGTACATCAGGCTCATCGCCTTAAAGGCAAACCAATGACTCATTATGCAACAAAGAAATACTATGAGATACATAATCCTTTTTTAAGGACTCATTCCTAGCATAAAACCACTTTTTACCTAGGATTAGAAATCAAGATTCATAACATGAAAAGATAAGCTATCTATATAGTTTTAAATCCTCAATGGCGCGTGGGGGACAAAGTGGTCTCCCCACCAACTGCCATCCTAAGCATGTATTTGTGGTCACTTGGTGCGGTTGCCAACTGCAGTTTTTGCTCCAATTTAGCATTAATAAAATTATACGTAGAACTGTTGTAAAAAAGAACACTCACGGGTTCGCTACCTATGAACCCACTCATACGAATGAGGTAGTGAGGTCCAAAAATCATAGTGTTAAAACAACAATCCATACAAATTATTTTATCTTTTAACGATACATCAATACAAGAAATAGAAGATCAATTACCTAGTGCCTTAAAGGAGCAGCCACCCTTCTTCCGTCTCTTCGGACAGTCCTTGGAAAGGTGCCCCTTCTCCATATAGGAGAAACACAACCCGTCGCCTTTGTCCTTATCAAAGTCAACTCTCTCCAAACAAGGGCACTTCTTTTTCTTTTCTAAAGGGGAATCTTCACCGACCAGTTTATCCTTGCCCTTTTTGAAAGGAGGGCTCGTAGAGGGTTTTTCTTTGACTTCGGGGTTTTGCTGCTCTTTGCGGGTCATAGTGTGCGTGTCTTCATAACAAGAAATAGATTTGATTGACTTGAAACTCACAAAGGTCTCACACTTGCAGTGTTTCACTCAAATTTGATTTCTAATCCAACAAATGGACTTATAATCATAGTTCTATCACTCCCTCACAAAGCTGGAATGAAGATAAGATGAAGTGAAAACTACTTTCAAACAAATCTTGCCAAGAAATGGATTTGATTGTCTCTAGAAACTCACTAAGGTCTCTCTCTTGTAGTTTTTCACTCAAATTAGATTTCTAGTCCAACAAATGGACTTATAATCTCAGTTCTAGCACTCCCTCACAAAGTTGGAATGAAGATAAGATGATGTGAAATCTACTTACAATCAAATCTTGCCAATTTTGGCTATTTTTGGACAAAAAAAATGACTTAATCTCTTTCTTCCTTCTTGGTGTACTTTCAAGACCTGTTTTTAACCTTAATAGGACTTGAACTCAGCCTAGATTAATTAGATTCCATGAAACAAATTCAAATCTAATCAATGGCAAATGATCTTGGTTGATTATCCTAGGATCTCCACCAAAAATTACACCAATAGCTCACAAATTGAATTTTTTTGGATAAAATGAATACCATGCATTAAATGCAGGTTCAGAGGTGCCCACACATGTGGACAGTACGGATTTGGACCCCTACCAAGTTTGGGATCAAATCTCCTCACCAAAATCAAGATTCTAGCTTGCCCACTCAATACTAGTTTTTAGCACCAAAACTTGCTAAAAATGGATTTGCATTAGATCAATGGCTTATGCTCTTGTACTTGGCTCTGATACCATGTGAAAGTACTGTACTTTAGGACCATAAATGGATCTACAAACGATCCACAAGAGTGATTGGATGCTTGCTTAACAATCTATCAAAAAACTAGACACAAAAAAGTTTATCTAGATTGGCAGTTTGACAAACAACAAGCATTAACAATCAAAAGCATTGATCAACATTGAAATACGAGCCCACTCGTGTGTAATACAGGCTGTAGTACGGCCTTCAACCTGAGAAACAAGTAGAGATTGATTTGGTTTCATTTGGATCACAAAAACTCAATGTACATAGTGAAATAGCTTGAGATTGCCAATGAGCTCCAAAAATTTTCTATCTTCTCACTATGGAGAGAGGGAATACATAGCAAATTCGACTTCCTTCTTGAAGTTAGGTGGATTTCCAGCATGTAATAAGGAAGTTAACTCACTCTCCTTGACCTAAAATGAAACCCTAGTCTATTTCCTAGAGTCATGCTTGGTAGATAGCTAGTTGGTCAAATTTTCACCTTAAATCTAGGATTTAGGTCCTATAAACTAGGAATCACTACCAAAATGACATGACCAACCCTATGGACTTGACCTAGCCTACATTAGGATGGGTTTCCCACGTGGCATCATGGCCTCACATGTGTGGGACCCACTTGTGTACACAATTTACACTATTCTACATGGTTTTTGATCAAGCTAGATTTTCCAATTTTTGGCAATTCTTCACATATAGTTGTCACAAACATTATTGCTACCAATTCAGAGTTAGAAGTGGTAGATGCTTTCGTTTGGTAATTGTAGCCAAGAATCTTAGAGCTCTAAGACTAAACATTGGCAAAGACCCTCACAATTTTGTTGGCCTGATCCACACAAATACCTTTTTAGATATAGTCGTTCTCTTAGGTTTGGTAAATGTTTGCTCTAGTTGGACAATGTTATAGTTGCTCTATTAGATCAAAATTTGATAAATAGTAATCAATAACAAATATGACAGTACTGACATATTGTTGAAAGAAAGATAAGAAGGGAACCTTCATAGCAAATGAGAGAAAGAAGATCAAACTATTGATTATTTCTCACAAAACTCATACATCAATTGACACACTCCCGACTAGTTATGGTGCAGAGACGTTTGTAGACACAACTACAGAAATAGCATGGTTGTTAACATGACATCAAATGACACACTCTCACCTAGTTATAGTGCATCGAAGTGTGTAGACATTGCTTCAAAAATGACATGGATGTTAACATGACCAATCACTTGGCTGGGTTTACATCATTACATATCTACATCTTCAAAATAGTTTGTCCCCAATTAATACAAATTGCCCTTACGATGTCAATTTTAATACATCGAACAAAGTTAGATCATTTAAACTTCTATATCATATACAAAAAATCTAGACTACACATTAAAAGTACAATTTATGACAAAGTACGGCTCCACAAAATTTGTACTTTACAATCATTCTCTAATATGCTATTAGTTCAAGTCATTTAGAATGAAATAGAATGGCATTTAGGATGAAAATGTAATTACTATTTAGTGATATAAATGGCACCCCTTTTCAATTTAGATTAATTAAAAGAATTATTCCTGGAATCATCACGTGAATCTTATTGAATTTCAGAATCCGCAAAATTGCACCATCACTTAGATGCCTATCCTAGAACAATTTGCATTCAAATAAGATTTAAAACAACCAAATTTTTTTTGTAATGAGTTGATTTTTTTTTGCAGGTTTGGGACTTCTATGAGGATTTTCTGGGGATGCATAAAAAGCCATGAAAACCATTAAAAAATAATAATGAGTCATCAAAAGATTTGTATTTCCCAAACATTAACAACTAAAAACTAAACTTTGAAGATTAAGTCGTATACCTGGTAATCCTTAAAAGGTTTGCCACAAAAACACCAACTCTATCCTATGTAGTGAGATTCCATAAAGTTAAAGACATTTGTGAAAGGAAAAAATAAATAGGTAAACATAGATGAATGTGTGTGAAAAGAATCTAAACACCCAAAAAATGACTTATGCTTGATGTCTACAATCTTTGATGAGTTAACAAATGATTGTCATACCACATGAATCAACTCATTGGACACGTGTAGTGAATTTAGGCATAAATCACAAATTGCAGCCATAAGCTATTGCAAACAAATAGAACTAGGCGCACCCCAAAACTGCAAAAGAGAAATGTGGCTTGTTGCCCATTGTGATGATGTTGTTTAATTGTTTTTATTGTAACCTCTGCCCTATCTAAAAAGGACGGAACGAATTTCTTTGTTGGTCATGTGATAAGTCTTAGAAGCTTTCCCACACACAAGAGCAAGCATATGTCACAATGAAGCCTGTCCTTATCAGATGGTACTATTTTACTATGCTACGTGACATTTTAGGATTTAATAAATAGGGACAAAAAATGCTTAGGCCTTTTCATTTGTGTACTTGGGTCAAGAACCTTAACATCATGTTAAGGAATGAGTGTCTATCTAAGCCTTGTTGACATGTGATATTAGTGTACTTGTTGTGATAATCTACTCATATATGTTGCAATCTCTTGATATAACACTAAATGTAATATTATCATTGGTTGGAGATCAAGGCACTATTAGTCATAGGTAGATTATGATAGATTCATGATATGCAATGCATGGTGAATAGTAATTCATGGTTATGATGACTGTCTGCTTTCAATCAAGTTATGATCCATAACTCCATGCTACAATAAATTGTCCACAACTTAGAATGATTACTACGTGAATGGGAATGTGATGTTTCGCGAGGTTGATTTTCAAGACATTGAATTCACCCACATTAGATATTAATTATCAAGGGCTTTCTAGATTAGAGAGGCATGGGTATAAGTGCAGTCGCACAAGGAAAGAGGATCCGATGTAAAAGTTAGAACTTTCGCTCAATAGGCCAAGGCTATCATGGGCTTAACAAGCATAATGCCCTCGAGCATGAGGATGCATGCAATTGTGATTGTAATTAAATCATGAAAATAGTAAACATGCATAATCTAATCATTATCTTAGTGTAAAGAACACTAGTAATAAATACTAAGAAATACAAATTAAAAACCAATACTTTGGTCTTTGATGTACTTTTCTCGCTTATGACAAAAGTAGGATGAATTAAGAATTACTGCTTTCTAATTCAAATACATGGGTACTCCCGCTGGAACTGGTTTTAGGATGAATTACTCATTTGAAATTCAGCACCGTGGCTTTTGGTTTGAAATTCTCCTCCTCTAGCTAGTGTCGTCTCTAGGGCTGAGCTACAACTCATCGTGTCATAAACTGCTATCTTTATACGAAGGTGAAGCTCTCTCTCTCTCTCTCTCTCTCTCTCTCTCTCTCTCTCTCTCTCTCTCTCTCTCTCTCTCTCTCTCTCTCTCTCTCTCTCTCTCTCTCTCTCTCTCTCTCTCTCTCTCTCTCTCTCTCTCTCTCTCTCTCTCTCTCTCTCTCTCTCTGATGATCATTCACTTATTCCCTATATTTGCAAGCTTGTTTCTACTCCAGGTGTCTTTCGGTTACTTCCTTTTGTGTAACAAACCTAAGTGATAATGTCATAGCATTGAGTTGTTCAAATGAGACTAAATCTGTGGGCGTCCATGTGGTGCATAGTGGTCTCAATTGGTCGCATAATTTCACTGTGAATGAACAAATCGAACACATTTGTGATTTCACAAGAAGGGAGGGCATGACATTGCAGGCAGCCAACCTGTAGATATGGACTTAGAAAATGCACTTGGACGTAAGGCTAGACATTCTTTCTTCACTAATTCTTTCGATTGCATGGCCAAAGTGTCGTGGTCTGAGTCATGCTCGAGATTTTGAAATATTAATTTACATATGCCAAAAATTTAAAATGAATGTACAATCCCTCTTTTGCCATGCAACGACCTCTATGTTGCGGGACTGTTGTCAAGCCATGCACAAGAGGCTTGTGCACCTATTTGCTTGCGTGAAGGTGCTTGAGCACATGTTGGTTGTCCTCATTGTCCCATAAGCAGTTAGGGTTGTTGGATTCCTCTCCATATAAGAAGTAACTTGCACATTGTCTGCAGTCCCCTGGTACCAGCCCTTTTGGGGTCAAGAACAAGCGGGTGGCTAGGTGATTGGGGGTGGGATCCCGATAGAAGCTAGATCCAAACTCAAGATAGATTGATTTTTTAGTTGTGAGCTTGCTCACATATTGTTGCTAGATTTCATAGGTTGGATCAACATTATAAGTGTAAGATCTGAGGTTGAGATTGGAAGCAACATATTCATGTCCATCTTTGTCATTACTAGAATTTCTCATGGAGAACTTGCTTCAACTGGTTCACATTTTTTGGAGCATAGTGGGAGATTAACATCCTCCAATTATGCAATGTGGAAGATAAGGATGGAATCATTATTTACAAGATGTAATGGGCATTGTTAGTGGAGCCGAAGAAGGACCCGCAACACCTAATGAAATTGCAGCATTCAAGAAGAGAACTAGAATTGCTCTTCATTTTATAAAAATGAATGTCACAAATGAAATGTAAAGGGACATCAGTACATGCACTACTGCCAAGGAGGCTTGGGGCACTCTTAAAACAATCTATGAAATTAAGAATACTTCAAGATTGCTTACACTTAGAAATCAGATCTTTCTAAGTTATCAAAGAGTAGATGAGAGTGCTTCAAATTATATAATGAGAGTTAAAGATCTTCATCAAGAGTTAGCTAGTATTGGTGATGCTCTTAAGAACACTAGGCTTGTTCAAGTAGTCCTTAATGGACTAAGAGATGAGTATGACAATATTGTGCAAACCTATGTTGTTAGGGAGGAGCTTCCATCTTTGGAGACTCTTCAAGGAGATCTCATTGCTGAAGAAAGCTGACAAGAGAACAAGATGTCGAGGATCAACAAACTTTCATTGAAGGATGGTGCAGATGACGGAGCGCATTTCACCAAGGAGAAGTCAAGAGGCAAGGGAAATGGTCAACAACACTTCAAGAAGGATAAAGCCAAAGAAGGTGGTGAGGATCAATCCTCACAAGCTGCAATTTCCAGTGGCGATAAGAAGCTATCAAAGATCAAATGTTTCTTTTGTGGCAAAAAGAGCCACTATGCATCAAATTGTTTCAAGAAGAAGAACCAGTCCAAACAAGCTAACCTTACTAATGAGAAAGAGTGTGAGGGTAATGAGAGTGAAAGAGACGATTCTTTAATGATGTCTAGTTTTTCATCCTTTCCTTTCAAGAATGAAGAAATATGGTGGATAGATAGTGGGGCGAGTTCCCATATGTCTAGTTCAAGAAACTCTTTCACAAGTCTCATGCCATATGTAGGCGCAAAAAGATCAATCATATTGCTAATGATGTAGAGTGTAGAATTGAGGGAATAGGGAGTATTCCACTGCATGCATCATCATCAAGATCTTTTTGTTTGCATGATGTACTTTATGTGCCTAAACTAACCAAGAACCTCATAAGTGTAGGACAATTGTTTGATAGTAGTTGGATGTCAAATTTCATCTTCACAAGTGTGTAATCTCAAGGGAGAATGAAGTGATAATTAGAGGATCTAGAGCTAGAAAGTTGTACAAGCTAGATTCTAGGGAAAGTGCTAACATTTCTGATGTTGCTTATGAGACCAAGGTTCATCAAGAGGATATATGGCATAAAAGATTGGGTCATCCCAATTTCAAAGCCATTCAATCTATGATCAAGGAAGGAAAAGTTGTTGGACTACCAAAGACACTGTCAAAGGAGCTTTGACCCTGTGAAGCTTGTGTTTTGGCAAAATCACATATAAGACCTTTTCCAAGATCCAGCATCAAGACTCAACAACCATTTGGCATTTTGATGTTCATTTCTCTTCTACTAAGAGCAGAGGAGCAAATTGTTTTGTTTCTTTCATAATTGATTACACAAGATCTATATGCTATCTTCTAAATCCATTAGAGGAGTTCTATATTTATAAAGATAATTTTTATATTTTTTATCAATTTTTTCTTACACATGGACCAATCAAAACACTCAAATTTGAAATCTATGTAACGTAACTTTTTGAGTCCACATTTTGATTCCACACTAAAAATGGCATAACCTTTTAGTGGTAAGTCTGAATTTAACAGAGTTTGTTGCATTGGAAAGCGCTCAACAAGAGTTTCCAATGATATGTTACATGACATACTTTTGAGCTACGATTAGAAAGTTATGGCAAGTCAAAAGTATTAGTGCTATAATATTATAATAATATAATCTACATCTTGCACGAATTCTTAAAGGTCTTTTTGGAGCTCAAAACTCTCCTAATGCATGGTTTATGATGTCTTCCTTACAGTGGAGGTAAATACACCTCTAATAAGTTTAAAAACAATTGTGGGCAAGAGGGAACACAAGGAGCATTTTCTTGTTCTTATACTCCTCAACAAAATGTAGTTGCTGAAAGAAAAAATAGAACATTGTGTGAATGTGCAAAAGCTATCATGCTAGAAGCATATCTGCCTAAAGAAGTTTGGGGAGAAGTAGTTGCATGTGCAAATAATCTTTGTAATAGGCATCCTAATCTTGCTATAGAAGGAAGAACACCATTTGAAATGTTGTACAAGAAAAAGCCTAAGGTAGATCATCTTAGGATCTTTGGCTGCTTATGCTATGTGCATGTTCCTTTAGAGACTAGTAAAAAGAATGATCCTAGTGCTATTAAAGGTATTTTTGTTGGATATGCATCTTATAAGAAAGCATATAAAATTTATGTTCCCTCTACTAACAAGAATGTTGTAAGTTGAAATGTGACTTCCATGAAGATTAGAAGTTTAACTTGGATGAGGCAAAGATCAAGGAACCTCATGTAGGATCTATAGTCATCAATCTTGATGTTGTTCAAGATGTGGCGGGGCCGAGTCTTTGAGGAGGTGCAACTTCAAGCACCTACACCTAGTATATCTCCAGAAGAGAAAGATCCGAGCCAAGAAGGCTCACATATAATGAAGAAGGAAGGCAAGTGGAAGATGAAACTTCCTATCATGCATTCTTCATATCAGATGAAGAGCCTAAAGATGTCCAAGAAGCACTTCAATCCAAGGAGTGGGTTGAAGCAATGACCCAAGAGTTTGAAGCCTTGATGTCAAACAATACATGGGAGCTTGTGGAGCCACCTAGCAAGATGCATCTCATTGGATGCAAATGGGTATTCAGAACCAAGTACAACAATGATGTATCCATCAACAAATTCAAAGCAAGACTTTGTGCCACTCTCAAATCAAAGGCTCTAACTATGAAGACACTTTTGCACATATTGCAAAAATGGTAACTATAAGAATTCTAATTTCTCTTGCATGTTATCACAATTTGGAGGATGTTTCAACTTGATATCTCTAATGCCTTCCTCAATGGTTACCTTGAGGAGAAGGTTTATATGGAGCAACCACCTGGATTCGTGAAGGTTGTTAAAGAAACAAAATTTTGTCTTTTCTTCAGAAGTCTCTACGGACTAAAACAACCACCAAGAGGTCTTGGTATGCAAGGCTCAACTCCTTTCTCATATCACTCGGATTTCATCTTAGTGAATACGACCCTTCATTGTACATTAAGTTTGTAAATAACTTTGTAGCTATTCAACTCATCTTTGTAAATGATTTAATTTTTAGTGGAAATAATGAGGAGCTACTTGAAGAAACGAAATTTGCACTTGGAAGTGAATTTAAGATGCAAAATCTAGGAGTTCTTCACTACATTTTAGGCCTAGAAATTGACTTTTGGAAAGGTCATGCTTTCATAAGTCAAAGTGGTTATGCTCTTTCCATGCTTAAGAAATTTCAAATGGAAAACTGCAAAGGCATAGATACTCCAATGGAGCAAATTGTAAAAGTTTCTATAAAAGAGGATAAAAGATCCTTTGAGGAGTTCACTCTTTATAGGAGTCTTATTGGCTCTCTTATTTGATTAAGAGTCACTAGGCCTGATCTAAGGTTTAGTGTGCACAAACTAAGCCAATACACGTAGGATCCAAAGATATGTCATTGCAAATTGGCAAAGAGAACCTTCAGATATGTATCCTCTACCTTAGATATGGATTGATCTATAAAGGAGATGATCTAACTTTGGTTGCATTTTCAAACTCGTATTTTCCAAGAGACAAAGTAGATAGAAAATCCACAAGTGATTACACGGTTTTCATTGGAGGGAATCTAGTTTCTTGGCTATCAAAGAAGCAAGCAACTGTATCATTGTCATCTTGTGAAGCTGAGTACAAAGCTCTTACAATCATAACTAAGGAAGTTTTATGGATCAAGAGGCTACTTATGGAGCTAAAGTGTTATGGAGATGAAGACCTTCCAATTATCAATAATGATAACATTTCAGCTCAGGCTCTTCCAAACAATCTTGTATTCCATGCAAGGAGCAAACACATCGAGGTATCTGATCACTTTGTAAGAGAGAAAGTAAGTGGGAGAGAGATCTTATTGGAGCATGTTGGATCTTCAAATTGTGTTGTAGATCTTCTCACCAAGCCATTGCTCAAGAATACATTTGTCAAGATGAGATCTAATCTTGGCTTAATCTCAAACTCTATGGTGAATAGGTAGATATATTCAAGGAATGTGAAAAGTCGTAAAACATATCTTCATGTGTTGACTTTGGGGGCTATGCTCACCTTATTTCTTGTAAATATTTTACTGTACATTAAGGTATGTGAAGTGAGTAGATAACCTTCTAGAATAGGTTGAATTTGAGTTAGGTAGATTCAATTATGATGTCATGCAAAATATTAGATGACATGAAATGTTAGTTAGAATGCATGCATGCAACATGCAAAACAATTTACATAATCTACACATGTCTAGGTAGCTTAGGGAGCTGACATGCAATCAGTGCATGCAACATGCAAATCAGTTTACAAAATCTACACATGTCTAGGTAGCTTAGGGAGCTGACATGCAATCCATGCAACATCCATGCATGCAGTTTTACATGTGGATATATGATATATGAGTTAACTAGAAGATGTGGACATTCCATGCAAATCCACTATAGGAACTCAAGCCTCATTGATGTAGGAAAACTATGGCTTCTTTTGCCATATTGTGATTTGGTGTTTTGGGCTCATTCTCTACCCGAGTTTTTTGGTTATCATTTTATCTCGCTCCCCGAGAGCAGGCTCTTTTCCCCTTAATGAGCACTTAGAATTATTTCTGATAGCTATCTATCATAGTAAAGAGTTTTTCCAGTCTGTGGTATGCCATTGTGCTCTTGCCTTGGATTTCTCAACTAAACTGTTCTTTGATCATTCTCGTGCAAACACAACACCCCATAGAGATCCTGTAGTGTGCTAAAAACTTCATAATAAGTTGATTGGGGGTACTTTGCTGTAAACGTACTGGTTATCAACAAATATTTTGGTTTTACTTTGACATCTAGTAACATCAAAGGTTTTGGTAATATCATATTGGCGACAATATAGTTGTCACAAACATTATTGTAACCAATTCAGAGTTAGAAGTGTATATGTTTTACTTTGGTAATTGTAGCCAAGAATATTAGAGCACTAAGATTTAACATTTCAAAGACCCTCAATAATTTTGACATTTCCTCGGTCTAATCGACGTAAATACCTTTTAGTTATAGTCGGTCTCTTAGGTTTCATAATTGTTCGGACAATGTTATATTTGCCCTATGAGATCAGAATTCAATTAATAGCAAATATGAAAATACTAATATATTGAACATGTGTTGGAAGAAAGATAAGAAGAAAGTCTACATATCAGTTAGATCAAACTATTGATTACTTCTCGTAAAACTCATTCATCAAATGACACACTCTCAGCTAGTTACACTGCAGTGTGGCTTGTAGATGCAGCTTAAAAAATAACATGGCTGTTAACATGACATCAAATGACACACTCTCACCTAGTTATATTGCATAGAGGTTTGTAGACTGTGCTTCAGAAATGACATGGATACTAACAGGACCAGTCACTTGGATGGGTTTACATCATTACATATCTATATCTTCAAAATAGTTTGGCCCCAATCAATGGAATTTGCCTTTACGATGTCAATTTTAATACATCATCAGACAAAGTTAGCTCATTTAAACTTCTATATCATATACAAAAAATCTAAACTGCACATTAAATGTATAATTTATTACAAAGTGGGGCTCAACACACTTTGTAATTTACAATCATTCTCTAATTTTCCATTAATTTAAGTCATTTAGAATGAAATAGAATGACATTTAGGATGAAATAGTAATTAATGTTTAATGATATAATTGGCCTATTCCCTTATCAATTTAGATTCATTAAAAGAATTCTTGTTGAATTTGAGATTCCGGAAAATTGCACCATCACTTATATGCCTATCCTAGATCAATTTGCATTCAAAATAAGATTAAAGAACAACCAAACATTTTCAGTAATGAATGTAAAAATTTGCAGGTTTGGGACTTCTATGAGGATTCCTTTGGGGATGCACAAAAACCCATGAAAACCATTAAAAATCATATTCAGTCATCAAAAGTTTGTAGATTAAGTCATAGACCTGGTAATCCTTAAAAGGTTTGCCACAAAAAACACCTACTCTATCCCATGTAGTGAGATTCCAAAAATCAACAAACATTTGCAAAAGGAAAAAATAAACAAATAAACATGTCAATATAAATGAATATGCATGGAAAGAATCTAAACACCCAAAACATGACCTATGCTGGATGTCTACAATATGTGATGAGTTAACAAATGACTATCATACCACATGAATTAACTCGTGCAGTGAATTTAGTCATAAATCACAAATTGCATCCACAAGCTATTGCTAACAAATAGAACCAGGTGCACCCCATAACTGCAAAAAAGAAATGTGGCTTGTTCCCCGTTGTGATGTTGCTGTTTAATTATTTTTACTGTAACCTCCACCCTTTCCAGAAAAGAAGGAACAAACTTCTATGTTGGTCACGTGATAAGTCTTAGAAGCTTTCCCACACAAGCATATGGTCATAATGAAACTCTTGCCAATCATATGGTACTATTTAAATACACTATGTGCCATTTTAGAATTTAATAAGTAGGGAAAAAAGATGCATAGGCCTTTTCATTTGTGTACTTGGCTCAAGAACCCTAACATCATATTAAGGAACGAGTGTTTATCTAGGACTTGTTGACATGTGATATTATTGTATTTGTTGACACTTTAGATAATAATTATCAAGGGCTTTCTAGATTTTAGATCCATGGCTCTAATTGTAGTGGATCCGACGTAAAAGTTAGAACTGTCTTTCAATAGGCCAAGGCTATTATGGGCTTTACACATAATTCCCTCGAGCACGAGGATGCATGCAATTGTGATTGATTTTGATTAAATCATAACAATAGTAAACATGCATAGTTTAATCACTATATTAGAGTAAAGAACACAAGTAAACACTAAGAAATATAAATTATTTGATGTACTTTTCTCGCTAATGGCTAAAGTAGCAGGAACTAAGAATTAGTGCTTTCTAATTCGAATACTCCCGCTGGAACTGGTTTTAGGGGGAATTACTCATTTGGAATTTAGCACCGTCGCTTTTGGTTTGAAATTTTTCTACTCCAGCTAATGTCGTCTCTAGTGTCTTTATAAAGCAAGTACACAAAGGTAAAGCACGCTCTCTGTCTCTCTCTCGAGTTTCATTATGACCATATGCTTGTGTGGGAAAGCTTCTAAGACTTATCACGTGACCAATATAGAAGTTTGTTCCTTCTTTTCTGGAAAGGGTGGAGGTTACAGTAAAAATAATTAAACAGCAACATCACAACGGGGAACAAGCCACATTTCTTTTTTGCAGTTATGGGGTGCACCTGGTTCTATTTGTTAGCAATAGCTTATGGATGCAATTTGTGATTTATGACTAAATTCACTGCACGAGTTAATTCATGTGGTATGATAGTCATTTGTTAACACATCACATATTGTAGACATCCAGCATAGGTCATGTTTTGGGTGTTTAGATTCTTTCCATGCATATTCATCTATATTGACATGTTTATTTGTTTATTTTTTCCTTTTGCAAATGTTTGTTGATTTTTGGAATCTCACTACATGGGATAGAGTTGGTATTTTTGTGGCAAACCTTTTAAGGATTACCAGGTTTATGACTTAGTCTTCAAAGTTTAGTTTTGAGTTGTTAAGGTTTAGGAAATGCAAACTTTTGATGACCCAATCTTAATTTTTAATGGTTTTCATGGGTTTTTATGCATCCCCAAAGGAATCCACATAGAAGTCCCAAACCTACAAATTTCTACATTCAGTACAGAAATTGTTTGCTTGATCTTTAATCTTATTTTGAATGCAAATTGTTCTAGGATAGGCATCTAAGAGTTATCTCAAATTTAACAGGAATTATCTTAATCTAAATTGAAAAGGGAGTAGGCCAATTATATCATTAAACATTAATTACCATTTCATCCTAAATGTCATTTTATTTCATTCTAAACGACTTAAATTAATGGCAAATTAGAGAATGATTGTAAATTACAAAGTGTGTGGAGCCCTACTTTGTAATAAATTATACATTTAATGTGCAATTTAGATTTTTTGTATATGATACAAAAGTTTAAATGAGCTAACTTTGTTCGACGTATTAAAATTGACATCATAAAGGCAAATTCTATTAATTGGGGCCAAACTATTTTGAGGATGTAGACATGTAATGATGTAAACCTAGCCAAGTGACTGGTCATGTTAATATCCATGTCATTTCTGAAGCAATGTCTACAAACCTCAATGCACTATAACTAGGTGAGAGTGTGTCATTTGATGTCATGTTAACAACCATGTTATTTTTTAAGTTGCCTTGTAGATTTCACACGTGCCACAGCATGTACTTGTGATCTCCTAAGGTGGGTAGATGCATCAAAGTCAAGACTAGATTGAGATTCAAGATCTATCTTTGATTCTATGGCAAAAACACACTACTACATGCATTCAATCACTTCCAACTCTCAGTCACATGTGTAGGATGTATTAAAAGGTTATTCTAAGTAAAAATAAGCTGCTCTCCTTGGGTAGAGAGAGAAAATAATCATGAGCTCTCGGGTGAAGAGAGAAAGCTAGAAATCCAGTAACACTCAAAATCCACACAATCTCCAAATCAATTAGATCCAAAATGAGAAGTACAATGATACCAGTAGATCCACGAGCTACCACTATGCTTAACTATGGTTGGACCACACTTTGTCACTGCCATCATGATTGAACTTGATCCGAAATACCCACTTCCAACCAATCACATGCTTGTTGGATGGAGGATCCACAAGCTCCCAAGTATTGTTGGTGATCAATGCATCATACTATTGCTTCATGGCATCATACCACTCCTTGGTATTGAGTGCCTCTTGTACATTATTTGGCTCTTCATGAGAGACATAAAAAACATAATTAGTGGAATCAAGATCCACTTGTTTGCCTTTGTCAACATATGAGAGCCTCTTAGGCTCGGATCTATCTCTCATGGATCTTCTTGGTGAGAAAATATGAGGAGAGTCTTCTTCAAATCTCGACCCCATCACATCATGATTGTCTTCAAAATCAATAATAGGTGATGCATACATAGACTTCTTGATCTCGGCCTCTTCAAAAGATGAGTGTTGATCTTCATGAAAGACAACATCTCTACTTTCAATAACTTGAGAAGTAGAGTGCACAAAGACTCTATAGGCCTTCTTAGTGGATGAGTATCCAACCATGATTCCTTTGCATGCACTAGGATCTTCCTTCTTCCTTGTTTCCAAGGGAATATGAGAAAAGCATATGCATCCAAAAACTCTAAGGTGATCAACCTTAGGCTTCTTCAAACATAAGATTTCATATGGTGACTTTCCACCAAGAGCTATATGTGGGAGCCTATTGCAAAGATAATTTGCACAATTAATGGCTTTTCCCCAAAAATCTTTGGGCAAAGATGCCTCGATTCTCATAGATTTTGCACATTTACATAAAGATCTATTATTTCTCTCGACCACTACATTTTGAGATGGAGAGTAGGCACAAGAGAACTCTCTTTTGATGCCTTCAAGCTCACAAAAATCATGAAATTTATTGGAGATATATTCACCACCTCCATCACTTCCAAGAGCTTTAATCTTAAATGATAACTGCTTCTCTACATAAGCTTTGCAAATAAGGAAATGATCAAACACCATAGATTTAGAAACAAGAAGATATATCCAAGTGAATCTTGTGATATCATCAATGAAATTAACAAAACATTGCTTATAGTTGATGAGAAATGCACATTCGAGTGGATTAACTCCAAAGGAGGCTTGCTTTTGATAGAAGATCTTGTAAATGGCTTGTTGTGAGATTTAGCAATAGCACAAGCATCACAAGGCTTGATCTTCTTGGGGAATGACTTTGGCAAGCCAATAGATTTGGCCTCTTTGATCATAAAGAGCATGGATCTGTAGTTGGGATGTCCCAACCTCCTATGCCATAATTCCTCCATAGAGAGCTTGTTCACAAGAGCAACATTACAACCATTCACATACTCATTTGGATCTAGTTTATAGATGCCTCCAAATGTAGATCCTAATGCAAGTATCTCATCATTATTCTTGATAGTGCAAGTATCAACAATGAATTTTACATCAAGGCCATTATCAAGCAATTGGCCAACACTAGTAAGATTCTTAGTAAGCTTAGGTACATAAAGAACTTTAGAGAGAGAAAGAACTTTAGAGGATGCAAGCTTCAAGGGATTGTTTCCTATGCCTTCAATAGGACATTCAAAATCATTTGCAGTGTATATTGTTTTCTTGACTCCATCATAAGGTGCAATAGAAGATAATCTTTTTCAATTCTTCACATGCATCTACAAACCGCTCTACACTATAACTATCTGAGACATTTGATGTATGAGTTTTACGAGAAGTAATCAATAGTTTGATCTATCTGCTATGTAGACTTTCTTCTTATCTTTCTTCCAACACATGTTCAATATGTCAATATTTTCATATTTGTTATTCATTACTATTAATTGAATTATGATGTAATAGGGCAACTATAACATTGTTCAAATAGTTACGATACCTAAGAGACCGACTGAAGAATCCACTAATATTTTCTATGACCTTGATGAGGATTGTTTCATCATCATGGACATTAGGGGTAAGGTCATCATCAATAGATTGCACGACCTTACTCTTAAATACTTTGGTCATGATTTGTTTAACCCTTGAGAGCAACAAGACCAAGGGGACAAAGACAATATACTTGATATATTGTATTGTGAGTTTCCACAACCAAATCGATTTAATGACAAATGGGCAAAGATGAGTATGTGTATGCATACTCGTCATAAGTGCCAATCATTAAGACGATTATGTAGTAAAGGCAAGAAGAGGCCGGGATCGGCATCTAAAAAAGATTGGGGAAAAATTGTTTATGAATCCAAGCATCCTAATTTCGAGCGCTTTAAACAACAAACACAGGCAACAAAATCAAGGCATATCTTTTAGGCCAATCTCACCTGGGATCGGGAGGCAAGGCCAATATGCATGTCCAATTTGTAAGCAATTCTCTTTTAGCTAATTGCATTTCATATGTTTATTGTTCACCAATAATTTTTTGTTTTTTTCTAATCATCGATTTGTGTTGATGTAGGTTGAAGATTATGGGTGTAAGTATACCATTAGAGGAGTTCTAAATCCAAAAAAGACCCTTTGTAAAGATTCTTTTTATATTTTTTCTTACATTTTTCTTACACATTGACCAATCAAAACACTCAAATTTGAAATCTGTGTAACGTAACTTTTTGAGTCCACATTTTGATTCCATACTAAAAATGGCATAACTTTTTAGTGGTAAGTCCGAATTTAGCAAAGTTTGGTGCATTGGAAAGCGCTCAACAAGGGCTTTCCAATGATATGTTAGATGACATACTTCTAAGCTACAATTGAAAAGTTATGGCAAGTCAAAAGTATTAGTGTTATAATATTTTAATAATAAAAAAAGTATCTTGCACGAATTCGTCTTTTTGGAACTCAAAACTCCTCTAATGAAATGTCAAGTACAATATTGGATATCACCAAGGCTATAGTGCCTTGGTTGATCATCTTGCAGCACAAGGCGTACATCCAAGGGTAAATTTTTGTTACATAATTTGTAGTTTTCTTAGTTTTGATACACAATTTGTATTTCATTTCAATTTTATGACAAGTGTTTGGCTAATAATTATTATTTTGTTTTGTGAATGTGTATTTAGTGGGCATTCACTTCCTTTGTGGAAGAAAGTACGGGAGGAAACCAAGGATAAGAAGGGAATTAAGATGAAGAGGACGTAGGCGAAGACGAAGGACAAGATTCGGCTTCGGACAATGATGAGGGAGAAGATAGTGAAGACTAAGAAGCCTACTATTACTTCTTAGATTTGATGTATTTCTAGTATTTGCAAAAGTAAAACAAAAAAAATATTAGTATCAATGCTCTTATCATGAATTAGATGAGAATATGTACACTTTTTTGAATTATGAATATAAACTTTTGTATTTGATCATCTCTATCTCATTATGTATGGAATGATTGGTTATTGGTTATGTTTTTCTATTTCATCTTGTATAAATTTGTTGTAAATATATACAAACAATAAAAAACAAACAAACATATCAATTTAAGATGATAAAAACATACCTCATCTATTGTTTGAATGATCTTTAATTCCTTCTAAGATACATCTCTTTTTTTCTCTATAAAAGCAAACAATGAAAACTAAATCATTGTTAGATTACACATCAAATAATCATTGTTAGATTACACATCAAATAATCATTGTTAGATTACAAATCAATCAAAAAAATGATAATTGCTAGAACACAAATCAAAGAATCATTGTTAAATTAAAAATCATTATTCATTGTTACGTCAATCTCACCATGTTGAAGATACTATGAAAATGCACTTTATGACTCAAATGTAATCATTGTTAGATCATCTTCCTTGATGCACTTTAGCTCCATTAATAACCTCTTGATCCAAAGCACCTCTTTGGTAGTTGTAGTGAGTGCTTTGTACTTGGCCTCACATGAAGAGAGAGATATAGTATCTTGCTTTTTGGAAAGCCACGATATTAGATTGCCTCCAAGAAAGATAGTGTATGCACTAATAGACTTTCGATCCATCTTGTCACTTGCAAAGTCCGAATCCGTGTAGCCAACAATGGATAGATCTGTGAAAGTACTGTACTTTAGGACCATAAATGGATCTACAAAAGATCCACAAGAGTGACTGGATGCTTGCTTAACAATCTATCAAAAAACTAGACACAAAAAAAGTTGATCTAGATTGGCAATTTAACAAACAACAAGCATTAACAATCAAAAGCATTGATAAACATTGAAATCCGAGCCCACACGTGTGTACTACAGGCTGTAGTACGGCCTTCAACCTGAGAAACAAGTAGAAATTGATTTGGTTTCATTTGGATCACAGAAACTCAATGTACATAGTGAACTAGCTTGAGATTGCCAATGAGCTCCAAAAATTTTCTATCTTCTCACTATGGAGAGAGGAAATACATAGCAAATTCGACTTCCTTCTTGAAGTTAGGTGGATTTCCAGCATGTAATAAGGAAGTTAACTCACTCTCCTTGACCTAAAATGAAACCCTAGTCTATTTCCTAGAGTTATGCTTGGTAGGTAGCTAGTTGGTCAAATTTTCACCTTAAACTTAGGTGTAGGTCTTATAAAGTAGGGATGACCACCAAATAGACATGACCAACTCTCTTGACTTGACCTAACCTACATTAGGATGGGTTTCCCATGTGGCATCATGGCCTCACATGTGTGGGACCCACTTGTGTACACAATTTACACTATTCTACATGGTTTTTTATCAAGCTAGATTTGCCAATTTTTGGCAATTCTTCACAAGATCTTCACTTTTATAAAGTAGACCATAATCACAAGATAAAGATACATATCTTAGAATCCTTTTGGCCATCTTCTAATGATGGGTCTTAGGATCTTGCATAAATTGACTCAATTTGTGCACACAAAAACTTAGATCGGGCCTAGTAATGGTAAGCCAAATCAAGGAGCCTACAAGACTCCTAAAAAGTGTGATGTCCTCAAAGGATCTTTCATCACCTTTATTAGGATCTTTTACAATTTGCTCCATTGGAGTATCTATGCTCTTAGAATTTTCCATATGGAACTTTTTCAACATAGAGTGAGCATATCTAGATTGGCATATAAAGACATGATTTTTATAGAAAACAATTTCTAGGCCTAGGATGTAATGTATCTCTCCTAGATCTTGCATTTTAAACTCACATCCAAGTGTTATCTTAGTTTCATCAACTAGCTTGATACAACTTCCACAAAGAATAATGTCATCAACATAAATTAGAAGAATGACAATATTGCTATCAACAAATATTAGATACATGGAAGGATCATAGTCACTAAGAGTAAATCCTAGTGAGATAAGAAAAGAATTAAGTCTTGAATACCATGATCTTGGTGCTTGTTTGAGTCCATAAAAACTTTTGAAGAGCAAGCACACTTTGGACTCATCCTTGATGAATCCTTGAGGTTATTCCATATAGATCTCCTCCTCAAGATAACCATTTAGAAAAGCATTGGATACATCTAATTGGAACACCTTCCACTTAAAGAAACAAGCAAGAGAAATAAGAATTCTTATTGTCACCATCTTTGCAATGGGTGCAAAGGTCTCCTCATAATCAAGGCCAGGGATTTGAGCAAATCTTTGGGCACATAATCTTGCTTTATACTTGTTGATGGTGCCATCATGATTGAACTTGATCCAAAATACCCACTTCCAACCAATCACATGCTTGTTGAATGGAGGATCCACAAGCTCCCAAGTATTGTTGGTGATCAATGCATCATACTGTTGCTTCATGGCATCATACCACTCCTTGGTATTGAGTGCCTCTTGTACATTATTTGGCTTTTCATGAGAGACATAAAAAATATAATTAGTGGAATCAAGATCCACTTGTTTGCCTTTGTCAACATATGAGAGCCTCTTAGGCTCGGATCTATCTCTCATGGATCTTCTTGGTGAGAAAATCTGAGGAGAGTCTTCTTCAAATCTCGACCCCATCACATCATGATTGTCTTCAAAATCAATAATTGGTGATGCATGCATAGACTTCTTGATCTCGGCCTCTTCAAAAGATCAGTGTTGATCTTCATGAAAGACAACATCTCTACTTTCAATAACTTGAGAAGTAGAGAGCACAAAGACTCTATAGGCCTTCTTGGTGGATGAGTATCCCACCATGATTCCTTTGCATGCACTAGGATCTTCCTTCTTCCTTGTTTCCAAGGGAATATGAGAAAAGCATATGCATCCAAAAACTCTAAGGTGATCAACCTTAGGCTTCTTCAAACATAAGATTTCATATGGTGCATATGGTGACTTTCCACCAAGAGCTATATGTGGGAGCCTATTGCAAAGATAATTTGCACAATTAATGGCTTCTCCCCAGAAATATTTGGGCAAAGATTCCTCAATTCTCATAGATTTTGCACATTTACATAGAGATCTATTATTTCTCTCGGCCACTACATTTTGAGATGGAGAGTAGGCACAAGAGAACTCTCTTTTGATGCCTTCAAGCTCACAAAAATCATGAAATTTATTGGAGATATATTCACCACCTCCATCACTTCTAAGAGCTTTAATCTTGAATGAGAATTGCTTCTCTACATAAGCTTTGCAAATAAGGAAATGATCAAACACCATAGATTTAGAAACAAGAAGATATATCCAAGTGAATCTTGTGATATCATCAATGAAAGTAACAAAACAAGTGGCTCCTCCCTTGCTTATAGTTGATGAGAAATGCACATTCGAGTGGATTAACTCCAAAGGGGGCTTGCTTTTGATAGAAGATCTTGTAAATGGCTTGTTGTAAAATTTAGCAATAGCACAAGCCTCACAAGGCTTGATCTTCTTGGGGAATGACTTTGGCAAGCCAATAGATTTGGCCTCTTTGATAATAGAGAGCATGGATCTATAGTTGGGATGTCCCAACCTTCTATGCCATAATTCCTCCATAGAGAGCTTGTTCACAAGAGCAACATTACAACCATTCACATACTCATTTGGATCTAATTTATAGATGCCTCCAAATGTAGATCCTAATGCAAGTGTCTCATCATTCTTCTTGATAGTGCAAGTATCAACATTGAATTTTACATCAAGGCCATTATCAAGCAATTGGCCAACACTAGTAAGATTCTTAGTAAGCTTAGGTACATAAAGAACTTTAGAGAGAGAAAGAACTTTAGAGGATGCAAGCTTCAAGGGAATGTTTCCTATGCCTTCAATAGGACATTCAAAATCATTTGTAGTGTATATTGATTTCTTGACTCCATCATAAGGTGCAATAGAAGATAATCTTTTTTAATTCTTCACATGCATCTACAAACCGCTCTACACTATAACTATCTGAGACATTTGATGTATGAGCTTTACGAGAAGTAATCAATACTTTGATCTATCTCCTATGTAGACTTTCTTCTTATCTTTCTTCCAACACATGTTCAATATGTCAGTATTTTCATATTTGTTATTGATTACTACTAATTGAATCATGATGTAATAGGGCAACTATAACATTGTCCAAACAGTTACGAAACCTAAGAGACCGACTGAAGAATCCACTAATATTTTCTATGACCTTGATGAGGATTGTTTCATCATCATGGACATTAGGGGTAAGGTCATCATCAATAGATTGCACGACCTTACTCTTAAATACTTTGGTCACGATTTGTTTAACCCTTGAGAGCAACAAGACCAAGGGGACAAAGACAAGATACTTGATATATTGTATTGTGAGTTTCCACAACCAAATCGATTTAATGACAAATGGGCAAAGACGAGTATGTGTACGCATACTCGTCATAAGCACCAATCATTAAGACAATTATGTAGTAAAGGCAAAAAGAGGCCGGGATTGGCATCTAAAAAAGATTGGGGAAAAATTGTTTATGAATCCAAGCATCCTAATTTCGAGCGCTTTAAACAACAAACATAGGCAACAAAATCAAGGCTTATCTTTTAGGCCAATCTCACCTGGGATCGGGAGGCAGGGCCAATATGCATGTCCAATTTGTAAGCAATTCTCTTTTAGCTAATTGCATTTCATATGTTTATTGTTCACCAATAATTTTTTGTTTTTTTCTAATCATCGATTTGTGTTGATGTAGGTTGAAGATTATGGGTGTAAGTATACCATTAGAGGAGTTCTAAATCCAAAAAAGACCCTTTGTAAAGATTCTTTTTATATTTTTTCTTACATTTTTCTTACACATTGACCAATCAAAACACTCAAATTTGAAATCTGTGTAACATAACTTTTTGAGTCCACATTTTGATTCCATACTAAAAATGGCATAACTTTTTAGTGGTAAGTCCAAATTTAGCGAAGTTTGGTGCATTGGAAAGCGCTCAACAAGGGCTTTCCAATGATATGTTAGATGACATACTTCTAAGCTACAATTATAAAGTTATGGCAAGTCAAAAGTATTAGTGTTATGATATTTTAATAATAAAAAAAGCATCTTGCACGAATTCGTCTTTTTGAAAATCAAAACTCCTCTAATGAAATGTCGAGTACAATATTGGATATCACCAAGGCTATAGTGCCTTGGTTGATCATCTTGCGGCACAAGGCGTACATCCAAGGGTAAATTTTTGTTACATAATTCGTATTTTTCTTAGTTTTGATACACAATTTGTATTTCATTTCAATTTTATGACAAGTGTTTGGCTAATAATTATTAATTTGTTTTGTGAATGTGTATGTAGTGGGCATCCACTTCCTTTGTGGAAGAAAGTACGGGAGGAAACCAAGATAAGAAGGGAATGAAGATGAAGAGGACGAAGGCGAAGGCGAAGGACAAGATTCAGCTTCGGACAACAATGAGGGAGAAGATAGTGATGACTAAGAAGCCTACTATTACTTCTTAGATTTGATGTATTTCTAGTATTTGCAAAAGTAAAACAAAAAAAATATTAGTATCAATGCTCTTTTCATGAATTAGATGAGAATATGTACACTTTTTTGAATTATGAATATAAACTTTTGTATTTGAACATCTCTATCTCATTATGTATGGAATGATTGTTTATTGGTTATGTTTTTCTATTTCATCTTGTATAAATTTGTTGTAAATATATACAAACAATAAAAAACAAACAAAAATATCAATTTAAGATGATAAAAACATACCTCATCTATTGTTTGAATGATCTTTAATTCCTTCTAAGATGCATCTCTTTTTTTCTCTATAAAAGCAAACAATGAAAACTAAATCATTGTTAGATTACACATCAAATAATCATTGTTAGATTACAAATCAATCAAAAAAATGATAATTGCTAGAACACAAATCAAAGAATCATTATTAAATTAAAAATCATTATTCATTGTTACATCAATCTCACCATGTTGAAGATACTATGAAAATGCACTTTATGACTCAAATGTAATCTACCAAAATTTACAATGCATAATATAGCTCATGAATAAACAATGAAAAACTAAGAAACAAAACTATCTCACCTCTCTCTCTCTCTCTCTCTCTCTCTCTCTCTCTCTCTCTCTCTCTCTCTCTCTCTCTCTCTCTCTCTCTCTCTCTCTCTCTCTCTCTCTCTCTCTCTCTCTCTCTCTCTCTCTCTCTCTCTCTCTCTCTCTCTCTCTCTCTCTCTCTCTCTCTCTCTCTCTGTGTGTCAAAAGCTTTTCTTCAAAATTTAGAATGCTTAACATACCTTATGCATTTGCTTGGATTGCCTCCTTTCCTTCAAAACTACATAGCTTTTTTCTACAAAAGCCAACAATGAACAATCATTCACTAACCAACCAATAAACAAATCAATAAACAATGAAAAATTAACATACAAAATTATCTCATCTCTCTCTCTCTCTCTCTCTCTCTCTCTCTCTCTCTCTCTCTCTCTCTCTCTCTCTCTCTCTCTCTCTCTCTCCCCCCCAAAGCTTTTGTTTCAAAAGCTTTTCTTCATGAAATCTATTTGCAAATGCAGTCGAGGCCCCCACCTTTTCCATTTCGCGGGTTTTTTTTTTGTTAAAATATTTTTGTGTGGCACTGCCACGCGTGGTAGTGCCATGCCCCAAAAAAAATTTCCAGAAAACTTGCCAAGGCGTGGCAAGCTTTTGCTTGCTGGTAAAATTTGCCACGCGTGGCAAATTTTAAAAGCTTTTTTAAGAATTTTGCCACGTGTGGCAAAATTCAGCATTTTGGAAAAAAATGCCACTTGTGGCAAGTTTTCAGAATTTCAAACGTGGCAGTGCCACACGTGGCATTACCATACATGGCAGTGCCACGCGAATTTAAAATTCGAATTGCTTTGAGCCCCACCCCAAAAAAAAATTTTGTTCGGAAGAAGAGCCGGTGACGAAAAACTTTGACGGCGTGGCAGTGCCACGCGTTCATTGCCACGTAGTTTGCCACGTGATTGCCATGAACATTGCCATGCAAGGGCCATCGGGTCAAATCTGGTCACCATCTTATGTGTGTGGCAATGGGCCTATATTTGTAGTTGTGATCCTATTGATACAACTTCCATCCCATGAAGAATCGTGGATCTCGCCAGATCCGAAACACAAGCACTTGAAGACATTGGTCACGATTCTACACCTACATATGGTAATTCTGCCTACAACTGAAAATTGTTTCTATCCAGATTACACAACCAACTGGAATCCGTTTTGGCAACGGATCCATAAAGGTGTTAGGTAAATTGTGGTAAATTGCTAACATACCGAAAGTTCCTATCGGTAGATAGTCATAGAACAAATAATGGAACTATAACAGATTAACCTGACATATCAAAATCTAACTAATAACCATTCACAAAGTGCAATAAAATTGAGTAACTTGATTGCATTCCACGTCTCTGTTATTACAATACAATACAATAAAATGGCAGAGTCTAACCATCACATTAACTAGAATTTCCATTACATCAAGGATCGTACCAAGGAAAAAGACATTACTCAAGTTACATTCCATCTTAACATTGAAATATACATGATTTAGACAGTGAAGGCAGTGACACAATTCTACACAAAAATTACTCAAAAGGTCTTAAGCAAGGCACTCCTACTTGCAGCCTATAGCTTGACATAAACTTGTATCACAACTCACAGAATGCTCGGCTCTAACCCTTTTGATGCTTGATCACACTTTTGCTATCTAGTGTAAAACCAAGAGTCCCCTTTGCAACTACAAGTTCTGTGAAAATTGTCAACATTTCCTTGTCTAGTTTTAGGCCAAAATTGCTAAAAATGGCACATAGTTTAGGATCTGACTTTTCACACGTGTGAAACAGGTCTAGATATTTTTAGTAAGTGTATTTTTTCAGTATGAAGAAGTGTCAAACTTCAAGACCTTCGAAATGAGTCCATTTTCATGTATTTTGGACATATATGCCAATTTTACCTATATAGGGCATATTTTAGGTAAGGAGGGTCTAGAGAGAGGAGAGAGAGTCATCTCTCTCAGCTATATATAGCAGGTAGGCCGTGGAGAAACAGGTTGGAGCAGATCCATTGTATTCATTTGCTTAATGAGAGATTTTTCTATTGGGTTCTCCTTCCATTGTTGGCATTGTGTAGTGATTGAGTTCAAGCTTTGTGTGTATGATCTTAGGTGCTTTCCAAAAGTGGTAGGCTGATGTATTATGGACTGTATAATGCTATTTTGGGCCGCACTTGATGTTTATGGAAGTTTCCATTTGTGATAAATGCTTTTTGATCAAGTTCTTTGCATTCTAGGTAGCATAGAATGTGTTGCCAATTCCTAGCTTATGTAGTTTGGAGTGCAAGCATTCAAGCCAATGATCTTGGAGTTTAGATCCACTTAGGATCTGTATTTTTCACATGGTATCAGAGCTGGTTGGCTTCTATTTACAGTAAGTATTCCATTTTTGGTGATATTTGGATGTTTGATCAAGTTCTAGCATGATTTTGCATTGCTTTGTTGATCAAATCTTACTAACCTTTGTTTTGTGAGTTGAACTTGTGGATCAAAAGCATATTTCAGGTCTATTGAAGATCAGAGGCTGAAAAGAAACTATTTTGGATCAGATCATAACACCTAATCATTTGTTGATTGTGAGGCTTGTGCATATTCAATACTAACAATGTTCTTTTCAATCCTATTGTTGACAATCTCCATTCTTGGATGAACACTCTCCTTAAGTGGATGAAACTTCTCCTTAAGTGGATGACAAATGCTCTTTTGAGTGAGTTGTAATTCTCCTAAAGGCTGAGCAAAGCTCCCATTTGGATGAAAGATCCCCTTTTTTGGGTGAACATATTGTAAGCTCCATTGTGAAGAGCATATTGTAAAGATTGTCATCAATTTTGGCATAAATTTTGGTGTACTTTGTTGAGCATGTAAGTAACTCTCCTTATGTAATTTGATTGGAGCATTTGCTGGAAGGTGTTAACCATTATGCAAGTGTGTTTTCAGGTTCTTAACAGGTTGAGGAACATTCTCATGTGAAGTGATCTTAGATCTACATCTAAACACCAAATTTTGACAAGATAGTGAAGCTAGTCTTGTGATTCACTAAGTGTGCTCATTCATTCACCTCTAAATCTTGTATTTATCACTTGCTGGAGTTTATAAACTTTTAGAAGTGTGGTTTACATGTGGTTTTACAGGTTGAATCAATATCTTAGTGTGGTGATCATATGTTGATCAAGTTTGTTCATTACTAGGTAATTTTGGCATCCTAGTTTTGGGTATTTTCTAAGAATGCAAGTAACTCTTCACACCATAACTTGATTTGGTCACTTGCTGGAAAGTTTGAGAGCTTAAGCAAGAGTGTGTTCAGGTTGGTTTGAGTTTGTAATCCATTCTTAGTGTGTGCAAAGTGTTGCATGTGTTTCAATCTTCCTTTCTATGCTTGAAAGCCAAATAGTTTCAAGATAGAGGTCATTTAGGGTTCTAAATCTTTTAAGATCTTCTCCTTCTTCATTTATTGAGAGAAAGGAGAGTGCTAGGTGCATTAGAACAGAGCCTAAGGACACAAGAAGATTTTAGCATCATGACATCCAATGGTGGAATCATGTTGGAAGCTAAAGAGAGGTTAAACTCTACAAACTATTCAACTTGGAAAGTGAGGATGGAGTCTTTACTAGAGTTGAATGAGCTAATGGATATAGTTGTGGGAATTGAAGAAAGACCTCTAATTCTTCAAGAGCAACTAAATTTTGATAGAAGGGCTAAAAGAGCCTTACATATCATAAAGATGAATGTTACCAATGAACTTCTTAAAGAAGTTGGTAAATGTACTTCTTCAAGTGAAGCATGGAATGCTTTGAAGAAGATCTATGAGTCCAAATCCACATCTAGGGTTCTCACCCTAAGAAGGCAAATCTTCCAAAGTTGTCAAAGAGAGGGAGAGAGTGCACATTCATTTGTCTTGAAGGTTAAATCCTTGAATGATGATCTAGCATGCATAGATGAAAGCATAAAGGATGGGGAACTAGTTCAAGTCATGTTGAATGGTTTGCTTGATGAACATTCTAACCTTGTACAATGATTTGCTATACAAAAGTCCTTGCCAAGTGTCAATGACTTGCAAGAGATCTTGGTGGCTGAAGAGCATAGGTTGCAAGCCAAAGGTGGTGGTGCATCAACACAAGGTGGAGATGAAGAAGCTCTTTTCACAAAGGGCAAGTTCAAAGGCAAGTGGTCCAAGCAAGGTAGTTTGGAGCATGGAAAGCATTCTTCTTCTTTGCAAAGTAGGAAGCAAGATAAGTCCAAGTTCAAATGTTTTTATTGTGGAGTGAAAGGACATTTTGCAAATGAATGCCATAAGAAACAAAATGCTAGATCTAGGTTGAGATCTAATGTACTTCTTGGAGATGATAATTGTTGTGCTAACTTGGCAAGCTTTGGTGAATCTATGGTCAATTTTTTGGATCCATTGGATCTTGAAGATGGACTAGTGTTACCTACTAGTCATATGGAGTCATGTGGAGCTAAATTAGCATCATGTTTGTACTCTTCTACTCATGGACTTCCAAGGCTTGTTGGTTCTTCAATGGTGCTAGATGGCAAGTGCAAAAATGGAAAAGGTAAGGAAGGAGCTAACTTCATCAATGGAGTTGATGAAGATTCTTCTTTGGAAGTGATTGTTGCTAATGACTTGTTTGTTCATATGGAAAAAGATGGAGATGCTAAGTGTCATTCTTTGCAAGAAGATGGTTGTTCTTCTAATTCTTTTCATATTGATGTATGTAATCATGTGGGAAAAGATGATGGTGCTTTGAGCATGCTTGAAGGAAATGGTTCTTTTACATCTTTTTGTGATAAAGTCATTTGTGCAACAAGTGGTGTCACATTTCTTCATAAAAAGAGTAGATCAAAGGTTTCTATCATGAGACTTGGTGAGGGAGATCACAAGTCAAAAGGAAGAGAAGTATGTGAAGTGTTCAAAGTAGGATGTACTTTGAATGATGTTTTTATGAACGATAGTGAGGAAGAATCATTATCATATGACTCATTACCTAAATCATTGAGTAGAAGTTCATGTTTGAAAAGAGAGAGTACTTCAATCACTCTTATGTTGAAGGTACTAAGGATTCTTTTCTTGGCTTCTAATATTCAAGAGTCTTCTACTTCTTATGGTGCAACTATCAAGAGGGAGGTTTCTAACTTTTGTGGTGCTAGCATTAAGAGGGAGTCTTGTGAAGGAAAGGGCAATGGAAGAGTGGTTCTTGGGAAGATCCAAAGCATGGATCTAACATCTCTTCATCAACTCAAAGCATTCTATGATTGTGGTGGATTGTTCATTCATGGTCAAGATGGCAAAAGGTTGGTTGAAGAAGACTACATGGAGCAACTCAAGTGGCAACTTCTTCAAGGCAAGGGAGATATCATTGGTGAGCTTATTGAGGTTTGTTATGAACTCAAGAGGGCTATTTTGATTAGGTTTGATACTCATCTTCACCTACTCTACTTCATGTTAAATGGAAATGTTGGAATCTATCTTTTGGTTTATGATGGTGGCATTGTTTTCACTAACTATAGTGAAGGGTCAAATTTGAGCATTGATGAGATCTTGTGGGATCTTAATCATGTGTTTGAGAGGGAGTATCTTCAGAGTTTCAGATCTGAAGATGTTCACATATGCAAGATCTTTGATGTCTTATTGGAAGATCAAGAGGTTGATCTTGGATTGCTTCATCAACACCAAGAGACAAGTGGCAATTCGAAGCTAGTGAAAAGCATCAAAGAAGAGACAAATGGTCAAGGCATTTTGGATCTGTTTTTACAGGTTCTTGAAGGTTCAAGTAAGGTCTTTGGAGCTGCAAGGAAGTGTCTTCTTACTCTACCTCACTTGCCTAATCTCATGTATGAACATTGTTATGTCAATGTGTTGAAATTGTCAAATTTCAATAAAACTAGTTCCATAGTTTTGCATCCTTTGGATCTTGGAGATGGAATAGTTATCATTGCTGGTTTGTATGATCAAGTACATGAATTCATTCAGATCTTGAAAGGTATTGAAGTGGTCAATATGTTTTCTTTTGAACAAAGTTCAAGATCTAGTATTCTAGTGTTGGCAAATTGGCAACTTGTTGACATTGTAGGATCAAGCGTTGTGTGCAAATCTTGTGGAGGTACTTCAAGTATTTCAAGTTCAGGTTTTGGTCATTCAAATGGAGTAGGGAACACATCTTTTTGGCATTCATTCACTCAAAGGCTTTCATGGATTGAAGATCTACAAAGGCAAGGTGGTGATGGAAGTTCATTCATGGAGATACATGTTGCATTCACTATATGTATAGTGAAATGTGGAGGAGGCATGCAAACACTTGTTGATCACTTTCATTTACAACTTGTTTGCTGCTATTTTACAGAGAAACCAGAGATGGATACATGGAGGAATTCATTAATTGAGATTCTATGTTCTTTTACATGTACCATTTTTATGATTCTATGTAAAATTGATGTAAGAAATAGTGAAGCATCCTATATGGACACTATTATCTATATCAATTATGTTGTGTCCTATTTTGTACATATTAGGATCCTTGAGAAGAGATCTATTCTGATGATGGAGATCATTCTTAAGTTGGAACAAAGTAGTGTTGTAAAACTAGCAAGTTAAGTTGAAGAGGGAGTGTGAAAATTGTCAACATTTCCTTGTCTAGTTTTAGGCCAAAATTGCTAAAAATGGCACATAGTTTAGGATCTGACTTTTCACACGTGTGAAACAGGTCTAGATATTTTTAGTAAGTGTATTTTTTCAGTATGAAGAAGTGTCAAACTTCAAGACCTTCGAAATGAGTCCATTTTCATGTATTTTGGACATATATGCCAATTTTACCTATATAGGGCATATTTTAGGTAAGGAGGGTCTAGAGAGAGGAGAGAGAGTCATCTCTCTCAGCTATATATAGCAGGTAGGCCGTGGAGAAACAGGTTGGAGCAGATCCATTGTATTCATTTGCTTAATGAGAGATTTTTCTATTGGGTTCTCCTTCCATTGTTGGCATTGTGTAGTGATTGAGTTCAAGCTTTGTGTGTATGATCTTAGGTGCTTTCCAAAAGTGATAGGCTGATGTATTATGGACTGTATAATGCTATTTTGGGCCGCACTTGATGTTTATGGAAGTTTCCATTTGTGATAAATGCTTTTTGATCAAGTTCTTTGCATTCTAGGTAGCATAGAATGTGTTGCCAATTCCTAGCTTATGTAGTTTGGAGTGCAAGCATTCAAGCCAATGATCTTGGAGTTTAGATCCACTTAGGATCTGTATTTTTCACAAGTTCCCTATTTATACAATCCTGAACTCACCATTCCCACAACTCCGCAAAAGGCCGCCATTGTTTTGTATGTAGTTCTCTTGTGGTTGGTACAACTTCCATTGCTAAGACCACATCAACTTGCATTGTCACACATGCAGTTTCTTCCGGTCCATTCAACTTCCATTCCTCTTTACCCGAATATGATCTTTCCATTCTAAATCAACAACCCTAAAAACAATCTTTTTGGTGCTTTTTGTCCTATCGACACATTACTAAACACACCCTAGTCATCCCTATAGCAATTTATCCTAATCCATCTACCTAACAACATTAATACGACTAAAGTTCTAAGTTTACAAACAATCTTATACATACAAAATACCTTAAAATGGCCCATCTAACAGGTAAGTTGGCTTATTTTGGCAGCTCTAATAATGTTGTAGTAGACACAGTTGTAGGCGAACCTATCCCACTCAAAATACTTCCAACTGGTGCCAATTCAAAATGTCGTAATACATGTAACAACAACTGATCCTTATCATTCACAAATATTGACACCAAATGTGGTGTTCGACCGGTCAGCATGATGTGATTAAAACATTCCCTGGTTACCAATATATAATTGCTGGAGGGTTTACGGATATCAAGGAAACCCTAGTTAGATTATTCATTTATAAGTGAGAGGGATTTGACACCTGCGTGTGTAAGTCCAAGCCGATGATGACATAGTTATTTGATGAGTTAAAAGTTAATAACATGACTTGAGGCCTTTTTGCGGCAATTAAATGTTGTTAGGCCTAATAGTCAAGTTAGTGAATAAAAAAATGCAGAAGATCAATGGATACCAAGAATATATCGGGAATATCAATGGATCTTGATGCATCCCTATGCAAAAGACTCATTCAGAAAAAGAAAAAGATCGGATAACATATAAAGAAGCTCTTGGAAAGGCAGGATAATGGATTTTAAAGTATCACCTGCCGGTCAATCTATCACGAAAGTTTTAGTTCAACATGCTTATCTTCACAATGAGCTCAACATTCATGATCTGAATCCAAATGATGGAAGGAAATGCAATTGTAAGTTTTCAGATTCAATTTCTTTAGATTTAGCATTTTATTTAGATGTTTTTGTTGTTTTTGCAAATTTGTATCCATCAAATTTTGTTGAATGGCAATCAGTTCAATCGATTGCAGGAATAATCGATGTCATATATTCAGAGATCAGTATTTTATAATATAAAGGTCATTCTCCAAAATCATTTTTAGAGTTAGGAGTTTTCTTTTATGATCACACCTATTTTCCTGATAAAAATGGTTTAGTTGGTAGATTAGAGCCATATCCTCTACCATATTTTTCGAGTAAGGAATGGATTTCTCCTGATGTAGCAATTTCAGAAAGTTTTCGATCCAGGCTATATATTGATATTCAGAGTATATTCAAATGTAGCACTAGATCAAAGAATAATAGATTAAGTTGTTATATACCTTTTACTATTTTTGTTGATTTTTCTTCCAAATGCAATGTTGGGAGAACAAAAACAATGTTTATCTGTAAGGACTTGAATGCTGATATAATTGCCGAGTTGTTGGATGATGGTTGGGTTACAAAACAAAATCAGCAAGTTGAGTGCAAAGTATGTTACTCATCCATGACATTTAGATATCACATTGAAAAAACAAATGCTCACTTTGCTGTTGTATTATAGAAGATGGATTAAATGCAAAAATGTTTGGAAGCCACTTGATCAAGATTTTGGTATAAACCATAAGAGCAACTTTAGATAACAGTGAAAAGAAATGACAACATTCTTGCAATGGTTGAGGTCGAGAAAGATTGGTGTCTCAATCACATTCGATCAGAACTAGACATGTTGTAATTCGATCTACCTCAGTACAATCAATTTCGATTGAATTGTGTAAAGGTGTTATGCCATATAAAAATATTCTTTTTTTTCTATTTCTAAGTGAATCGGTTTCATAAAATATATAACTAAAACAATTTCTCTTGTGCAGGTAAGAGTAAGGCAGGAAGAGCATATAAAATGCAAAGACATTGGAACATCCATCGAAATTGAAGATCCATAGATTATGAACTATAGAATTTTGTATTATGTAATATAATTTTTTGTATACATCATTTTTGAAAATATACGAACCATTTTTTCTATGAGGCTCTTTCATTTCTATGATCTCCATTTCCATGGTGCAAAACACAATGTAATTGCAACTGGATAATATGAGTTTTCGATAGCAAGATTTATTGTCTCCTGCAGGAAATGCACTATCTCCATTGGGGAGATCTTCAGTCACTTGAACTCCAATGATCACTACAATCGACGCTTGCCCTTGTTGATGTCTCGTATATATTGGTTGTATTTTTTGTCTTCATTGCCTTGGTCTATATTGTCCTTGTCTTGGCATATTTGAATATGTTCAGAAAATGAACTAATGAAAGCTTTGTTGTAACAAAACTAAGTTTGTGGCATGTTTGGATTGATTGTGGCAAAGATTCCATCAGATCATCTTTCTGAACTTATCCAAAAAACGACCATGGTAAAGACAAGGCAGACCAAGGCTATGAAAAACAAACATGTCGAAAAACCATCGAAATTGATGATGAATGAATCATTACTTAAATTAGTAATAGGAAAAAAAATAAGTAAGAACAACTATAGGAAAACCGTAAATATATTTCTATTAAAATTTTTTGTACATGTGTCTCATCTACATCAAGTGAGATGAATATTTAATCAGTATCAACTATCTATGATATGAGTTTTCGATAACAAGATTCATTGTCTCCTGCAGGAAATGCACTATCTATATTGGGGAGATCTTCAGTAACTTGAACTCCAGTGATCACTACAATCGATGCTTGCCCTTGCTGAAGTCTTGTATATATCGGTTGTATTTTTTGTCTTCATTGCCTTGGTCTGTATTGTCCTTTTGTTGGCATATTTGGACATGTTCATATGATGCTCTGATCAAAGCTTTGTTGCAGCAAATCTAAGTGAACTAATGTTGCATGTTTGGATTGGTTGTGGCAAAGGTTCCATCAGATCATCATTCTGAACTTATCCAAAAAAGACCATGGTAAAGGCAAGGCAGACCAAGGCTATGAAAAACAACATGTTGAAAAACAGTAGAAATTGAAGATGAATGAATCATAATCTGAATTGATAAGAGGAAAAAAAACAAGTAAGAACAACCATAGAAATATTGTAAGTATATTTCTATTAAAGTTTTCTATACATGTGTCTCATCCACATCAAGTGAGACAAATATTTAATCAGTATCAACTATCTATGATCTCTAAATCCATTTATCCAGTTGGAAGTAGCTTGTGTGGAGAACACTCGGCCACTGCAACTGGATATGAATTTTTGATCACTAGCTTTAAGGTCTCCTGCTTGAAGTGCATTATCTCCATTGGGGAGACCTTCGGGCATTTAAACTAAAAAAAAACATAAACACAGTTGAAGGTAATTAATTAAAGATCAGTTAATAGGAATTTGTATATCAAAAAAACAAAAACATAATTAAAAGTAATTATTCGAATACTACGCCTTCCAGATTTGGAAGTCCATCATGTAATGCAAGCCAACTGAAAAAGTGTTTGGCATTGCATACAGTATACCAACCACAACTGACAGAATCAACCTGTTGGGAGGATGGCAGATCCAAATTTGAACATTATTTCATTGAATATCGAATCAGCGCTCACTTTATGAAAGTAAACCAATCAATAACTACAAGGGCGCATTGAACCAATATTCAAAAATTTATACCTCTACATCAACCATTTTCAGCTTGGAATATGCTTTTGCATTTGGTACTGGAAAGAGTTCGTATTTTCTGTATATGGGTCCTGAAAATTTTGTGTGTGTGTGTAATAGAGTTCACCTTTAAACAAATTGGATTACACACACCCTCATCATTGATGTACAAGGACAACACACATAAGCACTGAAATCAGAAAACAATAAATTTATGAGAATCAATGTGAAATCAAAATTCATATAAATAATTCAATAAAATAAAATCGACACTTACTTTGATATGTATGGCAGCACGAGAATTGGAGTTCCCAGTCTGATGTATTGAAGCATATCATCGTGCAGACTTTTAAAATCAGGAAAACCAAATGTAGCCATGTTTTGGAAGACCTCCATCTAGTACTGAATTGCCCCACCACCTACATTGTCCCCTAGTATTTTATTCCTACTTTCTAATTCACCAGTATCTAAACTAGAAAGGGGGAGACTTTGAAAAAATATATGTATAATATAATTTAAGCCCTTTTGTGTTTTAATGGTGTTTGGACTTCCAAAAATCATGTGTTGTCTTGAAATGTTATGCTTTATATAATAATGATGGTTTTATGAAATTTGCAAAAAGAAAACCTGCAGTGCTTCATTAAAAATAGACACTTCTTAACATTTTTTTTTATTGCAAGTTAGATAATCCTTAAAAAAAAACATTGATTTTGGTTTGAAACTAGGACCATTAAAAAATTTAAAAAAAGGTTACTATTCTTTAGGTCAAAGTCCCAAAACAAATGTCATCGTGTTAGAGAGAGAGAGAGAGAGAGAGAGAGAGAGAGAGAGAGAGAGAGAGAGAGAGAGAGAGAGAGAGAGAGAGAGAGAGAGAGACCTAAAAAGTCAGCTAAAAATTACATGAGGTAATGGTCCATTGGTCGACCATTGCCACAAATAATCCGGTCTCCGGACAGCTCGTGTCACTGCCACTCACTATCGGGTTCCAGATTATTTATGGTAATGGCCATTACCTTCTTGCAAACAATCTTGTATCCCATGCAAGGAGCAAACACGTCAAAGTAGCTCATCACTTTGTAAGAGAGAAAGTAATTGGGAGGGAGATCTTATTGGAGCATGTTGGATCTTCAAATTGTGTTGTAGATCTTCTCACCAAGCCATTGCTCAAGAATGCATTTTTCAAGATGAGATCTAATCTTGGCTTAATCTCAAAGTCTATGGTGAATAGGTAGATATATTTTAAGGAGTGTGAAAAGTCGTAAAACATATCTTCATGTGTTGACTTTGGGGGATATGCTCACCTTATTTCTTGTAAATATTTTATTGTACATTAGGGTATGTGAAGTGAGCACATAACCTGCTAGAAGAGGTTGAATTTAAGTTAGGTGGATTCAATTTTGATGTCATGCAAAATATTAGATGACATGCAATGTTAGTCAGAATGCATGCATGCAAAATGCAAATCAATTTACATAATCTACACATGTCTAGGTAGCTTAGGGACCTGACATGCAATCAGTGCATGCAACATCCAAATCAGTTTACATAATCTACACATGTCTAGGTAGCTTAGGGAGCTGACATGCAATATCCATGCATGCAGTTTTACATGTGGATCTATGATATATGAGTTAATTGGAAGATGTGGACATTCCATGCAAATCCACTGTAGAAACTCAAGCCTCATTGATGTAGGGAAACTTTGGCTTGTTTTGCCATATTGTGAATACTGAGATTTTGGGCTCATCCTCTACCCGAGTTTTTTGGTTATCATTTTATCTCGCTACCCGAGAGCAGCCTATTTTTCCCATAACGAGCACTTAGAATTCTTTCTGATAGCTATCTATCATAGTGAAGAGTTAGTTTTTCCAGTCTATGGTATGCCATTGTGCTCTTGCCTTGGACTTTTCAACTAAACTATTCTTTGATCATTCTCGTGCAATCACAACGCCCCATAAAGATCCTGTAGTGTGCTAAAAACTTCATAATAAGTTGATTGGGGGTACTTTGTTGTAAACGTACTGGTTGTCAACTAATATTTTGGTTTTACTTTGACATCTGGTAACATCAAAGGTTTTGGTAATATCGTACTGGCGACAATATAGTTGTTACAAACATGATTGATACCAATTCCGAGTTAGAAGTGTATATGTTTTATTTTGGTAATTGTAGCCAAGAATTTTATAGAACTAAGACTGAACATGGCAAAGACCCTCAATAATTTTTACATTTCCTTGGTCTAATCGACGTAAATATCTTTTAGTTATAGTCAGTCTCTTAGGTTTCGTAACTGTTTGGACAATGTTATATTTGCCCTATGAGATCAGAATTCAATTAATAGTAATCAATAACAAATATGAAAATTCTAACATATTGAACATCTGTTGGAATAAAGATAAGAAGAAAGTCTACATAGCAGATAGATCAAACTATTGATTACTTCTCGTAAAACTCATACATCAAATGACACACTCTCAACTAGTTATAGTGCAAAGGGTTTGTAGATGCAGCTTCAAAAATAACATGGTTGTTAACATGACATCAAATGACACACTCTCACCTAGTTATAGTGCATAGAGGTTTGTAAACAATGCTTGAGAAATGACATGGATATTAACATGACCAGTCACTGGGCTGGGTTTACATCTTCAAAATAGTTTGGCCCCAATTAATAGAATTTGCCTTTACGATGTCAATTTTAATACATCAGACAAAGTTAGCTCATTTAAACTTCTATATCATATACAAAAAATCTAAACTGCACATCAAATGTATAGTTTATTACAAAGTAGGGCTCCACACACTTTGTAATCTACAATCATTCTCTAATTTGCCATTAATTTAAGACATTTAGAATGAAAGAGAATGGCATTTAGGATGAAATAGTAATTAATGTTCAATGATATAATTGGCCTATTCCCTTTTCAATTTAGATTCTGCAAAATTGCACCAACACTTAGATGCATATTCTAGAACATTTTGCATTCAAATTAAGATCAAAGATCAACCAAACAATTTCTGTAATAGATATAAAAATCTGCAAGTTTGGGACTTCTATGTGGATTCCTTTGAAAACCATGAAAACCATTAAAAATTAATATTGAGTCATCAAAAGTTTGTATTTCCTAAACCTTAACAACTCAAAACTAAACTTTGAAGATTGTCATAAACCTGGTAATCCTTAAAAGGTTTTCTACAAAAAATACCAACTCTATCCTATGTACTGATATTCCAAAAAATCAACAAACATTTGCAAAAGGAAAAAATAAACAAATAAACAAGTAAATATAGATGAATATGCATGGAAAGAAACTAAACACCCAAAACATGACCTATGCTGGATGTCTACAGTTTGTGATGTAATAACAAATGACTATCATACCACATGAATTAACTCGTGCACTGAATTTAGTCATAAATCACAAATTGCATCCATAAGCTATTGCTGACAAATAGAACTAGGTGCACCCCAAAACTGCAAAAAAGAAATGTGGCTTGTCGCCTGTTGTGATGTTGTTGTTTGATTACTTTTACTGTAACCTCCACCTATCCAAAAAAGAAGGAACGAATTTCTATGTTGGTCACATGATAAGTCTTAGAAGCTTTCCCACAGAAGCATATGGTCATAATGAGACTCTTTCCAATCATATGGTACTATTTAAATATGCTATGTGCCATTTTAGAATTTAATAAGTAGGGAAAAAGGATGCATAGGCCTTTTCATTTGTGTACTTGGCTCAAGAACCCTAACATCATTTTAAGGAATGAGTGCTTATCTAAGCCTTGTTGACATGTGATATTATTGTATTTGACATGCGATATTAGTGTGCTTCTTGTGATAATCTGCTAATATACATTGCCATCTCTTGATATAACACTAAGTGTAATATTATCATTGGTTGGAGATCAAGGCATTATTAGTCACAGGTAGGCTATGATAGATCGATGACATGCAATGCATGGTAAAGAGTAATTCATGGCTATGATGAGTACATGCTTTAGATCAAGTTATCATCCATAAACCCATGCTACAATATATGATTACAACATGAATGAGAATGGGATGTTTAGTGAGGTTGATTTTCATGACATTGAATTCACCCACTTTAGATAATAATTATCAAGGCCTTTCTAGATTGTAGAGCCATGGCTCTAATTGCAGTGGATCCGATGTAAAATTTACAACTTTCTTTCAATAGGCCAAGGCTATTTATTATGGGCTTTACGGACATAATGCCCTCGAGCATGAGGATGCATGCAATTGTGATTAAATCGCAAATATGAAAAGTGTTCTGCCAATTCCATTAAAATATGTTCACATATGCACATTGCATGCTGAGGTTCATATTATTGAAAAACTAATCTACCTGCATATTCTACTAGCATGGAATCAGAAACCAGAGCCAATGGCTAAAGCAACAATTAGGAGGTTGGAAATAGTTTTGTCAAATGCAGGACTACATAAAGGGAATGTCACGATTGAAAACACTCTCCGGGAAAAAAAGGAAACATTCCTAATAAGCCATCAATTGGAGGTGCTAAAGCAAGAAGAATCCAATCACACATGCAAAGAATCAAGTGTCAGATACGAAATATCAAAAGAAATTGTTCAAGCCACACGAACACTGGAAGGAAGTAATTGAGTGAAAAAGGGACAAGTGTGGACCAATTTAGACAAACTCATAAGTATTATTAGGAAAGAAAACCTATCATCAGAAGATATGAGGATTTACAAAATCATTGCACCACATTTGTAAAATATGTACATGATTGTTGGGGAAAACACAACGTTACTCATTACATGGTCCTAATCTATATCATTATCTAGTAATTTTCTCATTCAGGCTTATATTTTTTTCTACTGATGTAACTAATCAAAACTATTGTGTGCAGGACATCCTTCTTCATCATGAAACTTATTTTGCAAAGGAATATGGGAGCTTAAGTATCTGGTCATAACAAGACATGGAAAAATGTCATTGGCAAGCAAGGGGAGCATTTCATAGAGCAACAAATCATGGACACAATTCAAGAAATAAATATTTAGTTCAACTTTTTCAGTGGTTTTACAGAAGAGCACAATTTAGATATCAAGCTAAAAACTCGCCAAGTATTACGATATTTCGAAAGGCATTCAAATTCATTACAAAAGAGAGATCCTTGTAATATATCAAAAATCTATTACAAAAAAGTATTTAATTATCATCATCATCCTCTTCAAGATTCAGACGGATGGTATTGTCATGAAGGAATAATCTCCTTTCATATGGATCCAAAAATTCTAAATTCTTCCTCTTGCTTATATCAATGTAACCCGAATAAAGGGCCAATGCAGATGATCTTTTCGTTGTCTCATTGGGAGTATAACCCAATATCTTAATAGCCAAATCCCTCTTGTACAAAAAATATTTTATATGTTCCTGTTGTGTACTTATGACCTCCTAAACAAACTGATAATGATTTGATGGTCATAATGACAGTGGTTGCATATGGATTATAAGAAGAATGATATATACAAATCTCATTATATTGAAAGTTTTTCAAATAATTAGATAGAGAAACATCTTTTCTCCCGGCTGATACACCTCAAATGCCTCATAGCATACTGTAAACGAGAAAAGAAAATAAATTTAGAATGATACATAACACTGCAAACTCAATAAGAAAACTGAACAATATCAATACCAATAAGAAATAAGAAAGTTGAACAATATCAATACCAATATAATATCTACTTACCAGATCATAATCATCATAATCAACGACGTTTGTTCTGTTGATGTCATGTCCTCCAATGGCTTCTACATTTCCGGAGGGGTTATATCTAGATCTAGGGGGATATCTTTTTTGAAATTCCAAAAATTCCTCCATTGTAGGCAAAGATTTTTCATAGGCTTTAGATTATTCAATCATGGCCTCCAAGGCCTCATTGCCAGATTTTCAATCGTCATCTTTATCATAATCTCTCTCACTTTCAAGGTCATCATATGAGTAATCAACAATGTCAGAAAATTCTGATAACTTTTGAGCAAAAATTGAGAGGATTTCATCCTCTATAGAATTCAATACATCTTCTATATCATTAAATGAAATATAACATTCATTATTTAAAAAATATAAAGGAACATCGAGTAGAGCTAATTGATTAATAGGAGATGCAGATAGAAGAGAATCAGAGAGAATTATAGAACGAGAGAGAGTTTTTTGATAATCTGAAGCCATAGATGCTTCAGCTTCAACCCCTATATCAGTATATGCATCATTTATATCAACTGGAGCAGGTGTAGATGTTTTGATCAATGGAACAGTTGAAGATTCAACAGACTCATCATCTAGAATTTCAAAAGATATGTAGAAGACAAAAGCCATTCCTTTGATTAGAAGACGACATATTATTTTGTGGATATCACAGTATATATTTCTTTTGAAATGGTCATGTAGGTTCTATTGTGTTTATGCTTAGAGGATGGTTGGGAATGTACAAGGTCCTGAAAATGAACGAAACAAAAATTATTTATATCCAAAACAGGAGTACTAATAATCAGAGAAAAAATATCTGGATAAGAAATTAAACTATAACGATTATCATTAACTAGCTTATCGATATCGAAGGGAGCAAAAAAAATACCAGCAAAATACTCTAATTTGTTAGATAGAATGTCACTGGCATTAAAAAAATCCATAAGTTTGTCCTGAGGCCATGGAGGAACTAGCCATATTGAATCTGATATCAGTTTAACGTGACAGATAAATATTGGTATAGGAATAAAGCAAAGTGCGCACGCTGATCTGATATGGTAAGGCCGAGAATAAAATTTTCCGAAAAGCACTCGTCGGAAGTGGCTGATATCGATTCAGTGCGCCTAAATGAATACGAGCATGCACAGCAAGGGATGGCGCACGTCGATTCGATATCGCGAGAATGAAAAAAAACAAGAAGGCTAGAGAGTTTAGAATAAAAGATCACAGAATCGAAATATGGAAAGTGGTGCACATGTTTATAGCCAATTCATGTTGATCACAGCCATACATTTGTCAAATAACGAATTGAGATTTACAGCCTATATTTATCCACCAATCAGAGTGAGACAAATTTGTATCTATGCCGGAATACATTAAGTAGTCTATCACTAGATTCAACGAATCATTATTAGCCCTGACCCTAGAATCTGTACCTGTGCTGGAATACATTAAATAGACAATCACTAGCCTCATAGAATAATCAGTAAAAAAATTATAAACAAATGATTAATGCATATTATTGAAAAACATGCACGAGGAGAATTATTACAATCTCTCGTCCTATTTAAGCATCGTAAAAACGAAAATTTTCCTTTTGAGATAATGTTCATTCAAAACATTTTCATAGGTCTTTCATTATGAATTCCAGTATGTGTTTTCTGCATATGGGATATCGGATCAGCGCGCCTGGCAGATGATGTATTTGCTGTATTTGGACTGCCCGTGACAGATTTAGTGTCTTCTAGTTCCAAAGAGCTCTTCTTCTTCTAATGAGGGAAAGAAATCCAAAAAACATAAGAATAAGGGAAGGATAAGAAACACACGGTTGTTCAAAATCATGACATAGTTACCACCAAATTTAGACCAGGAAATGTACGCTGCAATCAAGAGGGACATTACATTAATGAATGTCCTAGTGGCTCATGGTATTGCACGATTTGAATATGTACAGTCATTGGACAAATGATTGTGGAAGATTAAAGGCTCTGAGAACCACGGGGGCATTTGCAATGCAGACGCATCAACAACAACCACCACAGCCATAGATGCAACAGCAGCTAGCACCTTGTCAGCAAGGACCGCAATGATGCAAGGCCAAAAGCCACAATGACCATTCCAGTGGCAAATACGTTATCGTCAGGATCTACTGGAAGACGGTGTGCAATTTACGTAGTCAAATGGGGCATCGATATTTCAATTGTGTGATGTGCCACTGCCAGTGCATTGAAAATTTGGAGCGTGGATTACCACCACCTCAAATCAATAATCGTTTTAATGATCCAAATTTGATGCCAAATCAACAACCGAATCAAGCAAGGGTGCGTGGTCCAGAACATCAAGCACCAGTACAAGTTGTGATGGTTGAGGAACCACCAATGTTAGATGTTCAAGTTGTTACCTGTCACAAGGACAAAGGGAAGGCGATGAGGCAATATATGTAGAAAATGTGGGGCCAAGTACAAAAATCTAATATGGATGTGGGTTAGATGGCCAGGGTTATGTAGGAGGTGCTGAATCAATTGCAATAGTCTCATGGACCTAACTCCTATCAAGAATTGGTCAATATTGTAGCTGACCAAATTGAAAATTTTGTGAGCAATTATAAATTTCAGGTAATGGTGAGTTAATTAAAACTTAATTCATATTGCATTGTACTTGTTGGTAGAGTCCATACGTGCTAAGTTGCCTAGAATTAACAACTAAAAGGGCCACCTTTAGCATCACTTAATGCCATTGTGCAATCTACAAAAAAGGACATTGTTCCAAGATTGGAGATTGGCATTCAGGGTATTGATATTAGGGGCATCTAGATTGATGGCGGAGCAGGCATAAATATCATCTTTGAAGGCATATATAGTAACTTAAAAGACATACCCTTACATAAGATCCAATTAGTCATTCATATGGCTAATCATATAAGGGATTCTCCAATAAGGAAAATCTTGAAAGTCCTAGTAAATATTAATGGGTTACAATTTTTGTTGAATTTTGTTGTTCTAAGATTCCGCACTGGGCCATCATCTGAAGTTCTTCAAGAATAATGAGATAAGTGTTGCCCATTCAAAATTTCATCAACATGGTAATACAATGATTATGACAATTAAGGCACTTTCTCATTTTCTTGGAGGACATAATTTTAATAGGGTGCATAAAATAATTTTTGCTAAGAAAAATATTGCACTTAAGATTTTAGGATATGCTCCAATAAATTCCATGTTCATCTGATTTTGCATTGTATGCAGCCTACGTTGATCTGAATAAGCATGAAAACTATGAGCTCTTGGATTCTTACGAGAGAAGGAATTTTTGTCGTGAAGACATGTTTTTGCAAGACGAATTTAACATTGATCAGAGATAGTGTGCGATAGAGAATTGACATTAACAAAGGGCTTTTGTTTAGAGATTTTTAATTTAATTGGGCATAATTTTTGCAATACAATGTATTTATATTGAATGCTTTCTGTTGGTTTCAATTTAAAATGTAGCTATTTTTAGGTACAAGTTGGATTTTAGCATTCAATAGAGGTTGAATCTTGGTTCTCTAATTATATACATTTGTTTTGTATCTTTGATATTTTTTATACATAGATAAATATTTTCTATTAAGTTTTTTTTATAGGAAAGTTTGATTTTATGGTTAAATATTCCCTATTAAGTTTTTTATATATGACAAGTCTGATTTTCTATATAGGAAAGTTTGATTTTTTGGTTTCTTGTTTCTTATGTAGAAAAAAGAAGTTCTTGTCTAGGAATCTAGACATTGCTTTTCCAAGATTGTCAAAGTAGGAAACTGTTCCACTTTTTCTAGATTTCACTAGGAAAGATCTGTTTTTTTCCTATCTAGAAATATGTCATAAGTTTTCTATATAGGAAAGTGTGATTTTGTGGTTTGTGTTTTTTATATAGGAAAAATATTTCCTGTCTAGGAATCTAAAATGTTGCTTTTCCTAGATTGTCAAACTAGGAAAGTGTTGCACTTTTCCTAGTTTTCACTTTCCTCGTTGCATTCATATGCAACTGGAAAAGATCTCTTTTTTTTCTATCTAGAAACATGTCATATTTTTCTTGTGCAAGAGTCTTAATTAGGTAAGTATGTCTTGTGATTGTTACACGTGTAATCTGTAGGCTAATGGTATGTCTTTGCTTTTCGATTCGAATTACACTAGACATGGAATTAGCATAAAACAAATAGCAAATCTTTGTACAACTTGCATCAAGTAAAGGATTTTTAGCCAGAGAAACCTAATACAAGAATAGACATGGTCTGTCTGAAGTGTGCTACTATCTTGTCATGCTCTTAATTTCTATATGTTTATAGATTGACGTCTTTTGCAATCTAAGTTATAATAAAATTAGAATCCATAAAACCTTGGCAGTACCAGCAATGTTCAAGGTGCCATTGAATTTAAAAACTTCCATGGTTTTCGATTGTAGATTTCTCACCCTCCAAATGTCTCTTTATAAACTTGCCATAATTTGTTCTTGAAATTATCCGTGATAGTATTTTATGGTCCTCTTTCAAGACCTGTAGAGAAACAAGTAATGCATGACATGTCAATAAAAACTGGCAAGGTATGAATCGTTTATATAGATATTCTAAATGAAAATTGAAATGTATACCTGGAATGCCGCCAACCACCATATGTAATTTTCCGATTGAACACTAAACGTTCAATCATCTATATCTGAAATTTTGTTCATCAAAGTGACACTCACACGTTCCAACTTCTAACTCTTGATTATTTCAGATTCATCAAATTTTATTACAATAATGATCTTTCCATTTACTTGATGTTCGTCTAGTTTATAGAATCGAATAAGGTATTTTAGAACATTTTCAATATCAAGGAAAATATTATTGCAATCGTTGTAATTGAGCTCACCATATTCTGATTTGTATAATTCAGTTATATGAAGTGGTTGGCCAACTACTTTGAACATTCTGTCATTATAAAAATTTCTAGCTAATCTTACCCGAAATGGACATGGAAGATTAATTATCTTCACCATCTCTTGGGAGAAAGCTTCTTTAACTATTCTAAAAAAAGTAGAATAAGCATTTCTGCTAATTCCAGATACATCACATGCACCTTGTATCACATTCGCATCCAAATATAATTGAACCTTAATCAAAATAGTCTCTACAATTTCATTTTCATTTTTTCAAACCGAGCATTTTTTATCATTTCCTTTGCTGACTTTCTTGATAAAACATGACTTAAAGATGATCCAATGCATGAACGATCTATTAGATAGTTCTTTGCCACCAAACATGATCTGCAACAAACATATGAAACTCAAATTATGTTTAATAAATAAATAATTCATGTTATCAAGTGCAAATCAAACAATGACATATACAAATCAAATAAACAGTTTAGATGACAACATACTTGAATGCTCGGATTCTTTTTTTCTGATTGCCGCTATGTGTAGATAGGTCATCAATATTCTTCATCGGTACTCTCTTTCTTTTCATCTTCATCATTGCCTTACTGATAACTTTTAGATCAACGACAAATTTTAAACTCTTGGATTGCAACTTTTCCATGGATTCTAACATTTCTTGGTTTGATCCTCGAAGTGTACATAGCATTCTCGAGTGCATTGTTTTCAGTACTAGTGTGTTGCACATAATGAAGCAATTGTTGATTTGTGTTGATTAGCAAACTGTAATTGTTGATTCAGACAAGAAATGCTATGCATTCCAATATCACGCAACCTTTGACAATATCCAAGTAATCTGCTATTTCCTTCACATACATATCTGAGAAGATGAGTTATGGACTTAAAATCTGGACACAAATTGGTAGCTGGATGATTAGGATAAATTGATCCATCCACCCACCATGATTATTCATTCTCAATTCTCTAATTATTGCTGCAACATTCTCTACAACTTTCACATTTTTCTTAATAATTGGAGTGCATTCCATTGGAAGAGCAACATGCAAATGGAACATTGCCATTGTTAAAGCTACAATCATGTAAATGAATCTACCTACAATAAATCAATATGAATAGATCTAGCATTCATTATTTTTGTAATGTTTATATCGCATTGAAAAATCATCCCACCTTATATTTCACTATAAGCATACAATGATTTCAAAAGTTTTGCCTCTCCCGCTTCAGTTTTTGCATTCAGCACACCAAGATTTTCAGTCTTAAAGCTCTAGTCCCGAATTTTGGAACGAGCATATAAAGAAGTTATTACATCTCATGCTAAACTAACTATTGTCTGAAGTTAACCATACTAGTTAAACATCGGGCAAGGCCAGAAACTCGAAAAACGGTGACCAGAAGTTACCGGTTTGCATTCTCTCTCTACGTAACGTCTCTCTAAAGGGAAATTTCTTAAAGGGCCCATTCTGAGCCCATATTTCTCCTAATGAAACCCGCGATCCAGCCTCTTGACCTGCATGTAGAAACCTCTATTTCTCTCACTTTGGGCAGCCTCCGTTTCCTTGTTGATGGCGGTTGTGTGGGGAGCAATCAAATTGACCTATGCTTTTGTTTTTTTTAAAAACCAAAGTTAGGGTTTTAAATGAACTAAGCTTTTTTCTTGGGTTGGAATAGTCCTAATATGGTAGACCGGCCCTCCAGTGTTTGAGACACATGTATCGTCATGGATAACAAAATCTATAGAATTATCCTTACAAACAGACAACAAAATTTGCAATCTTGAGTCATGAATATGCACTCAAGTGAAACCAAAATTTCAGTTGATAATTAGTATCTTTTCACATAACCATCCTTTTGCCTTTTGTATCATTAAATCACATGAATAGCACTGCTTCTCTCTCTTGGAGAATGACAATCGTATATACTATATTAATAAATAAATCATAGATGAAGTTATCCCCACTAAAGTGCATGATGTCTCTATAGTCAATTTTCTTGAAGCTAAGATTTTATCATATTTCAAAAATATTAATGAACATTAAAACAAATTTTGGCCTATGATGGCCTTGCATTTGATGAACTGCTCAAAATAGAATGCCATATTTACAAAGGCAAGACTAGCCCCATGTCATGATATCTCATCACCCAAGCCTCCGCTTGGCAAGAGACAAATGCAGACCAAGTCACAAGTGAATGGTAGACACTCAAGAACATGTGTGACAATAAATCAATTTAAGCAACAAATATTAAAGAGCTCAACCATGAAGCAAGAATCTCCAAGTACATCCAAGCCATTTGCTATGATTGATTATTGTGTGATGTGCACTGCATGATACAATTTGAAGATTTAGTATAAGGTTAGTACTTGTGGTGCTAACTTATTTTTGACGCATAGATAAAGTGTGATTGATATTGCATGAATTGTAGGATCATCAATTGATATGTGAATACATCATACATGGTTAAAGGTTTTATAATTTGCTAACTTTCATGCTCAAATTTATAATAAATATATGATAATTATGCTTGTAAACATCAAATCATATGTAAAATTAGTTTAATTATTTTGGTTCGATTTGCTTTTTTGCTTATTAAATAAAGACACTTTTCATGGTGAGTTATATGTTTTAGTTCCAACCCATAATAGAATCTAGGACTTAAGCAAATTGTGGAGTGTGAATGCCTAGAAGTTCACATGTTTTGACAAATGAGAACATGTATAAAACTAGGGTCTATAACTAATCACATCAATTACAAAATATGTATCACTGTATTGCATATAAATTTCTACATAAACATTTCAGAAAGAACATATAATACACTACAATTTCAATGCATTTGCTATTGAAGGTCTCCTTGAGATCGATGCAAATGACAAAAGATAATATTACTATTTGAAAGTTGTCCTTTTAATGAGTTTTGCCTCGTCTAATCACTAACCAACGTCATTGCTAAATGGGACACGTATACCACCTCATTCTTAATTACAACTTAATACTAGCACCCATCGGCCCAACTTTTCTTTTAATGCTATCTTTAATGACTGTAATAATGCTATCACTTTGACCCCCTCACATCGTACATCCGAATCAGCTCGCAACACCGCAAAACCGCAAAACACCGCACAACCGCAACAAACCTGCTAATGCACAATATTATAGAAATGTCTCTAGTTACCATAGTCAAACCAAAAAAACTTATACAACATCTAACCATTACCAATCATTATCTAACACAACGTTTGGTAATTTCCTTCCAGAACATATATATAAAAGAAAAATTCCATCATTCTTGCCCTCGTAACCCAATTTTTGTTTCCTTCTTTCCCTTTCCCATAAAATTCCTCCTTGCTTTTTCTAAGAAACATTCTTAACTATGTATAGTATCTTGAATCAACAACCATGTACACATAGAATTGATTATCTACCGCATTTCATTCATCATATTTTGGTATTCAAAATGATGTCCAACTATAACATAATATTATGGTTTACAATTTAGTCATGCATCTTCCACCAATTGCTTGCTGCAGAAAGCAGACCATACAATATGAGTAGTCCAACAAAAATTCACAACACCATGTTGACGCCAAATAACTGGTACTTTGTGTCCCAGATTTCGAATTCTTGCATCTGTTGTCTTGCTCATTCCGCCATCTGTTGTTATCCTTTCCAAACAATTATGGTAAATTTATCGAGTCACCAAACTCCTCTTCAATGGTCGCATCATTAGGTTGTCTCCCATGTCACATAGGTCTCCTTGGTATGTCCTCGTCAGCCATGTCTTCCTTACAACATTCGTAACAATGGAACAACAAATTACAACTTATAAACTCTAACCCATGTTCTTTACTTCACAATTGATCAATACACTACAATTTCAATGCATTTGCTATTGAAGGTCTTCTTGAGATCGACGCAAACGGTAATCTTATTACTCCAAAGTTGTCCTTTTAATGAGCTCTACCTGGTCTAACCACTAACCAGTGCCATTGCTGAACGGGACACGTATACTACCTCATTCTTAATTACTACATAATGCTAGCACCCGTCGGCTCAACTTTTCTTTTAATGCTATCTTTAATGACCATGATAATGACATCACTTTGGTCCCCTCAAATCATACGTCCGGATCGACTTGCAACACCGCAAAACCGCAACAAACCTGCTAATGGGCAACAATATTGAAATTGCTCTTTCTCTGAACCCACAAACTCACTAAACACATTGAAGTTCAATTTCATTTTCTTGGAGATAGATTAGAATAAGGATGTCGAATTAAGTTACTGTCATATTGATAACATATTGGCTGATATTCGAGCAAAGCCTTTGCCAAAGGCTAAAGACATTACCTTAGTTAGTATGTTACATTCAGGTTTCTAGTGGCAAGCTTAAGGGGGAATGTTGAACATTAATCTTAGTCCTCACCTAAATTCATTTTTTGAGTACTCCTATACAATTTAAATACTCAATCGCTAGAACACTCTACAAAAATGAACTCTTATTTAAACCAATCTCCACAAGCATTTGTTTTTGGCTTGACATTAGCCTAAGTGGCTTTGTGATCAAATTTTGTTATCCAAAACCCATTTATGATACTTATCATGAGTTTTTGACATGCCTTTACTGGAATTCCGATTTTTTTTTTTTTGCAAAGATGGGAGTTCGGTTATGGGTATTCAAGTCTATGTAACAAAAGGATTTCCATGGCACAAAACTTCCCCCCCCCCTACCAGTTTTGTATAGTAACCAGATTCCAGTTGGTTTGACAACCCAGTGTAGATATGGATTTCTTTCATGTTGTAAAAGGTAGCAAGAAAATGATAAGTTTTGAGCTCATATATGCAAATACATTATCATAACGACGTAGGCATTCATCAACCTCCATTGAAATTCCAAGGTTTTATAAATTCTTATTTTATTATAACTCTGATTGCAAAAGACATCAATCTATAAACATATAGGAATTAAGAGCACCACAAGATAGTAGCACACTATAGATAGAACATGTCAATTCATGTATTATGTTTCTCTGGCTAAAAATCATTTACTTGACAAAGGATGGCAAAGCATTAGCCATTATGTCCCAGAATCTAAAAGATTTGCAAATAGCTCATGTAAATAATGGTTCCACTTTAAAAGAACCATGGTATATCCTAACTCATTTATATTAAATCATAGATGTCACCACTTATCTCTTTTTGAGATAGAAATTTCTATTGCTCAAGATGAGTCAAGGAACTCCAGTCCACGATCATTTTTAATGAATTCAAACAAATAACAATTTAGTATTTCTTTTGAGCAATACTCTTGTGTTGTGACCCAAGAAGCTGACAACAAGTTTCATGCAAGGAGGAGGACAAAAGAAGACCTTATCCTCGTTACATAACAAGTGAATATTTTTTATTTCAATAAGTAACAATCTAATAAGAAGAACAAGACCACATCTGACCAAACTAATTTGAACCATCAACAATTGCATTATCAACATCAACAATAGCCCAAGACCAAACTCTTCTACAAGTACATGCAAGAGAACCAATCATGGAATCAAGGATTTTTGAGTTCTCCAGCAAAACGAAACAAATAAGAGAATGCAATAGTGAAAAGAAAGTTATGATAGTATCTGAGAGCTCACAGTATCTGATTTGATATACATATTCTTTGAAGACTTAAGTTTGCACAAGATGGAACCCCAATGAACTATTCGGTTTCAATTTCTATATGGTATTCTAGACTATTTGATGTTGTATTTTATGTACCAAATATTATCTATTATCAAGATCACAAATCAAGGCTAGAAAGCTTTGTTTAATTCTAGACACATGTACCATCATGAATAAAAAAATCTATAGAAATTCTCCTTACAAACAGAGAATGGAATCTGTAATCTTGAGTCATGAATATGCACTTTCTACAAATGTGAGTAACTCCAATGCCCAATTATGGCATTAGAAGATTTGGACAAAAGTTTAAACATGAAATATTTCTTGTACAAAGGATGGCAAAGTATTTTCAAGGATATATGTATAAATGCTACCTCCAAAGACACTTGAACCGTCTCTTACATGTGCTTATTAGACAAACAACCTAGATCAAGATTTTCAAAAGGACAAACCACTGGAGCTAAATGTATTCTTGAATCGATACATACTGATCTGTGTGGCCCTATGAGCATACATTATCTAGGTTATGCACTATATTTTATCACTTTTGTACATGATAATTTCAGATTTACCAAATCAATCTTCATAAAAACAACTCCGAGGCATTCTACTACTACAAATAATTCAAGTAATTTGTTGTGACACAAACTGGTCAGAAGATCAAGATTCCATGCACCAATGGTGGGGGAGAATACATGTATGACAAAATGTCGGATTACCTATCTTTGTGCAACATGCATCATACGTTCACCATCAGAAGAAATGTACAGAAGATGACTTGATCTTCCATACATAGTGAGCACATTGTTGCAATACATGTCAAATCCATGACTATCAGTCAATAATTGTGTTCATCATGTATGTCATGATCTATAGATGACCTAATCTTGCATACATCGTGAGCACATTGTTGCAATACATGTCGAATCCATGACTACCACATCAGAACGTTCTACAAAGAGCATTTGATGTACATAATAACCACAAAGCACTATGCTTTGTATTATGATAGATATTCCAAGGATGCACTAGTTCTAAATGCCTATTCAGACTCATATTGGACTGGAGAAGTGGATACTAGACATTCCACCTTTGTCTACCTATGCTTTCTTGTAGGAGGACCACATTTTCTTGTTCGTTACTGAGTTCGAATATGTTGCATCCACATGTATAGTGAAGGACATTATTTGGCTTCAATGATTACTCCAAGATTTGAAATTTCAACAGATTAGACCAACAATACTCCATTGTGACAATCAAAAGTACTTTGTTTTTCCTCTCAACCCATGAACTCGTTGAACACATTGAAGTTAAATTTCATTTTCTAAGAGAGAGTTTAGAGGAAGGATGTCGAATTATTTTACTATCATACCGATAACATGTTGGCTGATATTCCAACAAAGCCTTTGCCAAAGGGTAAACACATTACCTTAGTTAGTATGTTACCTTAGATAGTGTGTTATGTTAGAGATTCCAAGGATGCACTAGTTCTAAATGCCTATTCAGATTGAGATTGGGCTAGAGGAGCAGATACTAGAAAATCAACCTTTGGCTACATATGCTTTCTTGCAAGACCAATTTCATGGAACAATCGAAAGCCAAAATTCATTTCCTTGTCCATTACCGAGTCCGAATACGTTGCAGGCTAAAAGCATGGTTTGGTGGTACAACATGGACTGTCAAGGACACTACCTTTTTTGGGTAGAAATGCACTCCAAAAAGGTTTATTGTTTAACATTCTAAAGTGGGTCCACTAGACATTAGAGGAGTTCTAAATCCAAAGAAGACCCTTTATAAAGATTCTCTTTATATTTTTTTACGATTTTTTCTTACACATGGATCAAAACACTCAAATTTGTAATCTACGTAACGTAACTTTTTGAGTCCACATTTTGATTCCATACTAAAAATGGCATAATTTTTTAGTGGTAAGTCTGAATTTAGCGAAATTTGGTGCATTGGAAAGCGCTCAACAAGGGCTTTCCAATGATATGTTAGATGATATACTTTTGAGCTATGATTAAAAAGTTATGGCAAGTAAAACATATTAGGGTTATAATATTTTAATAATAAAAAAAGCATCTTGCACGAATTCTTAAACAGTCTTTTTGGAACTCAAAACTCCTCTACTGGCTGAAGAGACTATGTGGGTCCATCATTACGAGAAATGCCTTCATTGCATTAACTCATGGGTTACTATCATACTGATAACATGTTGGCCGATATTCCAACAAAGTCTTTGCCAAAGGGTAAACACATTACCTTAGTATGCTAATTCTTCATTCAGGTTTTTAGTGGTAAGCTTAAGGGCGAGTATTGCACATTAATTTTACTCCCGACCTAAATTCATTTTCTGATACTCCTATACAATTTAAATACTCACTTTCTAGAACACCCTACATAATTGAACTCTTATGTAAACCAATATCGAATTTTACAAGCACTTTTATTTGGCTTTACATTAGCCTAAAAGGATTTGTGATCAACTTTAGTTCTCCAAGGCCCATACTTAAATGATACTTATCACCTCTTTTTGACATGCCTTTAGTGGAATTCTTGTTTTTAATTTTTTTTAGCAAGGATGCGAGGTTCATTTATGGGTATTCAAGTCTATATAACAAAAGAACTTCCATGGAAATTTTTCAATGGTCTCCAAGTTGCATGACCTTATCATTGGTCTATGTTCTGGTAAGTACTTATAGGTTAGGTGAACTTCAAATTTTTGACTTAATTTATTGTATTATGTTTTTGTTAAGCTTTAACTAATGAAATTACTGACTTTTCAATTTAGATTTGTGAATTTGATTATACTCCAATCTCACAATTTAGCCATTGGTGGAGGGCTCAATTATGCAACATGGAAGTGAGTCTGCATTCATGAAAACAAAAACGTAGCATACATGCTTGATAAAAAGCAAACAAATTTTTTTTCCATTGTTGCCTGCTTGATTCCACAATGTTTGTCTTCTTATTGTGCCCTTGCATGCTCGAATCTAGAAAAATGACAACCAAATTTCTTTGAGGATCTATTTGTATTGTATATGATAGTGTCTTCTTATGGAGGATGTATCCAAATTGTTTTCTATATTGGATGAAGAACAGATCGAGTTTCCAATGATGTGTCTTCTAGTCTACATGCTTGATGGTTGGCAAAAATTATCTAAAATTGTGAATACTAAAAAGTGAATAGCTTTAATATTAATCATGATTATTGTGAATGCTAATCGTTATTATAATAAATATTGATCGTGATTACTTGTGAATATTGATCGTGTTTACTAAAATATTATGAGTACTTATCATTATTATTGTGAATATAAGAGTTGTGAATATTTGAGGATGATTGCCAACTTGAGCTTCCTTTTTTAATTTTGTTTCTTTTTGACCAAAATTCCAAAATGGCGAACATATTTTGTGGCCAAATATTAAACCCTTTGTAAGAAACTATCGTCAAAAGAAGATCACCTATTATGTGCAATCTTAACTCTACAATTGTAAAAATTGTTAACTACTTTTGTGGTAGTGGATGTGATAGTGCAACCTCTTGCAACTTAAAACGTTAAAAGAAACAAAAGAATCTCACCATAACTGAACTTACCAATAACCACCTCTTTAGCAAAAAAGCTTCTAAATGCATTTGTTTGTATCTCGAAGATGAAATTGTAATAAAAAAGATCTCCTTTATCAATCCAACAATTTCACCATTATGGAAAGGCCTTTGTGGTATGACACCAGGAGGTTTTTGTTTTATTCGGAGAAGAAAAATGAATCCCAACACCTAAATAGGAATCTCATGTTCTTAGAATTCCGTTAACCTAATCATTTGCTCCAGGCGTAAATCCAATCATGGTAGGGATAAGACCTGCAAAACAAACAAGTACAGCTAAGAAATTACAACCTATGATATAAGCCTTGTGTCTAATTATATGCCAGGTTGAAATACGCACATAGCCAGATAAAAAGTTAGAACAACATTGCCGGTGAAATAGTTAAGAAAAGTATTGTCAATATGCAGAGAATGTACCAAGCAGGCAATATTGTTTACTCTATACGCTAATAGTGATGCTAATAGTGCTGTTAACCTTGATTGAACTGGGCTTTCTGGTTCTTACAATGCTTACCTCAGAATCTTAACATTGAATATTGAATGGTACACTATCTACCTAAGGCACGCTGAGGACAAAAAGAACAACAGTTGTATAGTTTAAATGTACAAAAATAATATCACAAAGTTGAAGATCACCTTTGCATCGTCAACAATCGATTTGTGCATCACATTCAAGGCACAAAACTTCCCCCCCTACCGTTTTTGTATAGTAACCAGATTCCAGTTGGTTTGACAACCCAGTCTAGATTCGGATTTCCTTCATGCTGTCAAAGGTAGCAAGAAAACGATAAGTTTTGAGGTCATATACGCAAGTAGATGCTCATAACAACGTAGGCATTCTCCAACCTCCATTGACATTGCTGGTACTGCCAAGGTTTTATAGATTCTAATTTTATTATAACTTAGATTGTAAAAGACGTCAATCTATAAACAAATAGAAATTAAGAGCACAACAAGATAGTAGCACACTTCAGACAGACCATGTCTATTCTTGTATTAGGTTTCTCTGGCTAAAAATCCTTTACTTGATGCAAGTTGCAGCAGCGGATTTGCTATTTGTTTTATGCTAAGTCCATGTTGATAAATTTTACAGTTTTTAGGACAATAATGATTGTACTTTACAATCATAGAGAGTTATTGGTTGCTTAATCAATGAATCTATCAAGTTCTACACATTAGATCTTGATCTAGATTCACTACACTTGGATTTAAGCAAGAGCAATGGATCAACACATCATTTTTTAGTGAGAGCGGCTTCACACGTGTGGAGTACTGTCCACTGTACGGACTGCACCTGAAACAACAAGTACAATGATACTAGATAGCAATCATGCATAAAAATCACAAGACAAATGACTAGAAATCTCACAAAAGTGTAGAGTGCAAAAGTCTCATCAATTTTCTTAGCAAAATGATGATCCTTTTATGGATCAAGTACATCCATGAGTCTGGTACAGTCCAGCAGGCCTTCACACGTGTGAAGAGTGCCACATCACTCATATCTATCCATTTGATCCATCCTTGATCCTTATCCAATAGTTGACCTTCTAGAATATGACTAAAATCCAAAAAGCTAGTCTCCTAGAATATAGGAATATTCCCTACAAAATAGGATCTAAGGAAAATGGTCAACTCTTATCTTCTAGTACTCTATACACACATGTGAACATCCACTTGCCATGTGGGAGCATTTACTCATGCACATGCAAGGAAAAGCTAATTTGTAGGTGACTAGTCAACTTGACTAAAAACTAGTCATTTCATGTTCACACTAACTAGAATGATACAAAATCAATTTGGATATATACAAACATGAAAAGTACATCCTTTCACACATGGGAACATGCTCCACACGTGTGAAATCATATCATCAACATATTCTAATGTTTGATCAATATTTACATGAACCAATGTCAAGTGAGAAGTGACAATTTTCAACACTCCTCCTCACTTCTAACTTGGCAAATCTAGTGTACATCTATCTACAATTCCAAGAGCATATCTTAACTTAAAAAATGGATCTTTGGACAATGGTTTGGTTAAGATATCAGCTATGCATTCGGATGATGGTACATGATGTAGTTGCACTTCCTTGGATTGTACCTTCTCCCTCACAAAGTGGTGAGCTATCTCAATATGCTTTGTTCTAGCATGGAAGATAGGATTTGAAGCAATTTGTTGAGAAGCTTGATTGTCACAAAATATGTAAGGGATCTCCTCGGCCTCTAGCACATGTAGTTCCATCAAGAGTCTTCTTAGCCATAAGAGCTCTTTGGTTGTTGAAGTCAATGCCTTGTACTCGGCTTCACAAGAAGATAGTGAGATTGTATCTTGCTTTTTGGAAAGCCAAGATATCACTCCTCCACAAAGAAATGTTGCAAATGCACTAATGGACTTCCTATCCATCTTGTCACCTGCAAAATCTGAATCCGAGTAGGCTCTCAAGTGCAAGTTAGATCCTTCATAAAGTATACCAAAAAATCTAGTACTAGAAACATATCTAAGTACTCTCTTGGCACTTTTCCAATGATGAATTAAAGGAGCTTGCATACTTTGACTCAACTTGCTTACACAAAAACTTAAGTCAGGTCTAGTGATGGTTAAATAGATTAGAGAGCCTATAAGCTTCCTAAAGAGAGTGATGTCCTCAAAGGATGCTTCATCACCTTCATTAGTTGCTTTCACAACATGCTCCATAGGGGTGTCAATCCCCTTACAATCTTTCATACCAAATCTTTCAAGAATGGAAGTAGCATACTTAGATTGACTTATGAAAGTACAATTGCTACTTCTAGACACTTCTATCCCAAGTATAAACTTTAGGAAGCCTAGATCTACCATCTTGAACTCACTAGATAAGTCAACTTTTACTTTGCCTATGCCATCATCATCATTTCCTGTCATAATGATGTCATCAACATAAAGAACCAAAATGATGATCTTTCCTTCATTACATTTGAAATATAAAGAAGGTTCATAAGCACTTAGTACAAAGCCAAGGGAATAGAGAAAATCATGCAACCTAGAGTACCAAGCTCTAGGTGCTTGCTTCAAGCCATATAGGCTCTTCCTTAAGTAGCACACCTTTTGCTCCTCACCAATCTTGATGAAGCCCTCGGGTTGCATCATGTAGATTTCCTCTTCTAAGAAGCCATTCAAGAAGGCATTTGTCACATCCATTTGGTAGAGATCCCATTTGAACAAAGTAGCAATGCAAATGATTAATCTAATAGTTACAAGCTTAGCTACAGGTGCAAATGTTTCTTCATAATCCAATCCTTTTATTTGAAGAAATCCCTTAGCAACAAGCCTAGCTTTGTATTTACTAATAGATCCATCTTGATTGTACTTAATTCTATAAATCCACTTACATGCAAGTGGTTTCTTTCCTCTTGGAAGATTTACAAGATTCCAAGTATGATTTTCTTCTAATGCATCATACTCTACTTGCATTGCATCTCTCCAAACTTTAGATTTACATGCTTCTTCAAAAGATGATGGTTCTTCAATCAATGTAGCTAAAAAAGAGTAAGAGGTAGAAGATGTAGAGTCTTCCTTTTGCTTTCCCTTGTCCACATAGGTAAGCCTTGAGGGCTCGGCCTTGCTCCTTGATGATCTTCTTGGCCCCTTTTGACTTGGATCCAAATCTCCATCCTCGGGTTTGTCATGATCCTCCTCGGGTTTGTCAAGATCCTCCTCGGATTTGTCAAGATCTTCAATGCACAATGGGTTAGATCCATTTGACAAGCTCTTAGCAAATTGTGACTCATCAAAAAGTACATCCTTGCTTACCTTTACTTTCTTGGATGTAGGATCATATATCCTATATCCCTTGCTATTTTCTCCATAGCCAACAAAGATTCCTTTGAAGGAGGTAGCATCTTCTTTCCTTCTAGTCTCCAAAGGAATGTGTACATAACAAGTACATCCAAAGATCTTAAAATATTTTACATTGGGTTTCTTATCAAACAAGGCTTGATAAGGTGAGATCCCATCTATAGCACTACTAGGAAGTCTATTACACAAATAATTAGCACATGTTATGGCTTCTCCCCAAAATGAGATGGGAAGTGATGCATCAAGCCTCAAGGACTTTGCACACTCACATAGACTCCTATTTTTCCTCTCGGCCACCCCATTTTGTTGAGGGGTGTAGGAACAAGTGTATTGTAACTTAATACCATTGATCTCACAAAAGTCTTTCATTTTATTGGAGGTGTACTCTCCTCCATTATCACATCTTAGTGCTTTGATAGAAGTACTAAGTTGTTTCTCTACTAGAGACTTGAACTTAATGAAAGCTTCATAAACAAGATTTTTCTTTGATAGTAACTCAATCCATGTGAATCTAGTACAATCATCTATAAAAGTTACATACATCAAGGCACCTCCATTACTTGCATGTGAAAAACTATGTACATCAGAATGTATGAGATCCAAGGGAGAGAGAGATCTTGATGAAGATTTCTTGTAAGAAGATTTGTGTGACTTTGCAAGGCCACATGCCTCACACATTTTTCCACACTTCTTGAAAGCTCTTGGTAGGCCAAGAGCTAGTTCCTTGCTTGCCATTGACTCCATAGATTGAAGATTAGGATGGCCTAATCTCTTATGCCAAAGCTCCACTTGAGTTAGCTCCTCCCTAGCCAAGTTCACACTTTCACTTGCAACATTAGCATCCAACTTGAAAAGTCTACCTTGCTTAATGCCACTAGCTATGCACTTATCATTTTTCAAGATGGAACAAACTCCATTCTTGAAATGTACATCTAGTCCATTGTCCATTAATTGTCCTACACTAAGCAAGTTTCTTGAAATGGTAGGAACATACAAAACATTATCTAGATCTATCCTTTTAGATGTGCCTAAACAAAGAGGTATAGATCCTATGCCATCTATCTTGCATGCTTGATCACTAGCAGTGTATATTGACTTCTTAGAGTCATTACAAGATAGAAGAGTAGAAAAATAATGCTTGTTAAAGGACATGTGGGAACTAGCCCCACTATCTATCCACCATGTGTCTTGACTTGAAGTTGGTGTAGATGCAACCATTAAGGATGTGTTGAATCCATCCTCATATTCTTCCTCTTGAGCAATGTTCCCTTGATCTCCTTTGGCTTGTTGATTCTTCTTCAAGTAGCATTCTGAGGCAAAGTGTCCTTTCTTTCCACAAAAGAAACACTTTAGTTTTGCCTTGTTCTTCACTTTGCCTTTGGAGGTAGATCCTCCATTCTTCATCTCGGCCTCCTTGCCTTGATTTTTCTTGAATGGATTTTGCTTTTTCTTGCCTTTAGATGTAAAGTTAGCTTTCTCCTCTCCTCCATTAAGTGACATGCTATCCATTCTTGTCTTGAGGTGTAGAAGCCTACTCTCCTCGGCCACAAGAACATTGTGCAACTTTTCAATGGATGGAAGAGAGTCTTGAATGGCAAATGATTGGACTAAGTTGGTAAACTCATCACTTAGACCATTCAAAATGATTTGTACTAGTTCTTGATCTTGGATCTTCTCTCCTATTGCACTTAACTCCTTGTTAAGAGATTTGATCCTAAGAACATACTCTTGTCCACTCTCTCCACTTCCTTTCATGCTTTGGAAAACTTGATTTCTTAGCATGAGGATTCTTGAAGTATTGTTGGATTCATAAATGCTCTTTAATGAATCCCAAGCCTCTTTGGATGAGGTACAAGAAGACACCTCTTTCAAGAGGTCATTGCATACATTTAACTTTATGCAATGTAGAGCTAATCTTGCTCTCTTCTTGTATTTGGCTTGTTCTTGGGGAGTTTGAGGCTCTTCCTCTACTCCTTGAACTATGTCATATAGATCATGGATCACTAGGAGTGATTCCATTCTCACTTTCCAAATGGAATAATTTGTGGAAGTGAGTCTCTCACTTGATTCCATCAAATATCCACCCATGGATGACATTTTAGAATGAATGCTCTTTTAAAAATCACAAAGATTTTTGAATTTTAAAAGATCTATGAAGTGGCCTAAAGCTTACTAGAATGCCTATAGGCTTGTCTCTATCAAACTAACACACAAGCTTGAATGATACTCAAAGATCTTACCAAAAATTTCTAGCTTTCACTCTCACAAAAAAAAATTGCTTTACACTTTTCTTAGAGATTTCACTTCAACTAAGGATCTGAACAAATCAGCCTCTTAGATCTGATCTTAGACTCTAAAAAGAAATGCTTCAATGATCCAAAACACTATTTGGTCATAGGCATTAGTTAGAATGAATCTAGATCAATACTATGCTTCAAAAAGCACCAAAAATGAACTAGTATTGTGATTTTGGGACCAAAAAACACAAAGTAACTTGAATTGAAAGTTGCTGTACGGTTTCACACGTGTGAAAAGTACATACACAGCCTCCAAGTCGTTTTGATCCAAATGATTACAAGCTATCACTCTAGAAGAACTCGCCCTCACTAGTATTGGCCAAAAAACAAATTTTGCCAATGATCTTTACAAGATTTATGATTCAATGATCACTCTCTTACTTAGCTCTGATACCATGATAAATTTTACAGTTTTTAGGACAATAATGATTGTACTTTACAATCATAGAGAGTTATTGGTTGCTTAATCAATGAATCTATCAAGTTCTACACATTAGATCTTGATCTAGATTCACTACACTTGGATTTAAGCAAGAGCAATGGATCAACACATCATTTTTTAGTGAGAGCGGCTTCACACGTGTGGAGTACTGTCCACTGTACGGACTGCACCTGAAACAACAAGTACAATGATACTAGATAGCAATCATGCATAAAAATCACAAGACAAATGACTAGAAATCTCACAAAAGTGTAGAGTGCAAAAGTCTCATCAATTTTCTTAGCAAAATGATGATCCTTTTATGGATCAAGTACATCCATGAGTCTGGTACAGTCCAGCAGGCCTTCACACGTGTGAAGAGTGCCACATCACTCATATCTATCCATTTGATCCATCCTTGATCCTTATCCAATAGTTGACCTTCTAGAATATGACTAAAATCCAAAAAGCTAGTCTCCTAGAATATAGGAATATTCCCTACAAAATAGGATCTAAGGAAAATGGTCAACTCTTATCTTCTAGTACTCTATACACACATGTGAACATCCACTTGCCATGTGGGAGCATTTACTCATGCACATGCAAGGAAAAGCTAATTTGTAGGTGACTAGTCAACTTGACTAAAAACTAGTCATTTCATGTTCACACTAACTAGAATGATACAAAATCAATTTGGATATATACAAACATGAAAAGTACATCCTTTCACACATGGGAACATGCTCCACACGTGTGAAATCATATCATCAACATATTCTAATGTTTGATCAATATTTACATGAACCAATGTCAAGTGAGAAGTGACAATTTTCAACACATGTCCAGTGTAATTCGAATGGAAAAGCAAAGACAGACCATTAGCCTGCAGATCGCACGTGTAACAATCGCAAGACATATTTACCTAATTAAGACGTCTTGGGGATGTGGACATTACCTGACTTCTGGGTGGAATGACAACACAGCGGCTGAGTGAAAAAAGGGAGCCACACTTTGTTAAACGCATCGACTGAACGCTGGGATTATAAGCTTCAATGACACAGGCTATCGGCAGTTGACAACACATGACAAAGATACAAGGATCATTTACAACTAGGGAGGCAACTTAGGAGGCGTAAATAGGATGCTAGACAGCAAGACAGGAAGAAGTCCTGATCTGTACATTGAGAGTTCAGGAACACGAATATCCTGTGGAAGCCAGCAACAACTGTGCTAGCAGAGCTTCAGAGGTCGTTGCGTTGCAAAAGAGGGAATGCGCATTCAGTTTAGCTTTTTGCAATATGTAATTTAATATTCCAAAATCACGAGCAGGACTCAGACCATGACACTTTAGCTATGCAATCGAAAGAATTAGCGGAGAAAGAAGGTTTAGCCTTACGTCCAAGTTCAATTTCCAAGTCCATATCTGCAGGTTGGCTGCCTGCAATGTCATGCCATCCCTTCTTGTGAAATCACAGATGTATTCGGTTTGTTCATTTGCAGTGAAATTATACGACCAACCTTGACTACTGCGCACCACATGGACGCCCAAATATTTAGTCCCGTCTGAACCACTCGCTGTTACGCTAAAGGAAGCGTCTAGAGACGAAGCGAAAGACACCTGAAGTAGAAACAAGGTGGCAAACATAGAGAAAAAGTGAATGATCGCCATAGGGAGAGAGAGAGAGAGCGCGGCACAGAGCGAGCGAGAGAGACAATAGAAAGCACTAATTCTTAGTTCCTGCTACTTTAGCCATTAGCGAGAAAAGTACTATGCATGTTTACTATTGTTATGATTTAATCAGAATCAATCACAATTACATGCATCCTCATGCTCGAGGGCATTATGCGTAAAGCCCATAGTTCTAACTTTTACATCGGATCCACGCACTTAGAACCATGGCTCTAAAATCTAGAAAGCTTATGGATGCAATTACTAAATTCACTGCACGTGTCCAACGAGTTAATTCATGTGGTATGATAGTCCTTTTATAACTCATCACATATTGTAGAGATCCAACATAGGTCATTTTTTGGGTGTTTAGATTCTTTCCACGCATATTCATGTATATTTACCTGTTTATTTGTTTATTTTTTTAATTTGGAAATGTTTGTTGATTTTTTGGAATCTCACTACATAGGATAGAGTTGGTGTTTTTTGTGGCCAACCTTTTAACGATTGCCAGGTTTATGACTTAATCTTCAAAGTTTAGATTTTAGTTGTTAAGGTTTAGGAAATACAAACTTTTGATGACTCAATATTGATTTTTAATGGTTTTCATGGGTTTTTATTCATCCCCAAAGGAATCCTCATAGAAGTCCCAAACCTGCAAATTTTTACATTCATTATAGAAATTGTTTGGTCGTTCTTTAATCTTATTTTGAATGCAAATTGTTCTAGGATAGGCATCTAAGTGATGGTGCAATTTTCCAGAATCTCAAATTCAACAAGAATTCTTTTAATGAATCTAAATTGATAAGGGAATAGGCCAATTATATCATTATTTCTATTTCATCCTAAATGCCATTCTATTTCATTGTAAATGACTTAAATTAATGGCAAATTAGAGAATGATTGTAAATTACAAAGTGTGTGGAGCCGTACTTTGTAATAAATTATACATTTATTGTGCAGGTCAGATTTTTTGTATATGATATAGAAGTTTAAATGAGCTAACTTTGTCCAATATATTAAAATTGACATCGTAAAGGCAAATTTTATTGATTGGGGCCAAACTATTTTGAAGATGTTGATATGTAATGATGTAAATCCAACCAAGTGACTGGTCATGTTAGCATCCAATGTCCACAAACCTCTTTGCACTATAACTAGGTGAGAGTGTGTCATTTGATGTCATGTTAACAGCCATGTCATTTTTTAAGCTACATCTACAAACCGCTTTGCACTATAATTGGCTGAGAGTGTGTCATTTGATGAATGAGTTTTATGAGAAGTAATCAATAGTTTGATCTATCTGCTATGTAGACTTTCTTCTTATCTTTCTTCCAACACATGTTCAATATGTTAGAATTTTCATATTTGTTATTGATTACTATTAATCTAATTCTGATCTAATAGGGCAACTATAACATTGTTCAAACAATTACCAAACCTAACAGACCGACTATAACTAAAAGGTATTTACGTGGATCAGACCAAGGAAATGTAAATATTATTGAGGGTCTTTGCCATGTTCAGTCTTAGTGCTCTAAGGTTCTTGGCTACAATTACCAAAGTAAAACATATACACTTCTAACTTTGAATTGGTATCAGTAATGTTTGTGACAACTATATTAGTACGATATTACCAAAACCTTTGATGTTACTAGATGTCAAAGTAAAACCAAAATATCAGTTGATAACCAGTACCTTTTCACACAACCATTCTTTTTCCTTTTGTATCATCAAATCATATGAATAGCACTGCTTCTCTTTCTTGGAGAATGATAATCATATATACTATATTACTAAATAGATCATAGATGAAGTTATCCCCAACAAAGTGCATGATCTCTCTATAGTCATTTTGCATCTAATTGGCAAGAGCTTTTGACATTGTAAAGGCAAATTCTATTAATTGGGGCCAGACTATTTTGAAGATGTAGACATGTAATGATGTAGATCCAACCAAGTGACTGGTCATGTTAGCGTCCATGTCATTTCTAAAGCAATGTCTACAAACCTCTATGCACTATAACTAGGTGAGAGTGTCTCATTTGATGTCATGTTAACAGCCATGTTATTTTTGAAGCTGCATCTACAAGCCGCTCTGTACTATAACTAGCTGAGAGTGTGTCATTTGATGTATGAGTTTTAGGAGAAGTAATCAATAGTTTGATCTATCTGCTACGCAGACTTTTTTCTTATCTTTCTTCCAACACATATTCTATATGTCAGTATTTTCATATTTTTTATTGATTACTATTAATTGAATTCTGATCTTATAGGGCAACTATAACATTGTCCAAACAGTTACGAAACCTAAGAGACCGACTATAACTAAAAGGTATGTACGTCGATCAAACCAAAGAAATGTAATAATTATTGAGGGTCATTGACATGTTCAATCTTAGTGCTCTAATATTCTTGGCTACAATTTCCAAAGTAAAACATATACACTTCTAACTCTGAATTGGTATCAATAATGTTTGTGAAAACTATATTGTCGCCAATATGATATTACCAAAACCTTTGATGTTACTAGATGTCAAAGTAGAACCAAAATATCAGTTGCTAACTAGTATGTTTACAACAAAGTACCCCCTATCAACTTATTATGAAGTTTTTATCACCCTACAGGATATTTATGGGGTGTTGTGATTGCACAGGAATGATCAAAGAATAGTTTAGCTGAAAAATCCAAGGCAAGAGCACAATGGCATACCACAGACTCAAAAAACTAACTCCTTACTATGATAGTGCTCATTATGGAAAAAATAGGCTGCTCTTGGGTAGTGAGATAAAATGATAACCAAAAAACTCGGGTAGAGAATGAGCCCAAAACACCAAAATCTCAATATTCACAATATGGCAAAACAAGCCAAAGTTTCCCTACATCAATGAGGCTTGAGTTCCTACAGTGGATTTGCATGCAATGTCCACATCTTCCAATTAACTCATATATCATAGATCCACATGTAAAACTGCATGCACGGATGTTGCATGGATTGCATGTCAGCTCCCTAAGCTACCTAGACATGTGTAGATTATGTAAACTGATTTGCATGTTGCATGCACTGATTGCATGTCAGCTCCCTAAGCTACCTAGACATGTGTAGATTATGTAAACTGATTTGCATGTTGCATGCATGCATTCTGACTAACATTGCATGTCATCTAATATTTTGCATGACACCATAATTGAATCTACCTAACTCAAATTCAACCTATTCTAGAAGGTTATCTACTCACTTCACATACCTTAATGTACAATAAAATATTTACAAGAAATAAGGTGAGCATAGCCCCCAAAGTCAACACAGGAAGATATGTTTTACGTCTTTTCACACTCCTCCTTAAAATATATCTACCTATTCACCATAGACTTTGAGATTAAGCCAAGATTAGATCTCATCTTGACAAATGCATTCTTGAGCAATGGCTTGGTGAGAAGATCTACAACACAATTTGAAGATCCAACATGCTCCAATAAGATCTCCCTCCCAATTACTTTCTCTCTTACAAAGTGATGAGCTACCTCGATGTGTTTTCTCCTTGCATGGAATACAAGATTGTTTGCAAGAGCCTGAGCCGAGATGTTATTATTATTGATAATTGAAAGGTCTTCATCTCCATAACACTTTAGCTCCATAAGTAGCCTCTTGATCCATAAAACTTCCTTACTTGTGGTTGTAAGAGCTTTGTACTCAGCTTCACAAGATGACAAGGATAAAGTTGCTTGCTTCTTTGATATCGAAGAAACTAGATCCCCTCCAATGAAAACCATGTAATCACTTGTGGATTTTCTTTTTACTTTGTCTCTTGCAAAATACGAGTCTGAAAATGCAACCAAAGTTAGACAACCCATAGTCTGAAATTGATTCACTCAGAAATAGAAAAAAAGGAATATTTTATATGGCATAACACCTTTACACCATTCAATCGAAATTGATAGTACTGAGGTAGATCGAATTGCAACATGTCTAGTTCTGATCGAATGTGATCTTGACAAAGGGCCCATTTTGAGTTCTAATATCCGCTAATGCCACAACGCTGGTTTGCAGCCTTCCACAACGCTTCACTAGCACACTTCTAGCATGCTTCCTCATGCCCATCCCTTTGTAGGGAACGAACATTTCCGAATCAGTCAGTGTTTTCCAACAGCTCATATGGAAGTGCATTGATTCTAGATATCTTTGTATCCATAGCTTTGACAAATCAAATCACTAGAGATTCAACAGAAGGGCAGATACAAAAATCAACACAGATTCAATCATGACAGGCTTCCAAACATCCGAATAGCATTCCACTCATTTTCCAGTTGAATGAACCAGTCCGTGGGTGAGCAGCAAGCAGAAGGGTTTCTTAGCTTGCATGTTAGAAACAAATGTCAGGGTTACTCTCTCTTCTTAATGGGGTTACTAGTAGTATTGCGATCTTTGACAACTTCTCTTTGTACTGAACCTCTACAAAAATCAGATTTTCTAGAGATTTGCACCAATTGTGAGGGAGAATACATCTATGACAAAATGTCGGATTATCTATCTTTGTGCAACATGCATCATAATTTCACCATCAGCTATGTGTAGAATGGAGTATCCAAAAGAAAGAACCAAACATTAGTAGATGCAACACAAACAATGCTCACAAACGCTCAACTATCCAAGAGATTTTGAGCAAAAGCAGTCTCTACTAGTTGTCATCTGCAGATTTATAGGAGCACTAATGTAGTGCACTCAAAAAATCCCTTGAAGGCAAACTATGGCTACAAGTCGAGTATGAAGCAGCTTTGAGTATTTGGATGTCTATGCTACATGTAAAGAAAATTAATTTCTATCATGTTAGTTGTAGGAATACCTTTATAGTATGTTCGCATTATATGTCAATGATTCATTAATCATCAACAATTTGAATCAACTACTGATTCGAGCCTGGTGCACTACCTACTTGGCATGAAAATCATGAGAGATAGATTGCCATAATTCAGTAGAAATATCTAGTCAATGTACGTCATAGGTATCACATGTAAGACTACAAGTTGATAGACTCACCCATGGATCTATGATTCAAGCTATTGAATGACATGTCCACAAAGACTGAAGCACAACAGAAAGAAATGTATAGATGACTTGATCTTGCGTACAAAGTGAGCAAATTGCTGCAATACATGTCAAATCCATGACTACCAGTTAGTAATTGTGTTCATCATATATGCCATGATCTACAGATGACCTAATATTGCATACACAGTGAGCACATTGTTGCAATACATGTCGAAGCCATGACTACCGTATTGGAAAGTTCTACAAAGAGAATTTGATGTACATGCAAGCCACAAAGCACTATGATTTGTGTTATGATAGAGATTCCAAGAATGCACCAATTCTAAATGCCTATTCAGACTCAGATTGGGTTGGAAAAGTGGATATTAGAAAATCCACCTTTGGCTATCTGTGCTTTCTTGTTGGAGTACTAATTTCATGGAACAATCAAAAGCAAGAATGCATTTCCTTGTCCGTTATTGAGTCCGAATATGTTGCATCCATCTGTATAGTAAAGGACATTATTTGGCTTCGATGATAACTCCAATATTTGCAATCTCGATCCACTAACTCGCTAAACACATTTAAGTTAGATTTCATTTTCTTACTCTTGACCTAAATTCATTTTCCAAGAACTCCTATACAAATACTCACTCTCTAGAACACCCTACAGAAATGAACTATTATATAAATCAATCTCCAATTTTACAAGCATTTTTTTTTGGCTTGACATTAGCCTTAATGGCTTGGTGAACTTTAGTTCTCCAAAACCCATACTTAAATGATACTTATCACCTCTTTTTGACATGCTTGTAGTGGAATTCGTGTTGTTGATTTTCTTTAGCAAGGATGCGAGGTTCGTTTATGGGTATTCAAGTCTATGTAACAAAAGGACTGCCATGGAAATTCTCCAATGATCTCCAAGGTGCATGGCCTTATCATTGGTCTATGTTATGGTAAGTATTTATAGGTTATATGAAATTTAAATTTTTGACTTAATTTATTGTATTATATTTTTGTTAAGCTTTAACTAATGAAATTATTGACTCTTCAATTTAGATTTGTGAATTTGATTATATTCCAACATCACAATTAGATTTAGCCATTGGTGGAGGGCTCAATTATCTGAAATGAGAGTGAATCTGCATTAAAGACAGCACGCACATAGCATGCATGAAAAAAAGCAAACAATTTTTTTCCGTTGGTCCATGCTTGATTCCACGTAGTTCTTCTTCCTATTGTGCCCTTGCATGCTATAATCTAGAAATATGACAACTGAGTGTATTTGAAAATGTATTTGTATTGTTTATGATAGTGTCTTCTTATGGAAGATGTATCCAAGTTGTTTTCTATATTGGATGAAGAATTGATCGAGTTTCCAATGATGCGTCTTGAAGTCTACATGCTTGATGGTTGGCAAAGAATATGTAAAATTGTGAATACTAAAAAGCTAATAGCTTGAATATTAATCAAGATCATTGTGAATACTAATCATTATTATAATAAATATTGATCGTGAATACTTGTGAATACTGATCGTGACTACTAAACTATTATGAGTACTTATGATCATGATTATTGTGAATAAGAGTTGTGAATATTTGAGGATCATTGCCCACTTGAGCTGCCTTTTTTTAATTTGTTTCTTTTTGACCAAATTTCCAAAATGACGAACATTTTTTGTGGCCAAATACTAAACCCTTTGTAATAAACTATCATCAGATAATGATCACCTATTATGTGCAATCTTAACTCTACAATTGTAAAAATTGTTAACTACTTTTGTGGTAGTGTAAGCTCCTGCAATTTAAAACATTAAAAGAAACAAAAGAATCTCACCATAACTAAACTTACAAATAACTACCTCTTTAGCATGAAAGCTACTAAATGCAGTTGCCTGAATCTTGAAGATAAAATTGTAATAAAAAAAAAATTCCTTATCAATCCAACAATTTCAACATTATAGAAAGGCCTATACCACAAGGTTTTTGTTTTATTCGGAGAAGACAAATGAATCCTAACACCCAACTAGGAATCTTGTGTTTTTATAATTCTTCAAACCTAATCATTTGTTTGATTATCCAGATGACTACTCCTTTACTCAAGGCGTAAATCCAATCATGGTAGTGATAAGACCTGCCAAACAAGTATAGCTGAGATATTACAACCTATGATAACCAGGTCGTTCCTTTAAATGACTAACATGGAATACAAGATGAAGCTTAGTTCCAACAGGGAGTTATAGTCGATAAGCAGCCCTACCAATCTTGTTAAAAACTTTGAAAGGACTGCTATAACGTGGAGATAACTTCGGACATTTTTCCGTTCAAAGTGTCTTAGAGTCTTTTGGGATTCTAAGATACACCCAATCACCAATCTCAAATTCTCGAGGAGCATGGATTCGATTAGCATAGAATTGGGGGATCCTAAGTCGATCCAATGCTTTCCCTAGCCACCTGCAATATTCCCTGCATATCATGCAAGAAATCTGCTGCAGCTTGAACCTTGAGACCTTTGAGTCCAACGGAGATAGGCGAATGAGGTTGAAAGCCATACAAGAGTTTAAAAAATCTAAAACTAGTGGCATAATGCTTCATACTATTGTATGCGAACTCAACTATTGAGAGATACTTTTTCCAATCTTATTGTCACTTGGAAACATATGCGCAAAGGATCTCTTCCATCGATTGGTTCACACGTCGGTTTGACCATCGGTTTCTGGGTGATTTATAGATGATAGGCTTAAAGTAGTTTTCAGTCTCTCAAAGACCACCTGCCAGAACCTGCCAGTGAACTTGGAATCACGATCACTAACAATATTATTCGGAAAACCATACAACCTGAACAACTTTTCAATGAAGACTTGAGAAAGTTCTGAAGCTTTGGCAGTAATTTCTGTTGGAATAAATTGCGCCATCTTGGTTACTCTGTCAACTACTACCCAAATGACATCATGACCCTTCCCAAACTTAGGAAGTCCGAACACAATATCCATGAAAACACTTTCTCACTTTTTGCTGGGAATTTCCAACAGATGCAACAGACTAGTTGCTTTGAGTCTTTCCGTTTTATTTACTTGGCACTGTTCACACTGTTGAGCATATGCCTCGATATGACCTTTCATTTTTGGCCAATCTTAACAAGGTCAAGTGTCCTCTGTATACCAAGGTGTCCCGCACTAGGGCTATCGTGGCACTCATGCAGGATTTGGGCCCTAATGTCTGCAATATCTGGTACACAAACTTTTCCTCTATGGAAAAGTAAACCATTCCTAATGGAATAATCATCAAGTATCTTCTCTTTGCGAGACTTCTTGAAATCCTGCTTTCCAAGATTATTTCTCACTATAGGGCTTTCTGCCAGGACTTCTTGCCAAATACGACCAAGACACTCATCGATTCGACAAAGATCTTGTAGAGAAAGATACAACTCGCATTGGAACTCAGCAAAGCATAACTGATTAACTTCTCCAATCCAGCTCAACGCATCAGCGACACAATTCGACTTACCTTGACGATACTTAATGTTGAATTTGAACTCTTGAATGAGTTCCGACGAACAAGCCTTACAACCCTAAGGTCCAAGGCATCACATATATACTTAAGAGACTCATGATCTGTCATAACCACGATTTTAGATCCATATAAATAATGTTTCTAGATCTTTAATGCATGGATGACAGTAAAAAGTTCTTTCTCATTTGTAGAATAACTACTTTGAGCTGGGTCCAACTTCTTGCTCTCGAAAGCCACTAGTCTACTATCCTGGTAAAGGACTATGCCCATTGCATAGTCACTAGCATCTGTTTCCACCAACAAAGATCCACTAGGGTCCACTATGTGTAAGATAGGGGCTGTAGACACAACATCTTCAAAGCATCAAAACTTAGATTAAGTTCATCAGTCCAGACAACAGGTGGACTGATTTTCAATTGCCTTCTAGCCTTCTTCTTATTATCCTTTTTAGTTTTTCTTTTGACTTTCTTCACTCCCTTAAGAAGATTTGTTAGAGGCAATGCAATTAAGACATGGTCTTTTATGAATTTGTTAAAAAAACCTGTGAAGCCCAATTTTTTTTTTACTTTCCCAATGGTTTTCAGGATAGGCCAATCACGAACTTTCTGGACCTTATCGTAGTCAATCTCAAGAACTCGATCGGAAACGATATGTTCTAAATACTTGAGTCTTGTTTGAAAGAACTCACATTTAGACTCCTTAGCATAAAGCTTTGTTTGTCTTAGATTATCTAAGACTATAAGCAAATGTGCCTCATGATCCTCAAGAGTCTTACTGTCAAACAACATGTCATCTAAAAATACCACGAGAAACTTTCCCATATATGGACGGAGAATATCATTCATCATTTGTTGAAAGGTTGTCGGGGCATTATTTAGCCAAATGGTAAAACTAAAAAATTGTAATGGTCATACCTAGAACAAGAACCAGGTTTGAAAACATCCCCCTCGTGTGTTCTAATTTGATGGTACCCCGACCCAAGGTCCAAGATCGTGAAATACTTACCACCATTCAATGGGTCCATTAAGTCAACCATCCGAGGTAAGGGGTAATGGTTCTTAATTGTCATTTTATTAAGCTTTTTGTAATCGACACAAAGATTAATACCACCATCTTTCTTGCTGGTTAACAAAATAGAAGCTCCCCAAAGGGGATTTACTAGGCCTTATATGGCCCTTACGTAATTGGCTAGCAACTTTATCTTCTTCCTTCAGGCTCATCTTGTAAGGTAAAAGCGAGATAGGAGAGCTGTCGGGAAGAGGATCTATGTGATGGTCTACTCCCCGAGAGGGAGGAAGACCCTCAGGCAACTGCTCAAGGAATATATCATTATATTCCTCCCTAATTCTTTTAAAGATTTTGCCCTCAGGCGAAGAATCTAGATTAACATCAGAAAAAGACAATGCTCTAAGAAAAGATGACATGTCATTATGAGTTCTAAAAGCATCCATGTACGATTCATTTTTCAGATAACATAAATACGAATGATACTCAGAATCCAAAATACAATGACTAGCCTCATGAGCAGTTACAATTGGTAGATCAGGCTCATTGCCTTAAAGACAAACCAACGAGTCATTATGCAAGAAAGAAATACTATGAGATACATAATCCTTTTTTAAGGACTCATTCCTAGAATAAAACCACTTTTTACCTAGGATTAAAAAATCAAGATTCATAACATAAAAAGATAAGCTATCTATATAGTTTTGAATCCTCAATGGCGCATGTGGGACAAAGTGGTCCCAGACCTGCTGCTTCCCACCAACTGCCATCCTAACCATGTACTTGTGGTCACTTAGTGTGGTTGCCAACTGCAGCTTCTGCTCCAACTTAGCATTAGTAAAATTATGCGTAGAACCATTGTAAAAAAGAACACTCATGGGTTGACTACCTATGAACCCACTCATACGAATGAGGTCTTGAGGTCCAAAAATCATAGTGGTAAAACAACAATGCATACAAATTATTTTATCTTTAAAAGATACATTAATACAAGAAATAGAAGATCAATTACCTAGTGCCGTAAAGGAGCAGCCACCCTTCTTCCATCTCTTCAGGCAGTCCTTGGAAAGGTGCCCCTTATCCATATAGGAGAAACACAACCCGTCGTCTTTGGCCTTATCAAAGTCAACTCTCTCCAAACGAGGGCGCTTCTTTTTATTTTTTGAAAGAGAAGCTTCGCCGACCACTTGATCCTTGCCCTTTTTGAAAGGAGGGCCCGTAGAGGGTTTGTCTTTGACTTCGGGCTTTTGCTGCTCTTTGCGGGTCATAGTGTGCGTGTTCATAAATCCGAGTGAAACGCATGGCATTCTCAAAGAATGTGGCTGATTACGACGGACCTCCAACTGATATTTTTTAGGCAAACCCAAAATGAAATGCAGCTTAAGGAGCACTCTATCTATGCGGTTAAACGACTATGAAGCAACCTCTTGGAAGTCTTGCAAGTAGACGTCCAAGGGCTTCGTCTCTATTTGTGGCAAATCGACGATTATATTCAAAATCGTCAAGGATAGGCATAAAGGCGGGCTTAAAGGCTACCTGGAAGTCATCCCAAGTAGTTGGGACCGTAGCTCAATCTTTAAGCTCCTGCCACCATGAGTATGCTTTTTAGCGTAAAAACATGATGGCTGTCGAAATACACGAGCTATCTGGTAGATCGTCCATGGAGAAATGAGAAGTCCATTAATCCAGCCAAGCCAACACCACATCTTGGTGTTTATCCTTTTTCTCTCTGGTAAAAAATTCCGGAGTAAACATCGGGTTAAGGAGTGCTTGCCGAGACTGGGAACTACATGTCAACAATTTGTTGCTACAACAAATTAATTGCACATGTCATATTCTCCATATCAGCCACAACGGGACTTGGAGCTCATGTTTCATCCATTGACGATTGTGGGCAAGAGGGAACACAAGGAGCTTTTTCTTGTTCTTATACTCCTCAACAAAATGCAGTTGCTACAGGAAAAAATAGAACAGTGTGTGAATGTGCAAAAGCTATCATGCTAGAAGCATATCTACCTAAAGAAGTCGGAGAGAAGCAGTTGCATGTGCAAATAATCTTTGTAATAGGCATCCTAATCTTCCTATAGAAGGAAGAACACCATTTAAACTGTTGTACAAGAAAAAGCCTAAGGTAGATCATCTTAGGATCTTTGGCTGCTTATGCTATCTGCATGTTCCTTTAGAGACTAGTAAAAAGGATGATCCTAGTGCTATTAAAGGTATTTTTGTTGGATATGCATTTTATAAGAAAGCATACAAAATTTATGTTCCCTCTACTAACAAGAATGTTGTAAGTAGAAATGTGACTTCCATGAAGATCAAAAGTTTAACTTGGATGAAGCAAAGATCAAGGAATCTCATGAAGGATCTATAGTCATCAATCTTGATGTTGTTCAAGATGTGGCGGGGCCAAGTCTTTGAGGAGGAGCAACTTCAAGCACCTACACCTAGTATATCCACAAGAGAAAGATCCGAGACAAGAAGGCTCACATATAATGAAGAAGGAAGGCAAGTGGAAGGTGAAATTTCCTATCATGCATTCTTCATATCAGATGAAGAGCCTAAAGATGTCCAAGAAGCACTTCAATCCAAGGAGTGGGTTGAAGCAATGACCCAAGAGTTTGAAGCCTTGATGTCAAACAATACATGGGAGCTTGTGGAGCCACCTAGCAAGATGCATGTCATTGGATGCAAATGGGTATTCAGAACCAAGTACAACAATGATGGATCCATCAACAAATTCAAAGCAAGAGTTTGTGCCACTCTCAAATCAAAGGTCCTAACTATGAAAACACTTTTGCACATATTGCAAAAATGGTAACTATAAGAATTCTCATTTCTCTTGCATTTTATGACAATTGGAGGATGTTTCAACTTGATGTCTCTAATGCCTTCCTCAATGGTTACCTTGACGAGAAGATTTATATGGAGCAACCACCTGGATTTGTGAAGGTTGTTAAAGAAACAAAACTTTGTCTTTTCTTCAGAAGTCTCTATGGACTAAAACAAGCACCAAGAGGTCTTGGTATGCAAGGCTCAACTCCTTTCTCATATCACTCGGATTTCATCTTAGTGAATACGACCCTTCATTGTACATTAAGTTTGTAAATAACTTTGTAGTTATTCTTCTCATCTATGTAAATGATATCATTTTTAGTGGAAATAATGAGGAGCTACTTGAAGAAACGAAATGTGCACTTGGTAGTGAATTTAAGATGCAAAATCTAGGAGTTCTTCACTACATTTTAGGCCTAGAAATTGACTTTTGGAAAGGTCATGCTTTCATAAGTCAAAGTGGTTATGCTCTTTCCATGCTTAAGAAATTTCAAATGGAAAACTGTAAAGGCATAGATACTCCAATGAAGCAAATTGTAAAAGTTCATATAAAAGAGGATAAAAGATCCTTCAAGGAGTTCACTCTTCTTAGAAGTCTTATTGGCTCTCTTATTTGATTAAGAGTCACTAGGCTTGATCTAAGTTTTAGTGTGCACAAATTAAGCCAATACATGTAGGATCCAAAGATATGTCAAGGGAAATTGGCGAAGAGAATCTTGAGATATGTATCTTCTACCTTAGACTATGGATTGATCTATAAAGGAGGCGATCTAACTTTTGTTGCATTTTCAGACTCGTATTTTGCAAGAGACAGAGTGGATAGAAAATCCACAAGTGATTACACTGTTTTCATTGGAGGAAATCTAGTTTTTTGGCTATCAAAGAAGCAAGCAACTATATCCTTGTCATCTTGTGAAGCTTAGTACAAAGCTCTTACAACCTTAACTAAGGAAGTTTTATGGATTAAGAGGCTACTTATGGAGCTAAAGTGTTCTGGAGATGAAGACCTTCCAATTACCAATAATGATAACATTTTGGCTCACGCTCTTGCAAACAATCTTGTATTGCATGCAAGGAGCAAATACATCGAGGTAGCTCATCACTTTGTAAGAGATAAAGTAATTGGGAGAGAGATCTTATTGGAGCATCTTGGATCTTCAAATTGTGTTGTAGATTTTCTCACCAAGCCATTGCTCAAGAATGCATTTGTCAAGATGAGATCTAATCTTGGCTTAATCTCAAAGTCTATGGTGAATAGGTAGATATATTTCAAGGAGAAGTGTGAAAAGTCTTAAACATATCTTCATGTGTTGACTTTGGGGGCTATGCTCACCTTATTTCTTGTAAATATTTTACTGTACATTAAGGTATGTGAAACATAACCTTCTAGAATAGGTTGAATTTGTGTTAGGTATATTCAATTATGATGGCATGCAAAATATTAGATGACATGCAATGTTAGTTAGAATGCATGCATGCAACATGCAAATCAGTTTACATAATCTACACATGTCTAGGTAGCTTAGGGAGCTGACATGCAATCAGTGCATGCAACATTCAAATCAGTTTACATAATCTACACATGTCTAGGTAGCTTAGGGAGCTGACATGCAATCCATGCAACATCCATGCATGCAGTTTTACATGTGGATCTATGATATATGAGTGAAGATGTGGACGTTCCATGCAAGACCACTGTAGGAACTCAAGCCTCATTGATGTAGGGAAACTATGGCTTCTTTTGCCATATTGTGATTTTGGTGTTTTGGGCTCACTATCTACCCGAGTTTTTTGGTTATCATTTTATCTCAATACCCAAGAGCAGTCTCTTTCCCCATAATGAGCACTTAGAATGATTTCTGATAGCTATCTATCATAGTAAAGAGTTAGTTTTTCCAGTCTGTGATATGCCATTGTGCTCTTGCATTGGATTTTTCAAGTAAACTGTTCTTTGATCATTTTCGTGCAAACACAACACCCCATAAAGATCCTGTAGGGTCCTAAAAACTTCATAATAAGTTGATTGGGGGTACTTTGTTGTAAACGTACTGGTTATCAACTGATATTTTCGTTTTACTTTGACATCTGGTAACATCAAAGGTTTTGGTAATATCGTACTGGCGACAATATAGTTGTTACGAACATTATTGATACCAATTCCGAGTTAGAAGTGTATATGTTTTATTTTGGTAATTGTAGCCAAGAATTTTAGAGAACTAAGACTGAACATGGCAAAGACCCTCAATAGTTTTTACATTTTCTTGGTCTAATCGACGTAAATACCTTTTAGTTATAGTCAGTCTCTTAGGTTTCGTAACTGTTTGGACAATGTTATATTTGCCCTATGAGATCAGAATTCAATTAATAGTAATCAATAACAAATATGGAAATTCTAACATATTGAACATCTGTTGGAAGAAAGATAAGAAGAAAGTCTACATAGCAGATAGATCAAACTATTGATTACTTTTTGTAAAACTCATACATCAAATGACACACTCTCAGCTCGTTGTAGTGCAAAGTGGTTTGTAGATGCAGCTTCAAAATAGCATGGCTATTAACATGACATCAAATGACACACTCTCACCTAGTTATAGTGCATAGAGGTTTGTAGACATTGGATGTTAACATGACCAGTCACTTGGTTGAATTTACATCATTACATATCTACATCTTCAAAATAGTTTGGCCCCAATCAATTGAATTTGCCTTTACGATGTCAATTTTAATACATCGGACAAAGTTAGCTCATTTAAACTTCTACATCATATACAAAAAATCTGACCTGCACATTAAATGTATAATTTATTATAAAGTAGGGCTCCACACACTTTGTAATTTACAATCATTCTTTAATTTGCCATTAATTTAAGTCATTTACAATGAAATAGAATGGCATTTAGGATGAAATAGAAATTAATGTTTAACGATATAATTGGCCTATTCCCTTATCAATTTAGATTCATTAAAAGAAGCCTTGTTCAATTTGAGATTCTAGAAAATTGCACCCATCACTTAGATGCCTATCCTAGAACAATTTGCATTAGAAATAAGATTAAAGAACAACCAAACAAATCCGAGAATGACTGTAAAAATTTGCAGGTTTGGGACTTCTATGAGGATTCATTTGGGGATGAATAAAAACCCAGAAAATTCTCATAATTTTTGAGCAAAAATTGAGAGGATTTCATCCTCTCTCAAATTCAATACATCTTCTATATCATTAAATGAAATATAACATTCATTATTTAAAAAATATAAAGGAACATCGAGTAGAGCTAATTGATTAATAGGAGATGCAGATAGAAGAGAATCAGAGAGGATTATAGAAAAAGGGAGAGTTTTTTAATAATCTGAAGCCATAGATGCTTCAGCTTCAACCCCTATATCAGTATATGCATCATTTACATCAACTGGAGCAGGTGTAGATGCTTTGATCAATGGAACAGTTGAATATTCAACAGACTCATCATCTAGAATTTCAAAAGATATGTACAAGACAAAAGCCATTCCTTTGATTAGAAGGCGACATATTATTTTGTGGATATCACAGTATATATTTCTTTTGAAATGGTCATGTAGGTTCTATTGTGTTTATGCTTAGAGGATGGTTGAGAATGTACAAGGTCCTGAAAATGAACGAAACAAAAATTATTTATATCCAAAACAGGAGTACTAATAATCAGAGAAAAATTATCAAGATAAGAAATCAAACTATAACGATTCTCATTAACTAGCTTATCCATATCGAAGGGAGCAAAAAAAATACTAGCAAAATACTCTAATTTGTTAGATAGAATGTCACTGGCATTAAAAAAATCCATAAGTTTGTTCTGAGGCCATGGAGGAACTAGCCATATTGAATCTGATATCAGTTTAACGTGACAGATAAATATTGGTATAGGAATAAAGCAAATTGCGCACGCTGATCTGATATGGTAAGGCCGAGAATGAAATTTTCCGAAAAGCACTCGTCGGAAGTGGCTGATATCGATTCAGTGCGCCTAAATGAATACGAGCATGCACAGCAAGGGATGGCGCACATCGATTCGATATCGCGAGAATGAAAAAAAACAAGAAGGCTAGAGAGCTTAGAATAAAAGATCACAGAATCGAAATATGAAAAGTGGTGCGCATGTTTATAGCCAATTCATGTTTGTCACAGCCATACATTTGTCAAATTGACGAATTGAGATTTACAACCTATATTTATCCACCAATCAGAGTGAGACAAATTTGTATCTATGCCGGAATACATTAAGTAGTCTATCACTAGATTCAACGAATCATCATTAGCCCTGACCCTAGAATCTGTACCTGTGCTGGAATACATTAAATAGACAATCACTAGCCTCGTAGAATAATCATTAAAAAAATTATAAACAAATGATTAATGGATATTATTGAAAAACATGCACGAGGAGAATAATTACAATCTCTCGTCCTATTTAAGCACCATAAAGACGAAAATTTTCCTTTTGAGATAATGTTCATTCAAAACATTTTCATAGGTCTTTCATTATGCATTCCAGTATGAGTTTTCTGCATATGGGATATCGGATCAGCTTTCCTGGCAGACGATGTATTTGTTGTATTTAGTGTCTTCTAGTTCCAAAGAGCTCTTCTTCTTCTAATGAGGGAAAGAAATCCAAAAAACATAAGAATAAGGGAAGGATAAGAAACACACGGTTGTTCAAACTCATGACGTAGTTACCACCAAATTTAGACCAGGAAATGTACGTTGCAATCAAGAGGGACATTACATTAATGAATGTCCTAGTGGCTCATGGTATTGCACGATTTGAATATGTACAATCATTGGACAAATGATTGTGGAAGATTACAGGCTGTGAGAACCACGGGGGCATTTGCAGTGTAGAAGCATCAACAACAACCACCACAGCCACAGATGCAACAGCAGCTAGCACCTTGTCAACAAGGACCGCAATGATGCAAGGCCAAAAGCCACAATGACCATTCCAGTGGCAAATACGTTATCGTCAGGATCTACTGGAAGACAATGTGCAATTTACGTAGTCAAATGGGACATCGATATTTCAATTGTGTGATGTGCCACTGCCAGTGCATTGAAAATTTGGAGCGTGGATTACCACCACCTCAAATCAATAATCGTTTTAATGATCCAAATTTGATGCCAAATCAACAACTGAATCAAGCAAGGGTGCGTGGTCCAGAACATCAAGCACCAGTACTTGTTGTGATGGTTGAGGAACCACCAATGTTAGATGTTCAAGTTGTTACCTATCACAAGGACAAAGGGAAGGCAGTGAGGCAATATTTGTAGAAAATGTGGGGCCAAGTACAATAATCTAATATGGATGTGGGTTAGATGGCCAGGGTTATGTAGGAGGTGCTGAATCAAATGCAATAGTCTCATGGACCTAATATCAAGAATTGGTCAATATTGTAGCTGACCAAATTGCAAATTTTGTGAGCAATTATAAATTTCAGGTAATGGTGAGTTAATTTAAACTTAATTCATATTGCATTGTCCTTGTTGGTAGAGTCCATACGTGCTAAGTTGCCTAGAATTAACAACAAAAAGCCATTCCTTTGATTAGAAGGCGACATATTATTTTGTGGATATCACAGTATATATTTCTTTTGAAATGGTCATGTAGGTTCTATTGTGTTTATGCTTAGAGGATGGTTGAGAATGTACAAGGTCCTGAAAATGAACGAAACAAAAATTATTTATATCCAAAACAGGAGTACTAATAATCAGAGAAAAATTATCAAGATAAGAAATCAAACTATAACGATTCTCATTAACTAGCTTATCCATATCGAAGGGAGCAAAAAAAATACTAGCAAAATACTCTAATTTGTTAGATAGAATGTCACTGGCATTAAAAAAATTCATAAGTTTGTTCTGAGGCCATGGAGGAACTAGCCATATTGAATCTGATATCAGTTTAACGTGACAGATAAATATTGGTATAGGAATAAAGCAAATTGCGCACGCTGATCTGATATGGTAAGGCCGAGAATGAAATTTTTCGAAAAGCACTCGTCGGAAGTGGCTGATATCGATTCAGTGCGCCTAAATGAATACGAGCATGCACAGCAAGGGATGGCGCACATCGATTCGATATCGCGAGAATGAAAAAAAACAAGAAGGCTAGAGAGCTTAGAATAAAAGATCACAGAATCGAAATATAAAAAGTGGTGCGCATGTTTATAGCCAATTCATGTTTGTCACAGCCATACATTTGTCAAATAACGAATTGAGATTTACAACCTATATTTATCCACCAATCAGAGTGAGACAAATTTGTATCTATGCCGGAATACATTAAGTAGTCTATCACTAGATTCAACGAATCATCATTAGCCCTGACCCTAGAATCTGTACCTGTGCTGGAATACATTAAATAGACAATCACTAGCCTCGTAGAATAATCATTAAAAAAATTATAAACAAATGATTAATGGATATTATTGAAAAACATGCACGAGGAGAATTATTACAATCTCTCGTCCTATTTAAGCACCGTAAAGACGAAAATTTTCCTTTTGAGATAATGTTCATTCAAAACATTTTCATAGGTCTTTCATTATGCTTTCCAGTATGAGTTTTCTGCATATGGGATATTGGATCAGCGCGCCTGGCAGACGATGTATTTGCTGTATTTGGACTGCCCGTGACAGATTTAGTGTCTTCTAGTTCCAAAGAGCTCTTCTTCTTCTAATGAGGGAAAGAAATCCAAAAAACATAAGAATAAGGGAAGGATAAGAAACACACGGTTGTTCAAAATCATGACGTAGTTACCACCAAATTTAGACCAGGAAATGTACGCTGCAATCAAGAGGGACAGTACATTAATGAATGTCCTAGTGGCTCATGGTATTGCACGATTTGAATATGTACAATCATTGGACAAATGATTGTGGAAGATTACAGGCTGTGAGAACCACGGGGGCATTTGCAGTGTAGACGCATCAACAACAACCACCACAGCCACAGATGCAACAGCAGCTAGCACCTTGTCAGCAAGGACCGCAATGATGCAAGGCCAAAAGCCACAATGACCATTCCAGTGGCAAATACGTTATCGTCAGGATCTACTGGAAGACAGTGTGCAATTTACGTAGTCAAATGGGACATCGATATTTCAATTGTGTGATGTGCCACTGCCAGTGCATTGAAAATTTAGAGCGTGGATTACCACCACCTCAAATCAATAATCGTTTTAATGATCCACATTTGATGCCAAATCAACAACTGAATCAAGCAAGGGTGCGTGGTCCAGAACATCAAGCACCAGTACTTGTTGTGATGGTTGAGGAACCATCAATGTTAGATGTTCAAGTTGTTACCTATCACAAGGACAAAGGGAAGGCAGTGAGGCAATATTTGTAGAAAATGTGGGGCCAAGTACAATAATCTAATATGGATGTGGGTTAGATGGCCAGGGTTATGTAGGAGGTGCTGAATCAATTGCAATAGTCTCATGGACCTAACTCCCATCAAGAATTGGTCAATATTGTAGCTGACCAAATTGCAAATTTTGTGAGCAATTATAAATTTCAGGTAATGGTGAGTTAATTAAAACTTAATTCATATTGCATTGTCCTTGTTGGTAGAGTCCATACGTGCTAAGTTGCCTAGAATTAACAACTAAATGGGCCACCTTTAGCATCACTTAATGCCATTGTGCAATCTACAAAAAAGGACATTGTTCCAAGATTGGAGATTGGCATTCAGGGTATTGATATTAGGGGCATCTAGATTGATGGCGGAGCAGGCATAAATATCATCTTTGAAGGCATATATAGTAACTTAAAAAACATACCCTTACATAAGATCCAATTAGTCATTCATATGGCTAATCATATAAGGGATTCTCCAATAAGGAAAATCTTGAAAGTCCTAGTAAATATTAACGAGTTACAATTTTTGTTGAATTTTGTTGTTCTAAGATTTCGCACTGGGCCATCATCTGAAGTTCTTCAAGAATAATGAGATAAGTGTTGCCCATTCAAAATTTCATCAACATGGTAATACAATGATTATGACAATTAAGGCACTTTCTCATTTTCTTGGAGGACATAATTTTAATAGGGTGCATAAAGTAATTTTTGCTAAGAAAAATATTGCACTTAAGATTTTAGGATATGCTCCAATAAATTCCATGTTCAGATCATCTCATTTTGCATTGTATGCAGCCTACGTTGATCTGAGTAAGCATGAAAACTACGAGCTCTTGGATTCTTACGAGAGAAGGAATTTTTGTCGCAAAGACATGTTTTTGCAAGACGAATTTAACATTGATCAGAGATAGTGTGCGATAGAGAGTTGACATTAACAAAGGGCTTTTGTTTAGAGATTTCTAATTTAATTGGGCATAATTTTTGCAATACAATGTATTTATATTGAATGCTTTCTGTTGGTTTCAGTTTAAAATGTAGCTATTTTTAGGTACAAGTTGGATTTTAGCATTCAATAGAGGTTGAATCTTGGTTCTCTAATTATATACATTTGTTTTGTATCTTTGATATTTTTTATACATAGATAAATATTTTCTATTAAGTTTTTTTTATAGGAAAGTTTGATTTTATGGTTAAATATTTCCTATTAAGTTTTTTATATAGGACAAGTCTGATTTTCTATATAGGAAAGTTTGATTTTTTGGTTTCTTGTTTCTTATGTAGAAAAAAGAAGTTCTTGTCTAGGAATCTAGACATTGCTTTTCCAAGATTGTCAAAGTAGGAAACTGTTCCACTTTTTCTAGATTTCACTAGGAAAGATCTGTTTTTTTCCTATCTAGAAATATGTCATAAGTTTTCTATATAGGAAAGTGTGATTTTGTGGTTTGTGTTTTTTATATAGGAAAAATATTTCCTGTCTAGAAATCTAAAATGTTGCTTTTCCTAGAATGTCAAACTAGGAAAGTGTTGCACTTTTCCTAGTTTTCACTTTCCTCGTTGCATTCATATGCAACTGGAAAAGATCTCTTTTTTTTCTATCTAGAAACATGTCATATTTTTCTTGTGCAAGAGTCTTAATTAGGTAAGTATGTCTTGTGATTGTCACACGTGTAATCTGTAGGCTAATGGTATGTCTTTGCTTTTCGATTCGAATTACACTAGACATGGAATTAGCATAAAACAAATAGCAAATCTTTGCTACAACTTGCATCAAGTAAAGGATTTTTAGCCAGAGAAACCTAATACAAGAATAGACATGGTCTGTCTGAAGTGTGCTACTATCTTGTCATGCTCTTAATTTCTATATGTTTATAGATTGACGTCTTTTGCAATCTAAGTTATAATAAAATTAGAATCCATAAAACCTTGGCAGTACCAGCAATGTTAATGGATGTTGGAGAATGCCTACATTGTTATGAGCATCTATTTGCGTATATGACCTCAAAACTTATCGTTTTCTTGCCACCTTTCACAGCATGAAGGAAATCCGAATCTAAACCAACTGGAATCTGGTTACTATACGAAAATGATAGGGGGGGGGAAGTTTTGTGCCTTGGATGTGATACACAAGTCGATTGTTGACGATGCAAAGGTGATCTTTGTGAGAAATTGGCAAAAATCTAGCTTGGTATTTTTTATGATAGAAGTTTGTAACTGAATCTCACATGTGTGGAGGATGTTCCCACGTGTGGAGAACTATAAAGTAAATCAAAATGTTTGATATAGGGGTCTCATAGAATTTCATAGTCAAGCATTTAGGTGTAGGATGTTGATAGGGTCAAATTTGGCATAGATGGCAAATTATCCATTTCCACTTGTAATGCCACTATTGAGCCAAAATAGAGTAGGAGGCCAAACTTGTTCCAATTAGAGTGTAGACAAGTGTAATGCTTTTGTTTGATGAAGTTTAAGATGTCCAATAGGTTTTAGAGGTGGAACCATGTGTGGTCCAATAGGAATTTGAGGTGTGCTTGAATATAGTCCAATAGAATTTAGAGGTGCATGGATCAATGGTCCAATAGGATTAAGAGGTGGCAAAGTGGGATCCGATCATAGTTAAGCATAGTGGTAGCTCATGAATCTACTAGTATCATTGTACTCCTCATTTTGGATCTAATTGATTTTGAGATTGAGTGGATTTTGAGTGTCATTGAATTTCTAGCTTTCTCTCTCTACCCGAGAGCTCATGATGCTTTTTCTCTCTCTACCCAAGGAGAGCAGCTTGTTTTTCCTTAGATTATTTTTTGAATACTTCCAACACGTGTGAGTGAGAGTTAGAAGTGATTGAATGCATGTAGTAGTGTGTTTATGCCATAGATTCAAAGATAGATTTTGAATCTCAATCTAGTCTTGATCTTGGTGCATCTACACACCTTAGGAGATGACAAATACATGCAGTGGACAGTCCACACGTGTGAATTCAACAATCTTCAGCTTTGTGATATTATTTTTGTGCAATTAAACTATACAACTGTTGTTCTTTTTTTCCTCAGCGTGCCTTAGGTAGATAGTGTACCATTCAATATTCAATGTTAGGATTCTGAGGTAAGCATTATAGGAACCAGAAAGCGCAGTTCAGACAAGGTTAACATCACTATTAGCGTATAGAGTAAACACTACTGCCTGCTTGTTGGTATATTCTCTGCATATTGACAATTCTTTTCTTAACTATTTCATCGGCAATGTTGTTCTAACTTTTTATCTAGCTATGTGCATATTTCAACCTGGCATATAATTAGACACAAGGCCTATATCATAGGTTGTAATATCTTAGCTGTACTTGTTTGTTGGCAGGTCTTATCACTACCAAGATTGGATTTATGCCTGGAGTAAACGAGTACTCATCTAGATAATCAAACAAATGATTAGGTTAACGAGATTCTAAGAACATGAGATTCCTATTTAGGTGTTGGAATTCATTTGTCTTCTCCAAATAGAACAAAAACTTCATGGTATCATATCACAAAGGCCTTTCCATAATGGTGAAATTGTTGGATTGATAAAGGAGATCTTTTTTATTACAATTTTATCTTTGAGATATAAACAAAAGCATTTAGAAGCTTTTTTGCTAAAGAGGTGGTTATTGGTAAGTTCAGTTATGGTGAGATTCGTTTGTTTTTTTTAAGGTTTTAAGTTGCAAGAGCTTACACTATCACATCCACTACCACAAACATGGTTAACAGTTTTTACAATTGTAGAGTTAAGATTGCAAATAATTGGTAATCTTCGTTTGACGATAGTTTCTTACAAAGGGTTTAATATTTGGCCACAAAATATGTTCGCCATTTTGGAATTTTGGTCAAAAAGAAACAAAATTGAAAAAGGAAGTTCAAGTTGGCAATGATCCTCAAATATTCACAACTCTTATATTCACAATAATAATGATAAGTACTCATAATATTTTAGTAAACACGATCAATATTCACAAGTAATCATGATCAATACTTATTATAATAACGATTAGCATTCACAATAATCATGATTAATATTAAAGCTATTCACTTTTTAGTATTCACAATTTCAGATAATCTTTGCCAACCATCAAGCATGTAGACTTCAAGACACATCATTGTAAACTCGATCAATTCTTCATCCAATATAAAAAACAATTTGGATACATCCTCCACCAATGGCTAAATCTAATTGTGAGATTGGAGTACAATCAAATTCACAAATCTAAATTAAAAAGTCAATAATTTCATTAGTTAAAGCTTAACAAAAACATAATACAATAAACTAAGTCAAAAATTTGAAATTAATCTAACCTACAAATACTTACCAGAACATAGACCAATGATATGGCCATGCACCTTGGAGATCATTGAAAAATTTCCATGGAAGTTCTTTTGTTACATAGACTTGAATACCCATAGATGAACCTCACATCCTTATTAAAAATAGGAATTCCACTAAAGGCATGTCAAAAAGAGGTGATAAGTATCATTTAAGTATGGGGTTTGGAGAACTAAAGTTGATCACAAATCCTTTTAGCCTAATGTGAAGCCAAATAAAAATGCTTGTAAAATTGGAGATTGGTTTACATAACAGATCATTTATGTAGGGTGTTCTAGAGAGTGAGTATTTAGATTGTCATTTCTATATTGTTGCGCATTAGCAAGTTTGTTGCAATTGTGCAGTGTTTTGCGATTTGCGGTGTTGCGAGCCAATTCGGATGTATGATGTGAGGGGGTCGAAGTGATAGCATTATTATGGTCATTAAAGATAGCATTAAAAGAAAAGTTGAGCCGACGGGTGCTAGTACTAAGTAGTAATTACGAACGACGTGGTATACATGTCCCATTTAGCAATGACGTTGGTTAGTGGTTAGACGAGGTAGAAATCATTAAAAGGACAACTTTCCAACAATAATATTACCGTTTGTCGTTTGCGTCGATCTCAAGAAGACCTTCAATAGCCAATGCATTGAAGTTTTAGTGTATTATATGCTCTTTCTGAAATGTTTATGTAGAAATTTGTATGCGATACAGTGATACATATTTTGTAATTGATGTGATTAGTTATAGACCCTAGTTTTAAACATGTTCCCATTTGTCAAAACATGTGAACTTCTAGGCATTCACACTCCATAATTTTCTTAAGTCCTAAATTCTATTTATGGGTTAGAACTAAAACATATAACTTACCATCAAAAGTATCTTATGTTAATAAGCAAAAAAGAAAATCAAACCAAATTAATGAAACTGATTTTCCATACGATTGGATGTTTACAAGCATAATTATCATATATTTAATATAGGTTTGAACATGAAAGTTAGAAAATTATAAAACTTTTAACCATGTATGATGTATTCATATATCAAATGATGATCCTACAATTCATGCAATATCAATAACAATTTATCTATGCCGGGAATCTCTTGTTGAAGATGATCCGATTCAAAAATAAGTTAGCACTACAAGTAGTGTCCTTATACTAGATCTTGAGATTTTGTATCATGTAATGCACATCAGACAATGATCAATCATAGCAAATGGCTTGGATGTACTTGGAGATTCTTGCTTCATGGTTGAGCTCTTTAGTATTTGTTGCTTAAATTGATCTATTGTCACACATGTTCTTGAATGTCTACCTTTCACTTGTGACTTGGTCTGCATTTGTCTCTTGCCAAGTGGAGGCTTGGGTGATGAGATATCATGACATGGGGCTAGTCTTGCCTTTGTGAATATGACATTCTATTTTGAGCAGTTCATCAAATGCAATGCCATCATAGGCCAAAAATTGATGTAATGTTCATGAATATTTTTTAAATATGATAAAATCTTAGCTTCAAGAAAATTGACTATAGAGAGATCATGCACATTGTTGGGGATAACGTCATCTATGACTTATTTATTAATATAGTATATATGATTATCATTCTCCAAGAGAGAGAAGCAGTGCTATTCATATGATTTAATGATACGAAAGGCAAAATGATGGTTATGTGAAAAGATACTAATTATCAACTGATATTTTGGTTTTACTTGAGAGCATATTCATGACTCAAGATTACAAATTTCGTTCTCTGTTTCTAAGGAAAATTTCTATAGATTTTGTTATCCATGATGGTACATGTGTCTAGAATTAAACAAAGCTCTCTAGCCTTGATTTGTGATCTTGATAATAGATAATAAATTATTTGTTAATTTCAGTACATAAAATACACCATCAAATAATCTAGAAATAGTTGAAATTTTGTTAGGATCTAGTGCAATATGCAAATCACATCACACAATCACCATAGCCACTCCTCACAAGCTCTCAAACATGGCACAACAAAAATTAAGTCTATTATGAAGAAACACTATACATATAGCAAAGCCCCAAACTGCATGGGCTCAACAGGTGTCACTAAACTGGCCTACCACCTGCCAAACTAGAGTTAGGCCCAATACGGCCACATATACTGACAAACCCAGGACATGCCCCTGAGTATAGCATAATGAAGTCAAAATCACTGTACAGGCTAATTTCTTCCTACGTGTGGCTACCCGGCTACGGGTTCAGTGCCCAATCAATATATCCTGACGGGTCACGTCCCAAACACAACCATATACAATAAACCAAATAAATTGTACGCCAATTGCATCATCACATTTAGAGCTTACATAAAATGTATATCAGATTAACTAGTATGGTTAACTTCAGACAATAGTTAGTTTAGCATGAGATGTAATAACTTCTTTATATGCTCGTTCCAAAATTCGGGACTAGAGCTTTAAGACTGAAAATCTTGGTGTGCTGAATGCAAAAACTGAAGCGGGAGAGGCAAAACTTTTGAAATCATTGTATGCTTATAGTGAAATATAAGGTGGGATGATTTTTCAATGCGATATAAACATTACAAAAATAATGAATGCTAGATCTATTCATATTGATTTATTGTAGGTAGATTCATTTACATGATTGTAGCTTTAACAATGGCAATGTTCCATTTGCATGTTGCTCTTCCAATGGAATGCACTCCAATTATTAAGAAAAATGTGAAAGTTGTAGAGAATGTTGCAGTAATAATTAGAGAATTGAGAATGAATAATCATATGAATATAGATTTGTGAGTGGATGGATCAATTTATCCTAATCATCCAGCTACCAATTTGTGTCCAGATTTTAAGTCCATAACTCATCTTCTCAGATATGTATGTGAAGGAAATAGCGGATTACTTGGATATTGTCAAAGGTTGCATGATATTGGAATGCATAGCATTTCTTGTCTGAATCAACAATTACAGTTTGCTAATCAACACAAATCAACAATTGCTTCATTATGTGCAACACACTAGTACTGAAAACAATGCACTCGAGAATGCTATGTACTCTTCGAGGATCAAACCAAGAAATGTTAGAATCCATGGAAAAGTTGCAATCTGAGAGTTTAAAATCTGCCGTTGATCTAAAAGTTATCAGTAAGGCAATGATGAAGATGAAAAGAAAGAGAGTACCGATGAAGAATATTGATGACCTATCTACACATAGCGGCAATCAGAAAAAAAGAATCCGAGCATTCAAGTATGTTGTCATCTAAACTGTTTATTTGATTTGTATATGTCATTGTTTGATTTGCACTTGATAACATGAATTATTTATTTATTAAACATAATTTGAGTTTCATATGTTTGTTGCAGATCATGTTTGGTGGCAAAGAACTATCTAATAGATCGTTCATGCATTGGATCATCTTTAAGTCATGTTTTACCAAGAAAGTCAGCAAAGGAAATGATAAAAAATGCTCGGTTTGAAAAAATGAAAATGAAATTGTAGAGATTATTTTGATTAAGGTTCAATTATATTTGGATGCGAATGTGATACAAGGTGCATGTGATGTATCTGGAATTAGCAGAAATGCTTATTCTACTTTTTTTAGAATAGTTAAAGAAGCTTTCTCCCAAGTGATGGTGAAGATAATTAATCTTCCACGTCCATATCGGGTAAAATTAGCTAGAAATTTTTATAATGACAGAATGTTCAAAGTAGTTGGCCAACCACTTCATATAACTGAATTATACAAATCAGAATATGGTGAGCTCAATTACAACGATTGCAATTATATTTTCCTTGATATTGAAAATGTTCTAAAATACATTATTCGATTCTATAAACTAGACGAACATCAAGTAAATGGAAAGATCATTATTGTAATAAAATTTGATGAATCTGAAATAATCAAGGGTTAGAAGTTGGAACGTGTGAGTGTCACTTTGATGAACAAAATTTCAGATATAGATGATTGAACATTTACTGTTCAATCGGAAAATTACATATGGTGGTTGGCGGCATTCCAGGTATACATTTCAATTTTCATTTAGAATATCTATATAAACGATTCATACCTTGCCAGTTTTTATTGACATGTCATGCATTACTTGTTTCTCTACAGGTCTTGAAAGAGAACCATAAAATACTATCATGGATAATTTCAAGAACAAATTATGGCAAGATTATAAAGAGACATTTGGAGGGTGAGAAATCTACAATCGAAAACCATGGAGGTTTTTAAATTCAATGGCGGCTTGCAGGGGATTTGAAAACATTAAAATGTATGTATAATGTCTCGCATAGGGCAACATCAAAGCATCCATGTCTTTATTGCATGAAGGATTGCTACAATATGAATTTGGGACGATCAACAAACACTGGCTCAACACGAGCAGCTGAAGATGCAAATATGAAAAGTGCTCTGCCAATTCCATTAAAATATGTTCACATATGCACATTGCATGCTGAGGTTCGTATTATTGAAAAACTAATTTACCTGCATATTCTACTAGCATGGAATCAGAAACCAGAGCCAATGGCTAAAGCAACAATTAGGAGGTTGGAAATAGTTTTGTCAAATGCAGGACTACATAAAGGAAATGTCACGATTGAAAACACTCTCCGGGAAAAAAAGGAAACATTCCTAATAAGCCATCAATTGGAGGTGCTAAAGCAAGAAGAATCCAATCACACATGCAAAGAATCAAGTGTCAGATACGAAATATCGAAAGAAATTGTTCAAGCCACACGAACACTGGAAGGAAGTAATTGAGTAGAAAAGGGACAAGTGTGGACCAATTTAGACAAACTCATAAGTGTTATTAGGAAAAAAAACCTATCATCAGAAGATATGAGGATCTGCAAAATCATTGCACCACATTTGTAAAATATGTACATGATTGTTGGGAAAAACACAACGTTACTCATTACATGGTCCTAATCTATATCATTATCTAGTAATTTTCTCATTCAGGCTTATATTTTTTTCTACTGATGTAACTAATCAAAACTATTGTTTGCAGGACATCCTTCTTCATCATGCAACTTATTTTGCAAAGGAATATGGGAGCTTAAGTATCTGGTCATCACAAGACATGGAAAAATCTCATTGGCAAGCAAGGGGAGCATTTCATAGAGCAACAAATCATGGAGGACACAATTCAAGAAATAAATATTTAGTTCAACTTTTTCAGTGGTTTTACAGAAGAGCACAATTTAGATATCAAGCTAAAAACTCGCCAAGTATTACGATATTTCGAAAGGCATTCAAATTCATTACAAAAGAGAGATCTTTGTAATATATCAAAAATCTATTACAAAAAAGTATTTAATTATCATCATCATCCTCTTCAAGATTCAGACGGATGGTATTGTCATGAAGGAATAATCTCCTTTCATATGGATCCAAAAATTCTAAATTTTTCCTCTTGCTCATATCAATGTAACCCGAATAAAGGGCCAATGTAGATGATCTTTTCGTTGTCTCATTGGGAGTATAACCCAATATCTTAATAGCCAAATCCCTCTTGTACAAAAAATATTTTATATGTTCTTCTTGCGTACTTATGGCCTCCTAAACAAACTGATAATGATTTGATGGTCATAATGACAGTGGCTACATATGGATTATAAGAAGAATGATATATACAAATCTCATTATTTTGAAAGTTTTTCAAATAATTAGATAGAGAAACATCTTTTCTCCCAGCTGATACACCTCAAATGCCTCATAGCATACTGTAAACGAGAAAAGAAAATAAATTTAGAATGATACATAACACTGCAAACTCAATAAGAAAATTGAACAATATCAATACCAATAAGAAATAAGAAAGCTGAACAATATCAATACCAATATAATATCTACTTGCCATATCATAATCATCGTAATCAACGACGTTTGTTCTGTTGATGTCATGTCCTCCAATGGCCTCTACATTTCCTGAGGGGTTATATCTAGATCTAGGGGGATATCTTTTTTGAAATTCCAAAAATTCCTCCATTATAGGCAAAGTTTTTTAATAGGCTTTAGATTATTCAATCATGGCCTCCAAGGCCTCATTGCCAGATTTCCAATCGTCATCTTCATCATAATCTATCTCACTTTCAAGGTCATCATATGAGTAATCAACAATGTCAGAAAATTCTGATAATTTTTGAGCAAAAATTGAGAGGAATTCATCCTCTCTCAAATTCAATACATCTTCTATATCATTAAATGAAATATAACATTCATTATTTAAAAAATATAAAGGAACATCGAGTAGAGCTAATTGATTAATAGGAGATGCAGATAGAAGAGAATCAGAGAGGATTATAGAACAAGGGAGAGTTTTTTAATAATCTGAAGCCATAGATGCTTCAGCTTCAACCCCTATATCAGTATATGCATCATTTACATCAACTGGAGCAGGTGTAGATGCTTTGATTAATGGAACAGTTGAATATTCAACAGACTCATCATCTAGAATTTCAAAAGATATGTAGAAGACAAAAGCCATTCCTTTGATTAGAAGGCGACATATTATTTTGTGGATATCACAGTATATATTTCTTTTGAAATGGTCATGTAGGTTCTATTGTGTTTATGCTTAGAGGATGGTTGAGAATGTACAAGGTCCTGAAAATGAACGAAACAAAAATTATTTATATCCAAAACAGGAGTACTAATAATCAGAGAAAAATTATCAAGATAAGAAATCAAACTATAACGATTCTCATTAACTAGCTTATCCATATCGAAGGGAGCAAAAAAAATACTAGCAATTTGTTAGATAGAATGTCACTGGCATTAAAAAAATCCATAAGTTTGTTCTGAGGCCATGGAGGAACTAGCCATATTGAATCTGATATCAGTTTAACGTGACAGATAAATATTGGTATAGGAATAAAGCAAATTGCGCACGCTGATCTGATATGGTAAGGCCGAGAATGAAATTTTCCGAAAAGCACTCGTCGGAAGTGGCTGATATCGATTCAGTGCGCCTAAATGAATACGAGCATGCACAGCAAGGGATGGCGCACATCGATTCGATATCGCGAGAATGAAAAAAAACAAGAAGGCTAGAGAGCTTAGAATAAAAGATCACAGAATCGAAATATGAAAAAGTGGTGCGCATGTTTATAGCCAATTCATGTTTGTCACAGCCATACATTTGTCAAATAACGAATTGAGATTTACAACCTATATTTATCCACCAATCAGAGTGAGACAAATTTGTATCTATGCCGGAATACATTAAGTAGTCTATCACTAGATTCAACGAATCATCATTAGCCCTGACCCTAGAATCTGTACCTGTGCTGGAATACATTAAATAGACAATCACTAGCCTCGTAGAATAATCATTAAAAAAATTATAAACAAATGATTCATGGATATTATTGAAAAACATGCACGAGGAGAATTATTACAATCTCTCGTCCTATTTAAGCACCGTAAAGACGAAAATTTTCCTTTTGAGATAATGTTCATTCAAAACATTTTCATAGGTCTTTCATTATGCATTCCAGTATGAGTTTTCTGCATATGGGATATCGGATCAGCGCGCCTGGCAGACGATGTATTTGCTGTATTTGGACTGCCCGTGACAGATTTAGTGTCTTCTAGTTCCAAAGAGCTCTTCTTCTTCTAATGAGGGAAAGAAATCCAAAAAACATAAGAATAAGGGAAGGATAAGAAACACACGGTTGTTCAAAATCATGACGTAGTTACCACCAAATTTAGACCAGGAAATGTACGCTGCAATCAAGAGGGACATTACATTAATGAATGTCCTAGTGGCTCATGGTATTGCACGATTTGAATATGTACAGTCATTGGACAAATGATTGTGGAAGATTACAGGCTGTGAGAACCACGGGGGCATTTGCAGTGCAGACGCATCAACAACAACCACCACAGCCACAGATGCAACAGCAGCTAGCACCTTGTCAGCAAGGACCGCAATGATGCAAGGCCAAAAGCCACAATGACCATTCCAGTGGCAAATACGTTATCGTCAGGATCTACTGGAAGACAGTGTGCAATTTACGTAGTCAAATGGGGCATCGATATTTCAATTGTGTGATGTGCCACTGCCAGTGCATTGAAAATTTAGAGCGTGGATTACCACCACCTCAAATCAATAATCGTTTTAATGATCCAAATTTGATGCCAAATCAACAACTGAATCAAGCAAGGGTGCGTGGTCCAGAACATCAAGCACCAGTACTTGTTGTGATGGTTGAGGAACCACCAATGTTAGATGTTCAAGTTGTTACCTATCACAAGGACAAAGGGAAGGCAGTGAGGCAATATTTGTAGAAAATGTGGGGCCAAGTACAATAATCTAATATGGATGTGGGTTAGATGGCCAGGGTTATGTAGGAGGTGCTGAATCAATTGCAATAGTCTCATGGACCTAACTCCTATCAAGAATTGGTCAATATTGTAGCTGACCAAATTGCAAATTTTGTGAGCAATTATAAATTTCAGGTAATGGTGAGTTAATTAAAACTTAATTCATATTGCATTGTCCTTGTTGGTAGAGTCCATACGTGCTAAGTTGCCTAGAATTAACAACTAAATGGGCCACCTTTAGCATCACTTAATGCCATTGTGCAATCTACAAAAAAGGACATTGTTCCAAGATTGGAGATTGGCATTCAGGGTATTGATATTAGGGGCATCTAGATTGATGGCGGAGCAGGCATAAATATCATCTTTGAAGGCATATATAGTAACTTAAAAAACATACCCTTACATAAGATCCAATTAGTCATTCATATGGCTAATCATATAAGGGATTCTCCAATAAGGAAAATCTTGAAAGTCCTAGTAAATATTAACGAGTTACAATTTTTGTTGAATTTTGTTGTTCTAAGATTTCGCACTGGGCCATCATCTGAAGTTCTTCAAGAATAATGAGATAAGTGTTGCCCATTCAAAATTTCATCAACATGGTAATACAATGATTATGACAATTAAGGCACTTTCTCATTTTCTTGGAGGACATAATTTTAATAGGGTGCATAAAATAATTTTTGCTAAGAAAAATATTGCACTTAAGATTTTAGGATATGCTCCAATAAATTCCATGTTCAGATCATCTCATTTTGCATTGTATGCAGCCTACGTTGATCTGAGTAAGCATGAAAACTACGAGCTCTTGGATTCTTACGAGAGAAGGAATTTTTGTCGCTGAAGACATGTTTTTGCAAGACGAATTTAACATTGATCAGAGATAGTGTGCGATAGAGAGTTGACATTAACAAAGGGCTTTTGTTTAGAGATTTTTAATTTTATTGGGCATAATTTTTGCAATACAATGTATTTATATTGAATGCTTTCTGAAAGGTTGTAATGACATAGTTGTGTTGGTTTCAGTTTAAAATGTAGCTATTTTTAGGTACAAGTTGGATTTTAGCATTCAATAGAGGTTGAATCTTGGTTCTCTAATTATATACATTTGTTTTGTATCTTTGATATTTTTTATACATAGATAAATATTTTCTATTAAGTTTTTTTTATAGGAAAGTTTGATTTTATGGTTAAATATTTCCTATTAAGTTTTTTATATAGGACAAGTCTGATTTTCTATATAGGAAAGTTTGATTTTTTGGTTTCTTGTTTCTTATGTAGAAAAAAGAAGTTCTTGTCTAGGAATCTAGACATTGCTTTTCCAAGATTGTCAAAGTAGGAAACTGTTCCACTTTTTCTAGATTTCACTAGGAAAGATCTGTTTTTTTCCTATCTAGAAATATGTCATAAGTTTTCTATATAGGAAAGTGTGATTTTGTGGTTTGTGTTTTTTATATAGGAAAAATATTTCCTGTCTAGAAATCTAAAATGTTGCTTTTCCTAGAATGTCAAACTAGGAAAGTGTTGCACTTTTCCTAGTTTTCACTTTCCTCGTTGCATTCATATGCAACTGGAAAAGATCTCTTTTTCTTCTATCTAGAAACATGTCATATTTTTCTTGTGCAAGAGTCTTAATTAGGTAAGTATGTCTTGTGATTGTCACACGTGTAATCTGTAGGCTAATGGTATGTCTTTGCTTTTCGATTCGAATTACACTAGACATGGAATTAGCATAAAACAAATAGCAAATCTTTGCTACAACTTGCATCAAGTAAAGGATTTTTAGCCAGAGAAACCTAATACAAGAATAGACATGGTCTGTCTGAAGTGTGCTACTATCTTGTCATGCTCTTAATTTCTATATGTTTATAGATTGACGTCTTTTGCAATCTAAGTTATAATAAAATTAGAATCCATAAAACCTTGGCAGTACCAGCAATGTTAATGGAGGTTGGAGAATGCCTACATTGTTATGAGCATCTATTTGCGTATATGACCTCAAAACTTATCGTTTTCTTGCTACCTTTCACAGCATGAAGGAAATCCGAATCTAAACCAACTGGAATCTGGTTACTATACAAAAATGATAGGGGGGGGAGTTTTGTGCCTTGGATGTGATACACAAGTCGATTGTTGACGATGCAAAGGTGATCTTTGTGAGAAATTGGCAAAAATCTAGCTTGGTATTTTTTATGGTAGAAGTTTGTAAGTGAATCTCACATGTGTGGAGGATGTTCCCACGTGTGGAGAATTGTAAAGTAAATCAAAATGTTTGATATAGGGGTCACATAGAATTTCATAGTCAAGCATTTAGGTGTAGGATGTTGATAGGGTCAAATTTGGCATAGATGGCAAATTATCCATTTCCACTTGTAATGCCACTATTGAGCCAAAATAGAGTAGGAGGCCAAACTTGTTCTAATTAGAGTGTAGACAAGTGTAATGCTTTTGTTTGATGAAGTTTAAGATGTCCAATAGGTTTTAGAGGTGGAACCATGTGTGGTCCAATAGGAATTTGAGGTGTGCTTGAATATAGTCCAATAGAATTTAGAGGTGCATGGATCAATGGTCCAATAGGATTAAGAGGTGGCAAAGTGGGATCCAATCATAGTTAAGCATAGTGGTAGCTCATGAATCTACTAGTATCATTGTACTCCTCATTTTGGATCTAATTGATTTTGAGATTGAGTGGATTTTGAGTGTCATTGAATTTCTAGCTTTCTCTCTCTACCCGAGAGCTCATGATGCTTTTTCTCTCTCTACCCAAGGGGAGCAGCTTGTTTTTCCTTAGATTATTTTTTGAATACTTCCAACACGTGTGAGTGAGAGTTGGAAGTGATTGAATGCATGTAGTAGTGTGTTTTTGCCATAGATTCAAAGATAGATTTTGAATCTCAATCTAGTCTTGATCTTGGTGCATCTACACACCTTAGGAGATCACAAATACATGTAGTGGACAGTCCACACGTGTGAATTCAACAATCTTCAGCTTTGTGATATTATTTTTGTGCAATTAAACTATACAACTGTTGTTCTTTTTTTCCTCAGCGTGCCTTAGGTAGATAGTGTACCATTCAATATTCAATGTTAGGATTCTGAGGTAAGCATTATAGGAACCAGAAAGCCCAGTTCAGACAAGGTTAACATCACTATTAGCGTATAGAGTAAACACTACTGCCTGCTTGTTGGTATATTCTCTGCATATTGACAATTCTTTTCTTAACTATTTCACCGGCAATGTTGTTCTAACTTTTTATCTAGCTATGTGCATATTTCAACCTGGCATATAATTAGACACAAGGCCTATATCATAGGTTGTAATATCTTAGCTGTACTTGTTTGTTGGCAGGTCTTATCACTACCAAGATTGGATTTATGCCTGGAGTAAACGAGTACTCATCTAGATAATCAAACAAATGATTAGGTTAACGAGATTCTAAGAACATGAGATTCCTATTTAGGTGTTGGAATTCATTTGTCTTCTCCAAATAGAACAAAAACCTCATGGTATCATATCACAAAGGCCTTTCCATATTGGTGAAATTGTTGGATTGATAAAGGAGATATTTTTTATTACAATTTTATCTTTGAGATATAAACAAAAGCATTTAGAAGCTTTTTTGCTAAAGAGGTGGTTATTGGTAAGTTCAGTTATGGTGAGATTCGTTTGTTTTTTTTAAGGTTTTAAGTTGCAAGAGCTTACACTATCACATCCACTACCACAAACATGGTTAACAGTTTTTACAATTGTAGAGTTAAGATTGCAAATAATTGGTAATCTTCGTTTGACGATAGTTTCTTACAAAGGGTTTAATATTTGGCCACAAAATATATTCGCCATTTTGGAATTTTGGTCAAAAAGAAACAAAATTGAAAAAGGAAGTTCAAGTTGGCAATGATCCTCAAATATTCACAATAATAATGATAAGTACTCATAATATTTTAGTAAACACGATCAATATTCACAAGTAATCATGATCAATACTTATTATAATAACGATTAGCATTCACAATAATCATGATTAATATTAAAGCTATTCACTTTTTAGTATTCACAATTTCAGATAATCTTTGCCAACCATCAAGCATATAGACTTCAAGACACATCATTGGAAACTCGATCAATTCTTCATCCAATATAAAAAACAATTTGGATACATCCTCCACCAATGGCTAAATCTAATTGTGAGATTGGAGTATAATCAAATTCACAAATCTAAATTAAAAAGTCAATAATTTCATTAGTTAAAGCTTAACAAAAACATAATACAATAAACTAAGTCAAAAATTTGAAATTAATCTAACCTACAAATACTTACCAGAACATAGACCAATGATATGGCCATGCACCTTGGAGATCATTGAAAAATTTCCATGGAAGTTCTTTTGTTACATAGACTTGAATACCCATAGATGAACCTCACATCCTTGCTAAAACAAAATTAAAAATAGGAATTCCACTAAAGGCATGTCAAAAAGAGGTGATAAGTATCATTTAAGTATGGGGTTTGGAGAACTAAAGTTGATCACAAATCCTTTTAGCCTAATGTAAAGCCAAATAAAAATGCTTGTAAAATTGGAGATTGGTTTACATAATAGATCATTTATGTAGGGTGTTCTAGAGAGTGAGTATTTAAATTGTCATTTCTATATTGTTGCGCATTAGCAAGTTTGTTGCAATTGTGTAGTGTTTTGCGATTTGCGGTGTTGCGAGCCAATTCGGATGTATGATGTGAGGGGGTCGAAGTGATAGCATTATTATGGTCATTAAAGATAGCATTAAAAGAAAAGTTGAGCCGATGGGTGCTAGTACTAAGTAGTAATTAAGAACGACGTGGTATGCATGTCCCATTTAGCAATGACGTTGGTTAGTGGTTAGACGAGGTAGAAATCATTAAAAGGACAACTTTCCAACAATAATATTACCGTTTGTCGTTTGCGTCGATCTCAAGAAGACCTTCAATAGCCAATGCATTGAAGTTTTAGTGTATTATATGCTCTTTCTGAAATGTTTATGTAGAAATTTGTATGCAATACAGTGATACATATTTTGTAATTGATGTGATTAGTTATAGACCCTAGTTTTAAACATGTTCCCATTTGTCAAAACATGTGAACTTCTAGGCATTCACACTCCATAATTTTCTTAAGTCCTAAATTCTATTATGGGTTAGAACTAAAACATATAACTTACCATCAAAAGTATCTTATGTTAATAAGCAAAAAAGAAAATCGAACCAAATTAATGAAACTGATTTTCCATACGATTGGATGTTTACAAGCATAATTATCATATATTTAATATAGGTTTGAACATGAAAGTTAGAAAATTATAAAACTTTTAACCATGTATGATGTATTCATATATCAAATGATGATCCTACAATTCATGCAATATCAATCACAATTTATCTATGCCGGGAATCTCTTGTTGAAGATGATCCGATTCAAAAATAAGTTAGCACTACAAGTAGTGTCCTGATACTAGATCTTGAGATTTTGTATCATGTAATGCACATCAGACAATGATCAATCATAGCAAATGGCTTGGATGTACTTGGAGATTCTTGCTTCATGGTTGAGCTCTTTAGTATTTGTTGCTTAAATTGATCTATTGTCACACATGTTCTTGAATGTCTACCTTTCACTTGTGACTTGGTCTGCATTTGTCTCTTGCCAAGTGGAGGCTTGGGTGATGAGATATCATGACATGGGGCTAGTCTTGCCTTTGTGAATATGACATTCTATTTTGAGCAGTTCATCAAATGCAATGCCATCATAGGCCAAAAATTGATGTAATGTTCATGAATATTTTTTAAATATGATAAAATCTTAGCTTCAAGAAAATTGACTATAGAGAGATCATGCACATTGTTGGGGATAACGTCATCTATGACTTATTTATTAATATAGTATATATGATTATCATTCTCCAAGAGAGAGAAGCAGTGCTATTCATATGATTTAATGATACGAAAGGCAAAATGATGGTTATGTGAAAAGATACTAATTATCAACTGATATTTTGGTTTTACTTGAGAGCATATTCATGACTCAAGATTACAAATTTCGTTCTTTGTTTCTAAGGAGAATTTCTATAGATTTTGTTATCCATGATGGTACATGTGTCTAGAATTAAACAAAGCTCTCTAGCCTTGATTTGTGATCTTGATAATAGATAATAAATTATTTGTTAATTTCAGTACATAAAATACACCATCAAATAATCTAGAAATAGTTGAAATTTTGTTAGGATCTAGTGCAATATGCAAATCACATCACACAATCACCATAGCCACTCCTCACAAGCTCTCAAACATGGCACAACAAAAGTTAAGTCTATTATGAAGAAACACTATACATATAGCAAAGCCCCAAACTGCATGGGCTCAACAGGTGTCACTAAACTGGCCTACCACCTGCGAAACTAGAGTTAGGCCCAATATGGCCACATATACTGACAAACCCAGGACATGCCCCTGAGTATAGCATAATGAACTCAAAATCACTGTACAGGCTAATTTCTTCCTACGTGTGGCTGCCCGGCTACGGGTTCAGTGCCCAATCAATATATCCTGACGGGTCACGTCCCGAACACAACCATATACAATAAACCAAATAAATTGTACACCAATTGCATCATCACATTTAGAGCTTACATAAAATGTATATCAGATTAACTCTGATTTCTAACTGAAATACCATATGGAAATTGATGCCGAATTATTCATTGGGCTTCCATCTTGTGAAAACTTGAGTCTTCAAAGAATATGTATGAAAAGACCACTAGGGAAAACCCTTTATTCTCCTTCTTATTGATCAAATAATCGATTATAATCTTCATCCGTTGTTTATCCAGTTCTGCGGATTTCCCATGTCTTTACACAGTCTGCAGTTTTACAAGTGTTTTTACACAGTCTACAGAATTACACAGAGTGTTACCACGATGTGGCATTTTTTTCTGTCAGGAATCTGGAGGAAAAATGCAGTCTCTTTTTCGCATTTCCGCCTATCAGGATTTGCGAGCAAATATGCAGAGTCACATTTTTTGCTTTCTCCAAAGTGTCTCAAATGTTAAGGAATTGACTTTGGCAATGTGTGGGGCAACCCTAAAACAGTTTTAAAGCATTGTCGGGTTTTTCACAAATTCTCGACACTGTGGCTTTTTGCGATAGTGTCGCCTGTGATTGTTTTAGTTCATTTCTGGAGAAGTGGCAGTTTGGTCCATTTATGCAGACAGATGCTTTAAGACCAATTCCCACCGCTTATCAACAATCAATGACAAGGAACCAGATGGATGTTAGCGGAGATCAGCCAACTGGCAATCACAATTTATGACTTAATTTCTTAGTATAAATAGTTGTTCATAATCATACCATTTTAAGATGATCAAAAGCTTTTGAATATTTAGCTCTCTCTCTCTCAAGTCTGCGAGCTTGAACACTCCTCAACATTCTAGCTCACTTCTTAGAGTTGTTTAGAGATTGTTATTGTGCCACTGCTTATTAGCATTGTGTTTAATTCAAACTTTCTTTTAGCCGTTTAGAAATTGCTCAGAGTACACGGTTTTGATTCGCAACTTAGTGTACTCATTTACTTCTGTTACATTTCCATACTAAATCAATACTATCCTTTATTGCGTTCAGCTTCGTCTCAAGATATAAAATCACTATAGTATTGATGATTTCAACGTTTGAAATTAATTTCACGTAGTCATGCATTGTCAAAATGCAGTTGACATAGTCATGCATTATATCACTATTGTTTTGTTTGAAATTGATAGGTGTAGATAGTATTTTCCGCCACGCACGAAAAGCTTTCTTTCTAGACACTCGAAATATTTTCATTAGTTTTCTTTTCGAGCTTGACCTATTTTCACAACACATCTTTACGACATGGTATCAGAGCAAAATCTCTAATACTTGATATCTTTCTCAATATCAAATTATTTTTCAACCTCTCAGTATCAGAGAATTGATTTCCTATTGTTGGCATTACTGCATCTTAGCATCATCTATATAATTGAAAAACTAAGTTCTAGATGGATTCTCAAAGTAAAGCGGGTTTTATCATAGACAAGCTAAATGGATCCAATTATCATTTGAGAAAATTTAAGATGAAGACCATGCTAATCGTCAATGAATTATGAGATGTTGTTATAGATAGAGAAGTAAAACCTGAAGACGATGACTCAAAGTGAAAATCGAAGCACAATAAAGCTTTCGCACTTATTATCCTCAATATATTACACAGATTGGACACATAGCCGAAGCTCAAATGTCAAGAGACTTTTGGGACATCCTAAACTCACTATATGACATGAGGGAGGTAACCACTGGGTTACATCTACAAAGAAAATTCTTCACATTCAAGAGGTCTACTAGTGATTCTCTTCAAAGTCACATTAACCAGTTTAAGAATCTCTTGCAACAGATGGCCGCTGTCGAATCAGTCATAGACAATCAAGATGCAATTATGACATTGCTTTCTTGCTTGCCTTCTACATATGAGAACTGGGTGATGATCATAGCGACACACTTAGATTTAGCTCTTACTAGAGTTATCACTATGTTGCGCAAGAAGACAATAGAAGAAGTCAAGACACTTCATCTACTTCCTCCTCTCAGGCTCTATTTGTCAACAAGGGCTCGGAGGGACATAAGTAGAAAGGCTCCATGAAGGCTGCAACGAATCAGAAGTTGACTCAGCGTCAAGAACGATCATCGAATCCATAGTCGAAGAAAAAGATGTTTTGCAGGTATTGCAAGCGCAATAACCATGAGATCAAGGACTGCCAAATTTTCTAAGCGAAGAACGTAGCCAAGCAACCTGCTCAACAAGCAAACACAATCTCATCATCTCCCCAGGTTGAAGTGGATGAAGGCGCATTCATGGTCAAAGATCAAAGTGCATTTTTGGATGATTCGTGGTTTCTCGATTATGACACATGACCAATCAATGTGAGATCTTCAACTCCTACACGCCTTAAAACACAAAGAAATTTGTTCATCTCGGTGACAATACTCACACTATTGAAGGTGAAGGTACTGTAAGATTGCGACTCCAGCATGATCAATTCAAATTACTATCAAAAGTCTTATATGTTCCTAAACTCTCTACAAATCTGTTATCAATAAGTAGAATTACAGATTTAGGTCATAAGGTAGAATTCGAATATGATCAATGTAGAATTATTGATAGGAGTGATAAGATCCTTGCACTCGGCAAGAGGCAAGATTACTTATATAGATTGGCACACTGTTATTCTGAGTCTAGTCAGGCCTCGCAAACCTCTATTCTACTCAACAAAGCATTACTATGGCATCATCGCTTAGGACACATAGATCATGCATCTATTTTGAACATGTCCAAACAATCCATGGTCCTTGATCTTGACTATCCTTATGGTAAGGTCGATCTCCCTGTTTGTCATAGCTGCGTCTTTGAAAAATAGACTAGGATTTCTTTTAGATCAAACCATATGCATACAGGAAAAGATCTACTAGATGTTGTTCATACAGATATATGTGGACCTATGCAAACTCCTTCATTACAATTCTCCAAAAGAACAATTGTTTATTTTATTAAACAGAAATCATAGACTTTCATCAAATTCAAAAAATTCAAAGAGCATGCTGAGAATCAAACTAGCAAACGAATCAAAGTGCTGAAGTCATATAACAGGAGAGAATACATCTCCAACGAATTCAAGGAGTATTGCCTTAATAACGACATTGAGCAACAATATATCACCTCCTATTCGCCTCAGTCAAATGGTCTTGCTGAGAGAAAGAACAGAACCTTAGACAAATTGACAAAGTGCATGTTATCACATGCGACACATTCAAAGTCCTTCTAGGCTAAAGTTGTTTCAACCACCACCTATATTCAGAACAAATGTCCTATTAAAGGCCTCTTAGACAAAACACCATTCAAAATTTGGACAGGTACCAAAACCTTCTTTATCAAACTTACGAGTTTTTGGATGTACCGCTTTTGCGCAGATACCTCGTGATCTCAGGAAGAAGCTCGACTCCCATCGAGTCAAAGATATTCACTAGCCAGGATGTCATCTTCATCGAAAATTAGTCCCCATGTAGTTGACCTGTCAGATTATAAGGGAAGCTCTTTAGATCCTGCTTACAAATCACAAGCACAATGGATAACACACTAGGGAGGAACCACCCAACCAAGTAGAAGCATCCAATCAAACTCTAGAATCTTCACCCCCAAGCCAAGGAACAAGAAGCATGAATATAGAGTGAGAGCCTGACAATGAATCAATGACCACAATGATGAGTAGGGTGAGTTTGGCCTCCATATATAGAGCCAAAATCATCCTGGGCACATAGCCATGCATAGCCCTTAGTTCCCTATACATAGATTCACCTAGAATAGAGTCCTAAGCATGGACCAACTATTCATAAAATTGCTATTGATAACTCTACACATGCATACACTATCTCATACCTTGTATAAACTCCATTTAGTGTGTTTTGGGCCTCACAAGGATATTAGTTACTTTCGGGTCACATCCAGTATGACATGGCATAACTAACAGCTTGTTTTACTAGAGTATCGTGTATCCAAGACTAGGAGTATACTGTATCCTATAAACTGGTCATGGACATAACATTCTTCCCTCCTTAAACTGTTTCTATCCCTAGAACCTAAAATTCGAGAAATTCTTCTTTATGCTATTAACTCTCTCCCATGAATCATCATCCTCAATATGACCCTTCCACCAAATTAAGCACTCATAGATAGAACGATTTCTCAATTGTTTATCTCTGGTTCTGAGCACTTTATCAGGTTCTAAAGGTACACTAAGCGACAAGTCTTCCAAATGGGATAAATCCTCATCCGATCCAACTGTATCACCATCATGTAAACTTAGTTTCAAATGACATGCCAAAGAACCAATTCTACATACAATTCTAAAAGGTCCACAATAATGTAGACAACATATAATGCTTTCCTGTACGTAACGTCTTAGAATCTTTTGGAATCCTAAGATATACCCAATCATCAACTTTAAAATATCTTGGAAATCTCTTAAGATTGGTATAGTGTTTAGCTCTATCCTGAACACTTCGGATACTATCCTTAGCCACTTGCAACATCTCTTGCATATCATGAAAAAAATCAACAACCTTCTGGATCTTAACAGACTTCATCTCAATATTTACTGGAGATCTAGGTTGAAAACTATACATAAGTATAAAAGGATTGTAGCCTGTAGCAGAATGTTTCCTACAATTATAGGCAAACTCAACTGGTGGGAGATAATCTTTCTAATGAGATTGCTTGTGAGAAACATATGTCCTTAGAATATATTCCATAGTCTGATTAGTCCTTTCTGTTTGGCCATCTAATTCAGGATGATCAAAAGAGCTTAAACTCAAAGAAGTTTCAAGTTTATGGAATAGTGCTGACCAAAAGTGACCTGTAAACTTAGGATCTCTATCACTAACAATGTCACTTGACAGACCATATAACTGAAATAATCTTTCAGCAAAGATTTGGGCTAAATCAGATGCCTTTATAGTTGACTTGACTGGTATGAATGCAGCTAACTTAGTTAACTGATCCACTACAACCCAAATAGAATCATTTTGTCGTTGGGTCTTTGGAAGTCCAACTACAAAGTCCATAAATATGCTTTCCCATTTCTTATCAGGGATATCTGACGGATGCAACAAACCACCAACCTTATGGCGTTCAGCCTTTGCTAGTTGACAGGGTTTGCATTTAACAACATATGACTCGACATGTGTCTTGAGCTTTGGCCAATAAAATTCTCTGTTAACCAAGTCCAGAGTCATGTGTATACCGGGATGTCCTGCATAGGGTATGTCATGACATTCAAACAAAATCTTAAGTTTGAGCTCATCATCACCAGGTACGCAAGCTTTCCCATTCTGAAATAGTAATCCATCTCGAATGGTGAACTATTCCACAATCTTATTATCTTTCTTAGTTAGTTGAGTCCCTTGTGTTTCTGACTCAACATTGTTCACATTTCTTCTGGCCTGAACAATATTCCAAATGTGACGAAAATGGCAATCTGATTCATATTTTCCTCTCAGCGAAAGATATAGATCCATAGAAATCTGGGTGAATGACAACTCATTCAATTCATCGATCCGACTAAGAGCATCTGCAACTTGATTAGAGCTGTCTCTTATGTAACAGATTTCATGATCGAATTTCTGCATCAATTCAGCCCATCGAGCTTTTCTCCCTTGAAGATCATGTTGATTACAAAAATACTTAAGAGGCTGGTGATCCGTATACACTACTATCTTACTACCATACAAGTAGTGTCTCCAAGTTTTAAGTGCATGGATTACAGCACACAATTCCTTTTTCTACGTAGTATAAATTCAACTGAGGACCAGTGAATTTTTTGTTCTCAAATGCTAGTGGCCTATCCATTTGTAATAGAACCGCTCCAACTGCAACATCACTTGCAACTGTTCTCATGACGTAAGACAAATCTGGATTTGCAATTTGTAACACGAGAGCTGAAACAATCATTGTTTTAAGTTTTTCAAAACATTGATTCAATTCCTCATTCCAAACAACAGGCGGACTAGGTCGATTTCTCTTTTTTTTTTTAATAACATCCCTTTTGTTAGATTATTAAGTGGTGCTACTAACTTAGGACAATCCTCAATAAATCTTTTAAAGAAAAGTGTAAAACCTAAAAATGACTTTACTTGCCTCACAATTCCCGGAATTAACTCAATCTTGTGGTCTACTGACCTAGACGGTGGTAAGCCATGAGGTAATTCAGATGAAAAAACATCCCTAAATTCATTTATGATCTGTTCTTTCACTGCTTGTTCATGATCTTAATTTATTGAGTTAAGAATTGCTGAAAATTCACAACCATTTAGATTCATTACAGGAACATCCACAATTGGAATAGCACATATTGAAAAACTTTCATACTCAGAATAACACCAGAACACATATAGCAAATATCCACGCAAAATACAAAGGAGGACGCGAGGGCAAAAAAAAATTCATGTGGATATAGCCGTGAATTGGCATGGATATACGCATGGATACAAGCGGTGGATTATCCACGCATGGATGTTCCACGCAAATGTCTTTTTCTGTAGCAGATCGGCCAAATGTCATGAAATTCAAAATGTGTGGATTATCCATGCATGGATTATCCACGCCAAGTCCGACTACCGGCAACCGGACAAACTTCTTACACGCGGAGCCGGAAATAGGAATTCTAATTTTGCGTGGATAATCCACGCGTGGATAATCCACGCCATCGTAAAAATAAAATAAAAAAGGCTCGGCTTATGCATGGATATTGCGTGGATACTGCGTGGATAATTATCTATGCGTGGACTATCCACGCAAAATTCGCTTTATCCACGCAAAATCTAGAGAGTTGAGGCCGTGGATACCGCGTGGATAAATTTTTCTTTATATCCACATGGAAAGGTTTCTGAAATTTGCATGTGGATTATCCATGTGTGAATAATCCACGCAAAAAAAATTTGTCCAAAAAAAAAAACATTTGGTGCGAACCGCAATGTGGTTCGCTCCAAAACTAGAGGTGACTTCCTATTTTTGTGTTGTGTGAGAGAGAGAAAAAGAGAGTATAGATGGGAGTGAGAATGAGATGAGGATGAATGTGAGTGAGAAGATTGATAGTGTTTAGAATTTTTAGTTCATTGATGGATGTTAATAGTATGTGTTTTGTGATCATAAGTTTTAAGATCTTTTTTGTTTGTGATGTAGGTTTGGATATGAAAAATGAGCTTTCATTGCAAAGCCACCCAAGCAATTTTCTTAATAGCAATGTTACTAGATTATTATATTTACATTAAGCATAAGTAGAATATACATGGATTAGATGTTGGCATGTCTTTAGCAAATTTTATTATATTTGTTCAGAACATACTGTCTCATAATGATTACTTATGATGTGGTATAGAGTAGCTGGCTACAGTGTGTATATGTCATCGACGATGTCATCATCATCATATAGCGATTCATCTCATGATCGCAACAGCAGGTATATATTGTTATTGATATTGACATCAATTGCACTTTATTTGTTATTTCTAAAAGTAAAAATCCAAATAGAATATTTAGATGAAGTTAATCTCTCACTTGCTTCTAGAAGAAAAAATGCAAATAGAATGATTAGATGAAGTTAATCTCTCACTTGCTTCTTAAAGAAAAAATCCAAATAGAATGATTAGATGTAGTTAATCTTGATTTCCATATTCAATCACCCATAATAGACTCATTCATGTCAGAGAGAGAGAGAGAGAGAGAGAGAGAGAGAGAGAGAGAGAGAGAGAGAGAGAGAGAGAGAGAGAGAGAGAGAGAGAGAGAGAGAGAGAGAGAGAGAGAGAGAGAGAGAGAGAGAGAGAGAGAGAGAGAGAGAGAGAGATATCATGAAAGAGTTAAAGGTAACCAACACTCCCAATTCTAGGAAGGTGTGTAGCCCTTATTTTCTTTCGTTAAAGGCGTGGTTCAAATGTTTTTTGTTGGAAGATGAGTTACACAAAAAAGCCCAAATGGGAGGGAGCATGTGGTGACATTCAGGAGTAGGATATAATTGTGTGGTTCAAGAGTTTTAATTAGCACTCTATAATTTTGTCTCTGTTTTTCTCTTCATGTGTGTTTAGGGTCGGGGTGGGTGGGTGTGTGTGTGCGTGTGTGTGTTTGTGTGTGTTTGTGTGTGTTTCATGCTATTGGTTTATGGTTTGTGTTATATATTAATTTATGTTTCATGCTTGAGAGAGAGAGAAAAAAAAAAACTGATACATCTAACATTGTCAAGTTTTGCAGAAGAAGGACCATAAGTTGGTTTCAAGAAAAAGAGTTGCAAGAGAGATCGAGAATATTATTGATAGGATAAATCACATGAATATTGATTTTGGATCATCATTGGCCCTAGATGATGCTCTTGTTGATGATGACCCCTTGCATGATATAATTAGTTCATCAATGCCTTGTGATTCAATCCATGTCTCCAAATCTCTAGAACATTCTTACCACCCAACCACACCTATCCTAGATGTTGCACATGAGTCCTCCACGACACTCCACGTGAATTCCACAAACTTGACCACCCCTTTAAAAAAGAGAACACGTCTTGGACGTATTATGACTGGTTTGAAAGATAATTGCAAATTACTACGCACTGTTGATGTGTCAAAAGACATTCTAGGTTCTTTGTCAAACCTTCCTCTTCCACCTAGCTTGCAACCATTAGTAAAAACTTTTATTAGAAGTAGATATTCGTGTTGGTCACTCCAATCACCATTACCATTAAATGGAACACCATTTACGTATTGGGGTCGAATGTACATGATCATGCCTAGTGAACACTTTCCTTAGGCTGGTTTGGGCTTTTTGCATTGAGTAGTATTGAGGTTCCTTTAAATAGTGTTGTGACATTGATGCCATATGCAGGACCTCAATACAATTGGGGTGATTGGCATGCTTTGTGTCATCACCAATGGAGGATGCAAGTCTATGTCTTGAATTCAAATGCTTGTTCTTTAGAGGAGCAACGCATGCAAGGAGGCAACATCTCAAGGGCAAATCGGACATACATTGATGGACATCCAGATGTGCATGGAAACATTGCTGCATATATAAATAGTTTCAGTGGCCACCCTCTATTGACGAATTGTGATTTTGAAGAACGCACCAATGGAAAAGAATAATATTTTACTAGGAATGTAAAGGGCACTTATGTAATGGTCTGTACCACTAGATCTATCAAGTTTGGAAAGGAATTGTTCATCAAGTATAGTTTCAACCGTCCTCTATCCAAATGTTTGCAAAAGACAATAAGTCAAATGTGAATATTTAAATTTTGTTGATATGTAGAGATGTATAATCCATGCATCTTGATTGTCTTTGGTTTGTGTCATTAAATATGTCAAATGTTAGGAGCATTATTCGTCATTTGCCTAGATTAAATGGTAGGAGCATATTTCGTCTTTGAGTTCATTGAATGTTAACAAGTTGAAAAGACAAATCTGAAAATATGGAACATTTAGGTCTATCAAGTATTGGGAGGAAATGTTTATCAAGCATTGTTTGAACCTACTTCTTGTTATTTTGATATATAGGATTCTTCATCCTCATTTAGTGTTAGAAACAATAATCCTCGTAATGGTCGACGTAGACGACAAATGCAATACAACAGTCCACATATAAAGCAATTACCTCGTCATCTACGTCAAGGCTTAAAAGAGATGATGGAAATTGATGAGCGCATTAATCAAGAGACTAATGCATCTGAATCTAGCTCATCTAGATCTACTTCTTCGCAAACAAGTTCCAACGATGAAAATGAGCTTCCAATGAATGATGAATTTGAAGTCATGGGAGACATGTTGGATGATATGTACGAGAAAAATATTGCAGCTAGACACAATGAACAAGATGAGGAGGCACTTTTGTCTAAAGAAGAAAGAAAATTGTGAGAAGAATCAAAGACCGCATTATATCCTGGAGCAAAGACATCTCGTTTGGCGACTTCTCTACTTCTATTAAATCTTCAAGCAAAATATAGATGGAGTGACCAAAGCCTCACATCATTATTTGAGTAAAAAAAATTTCATCTACTTGTCATTTTTGCTTTGAAACAAAATTTACAATTTGACGAGTGATATTTTTTTTACAATGACTTCTTTTGTCATGTACAAACTATTGAAAAACAAAATTCTCCCATAAGAGAATGTCATGCCTGAGACAAGAGATGAGGCACGAAAGATGTTGACTAACATTGGGATGGACTACAAGCATTATCATGCATGTCCAAAAGATTGTATTTTATATTGAGGAAGGTACGAATCACTCAAGAAGTGTCCCATTTGTGATACTCCTCGATATAGAGATGATTTGCAAGGGGCAACCACTCCGTGCAAAGTTTTATGACATTTTCTAGTAATTTCACGATTGCAACGTTTATTTCATTGTAAATCTCTTGCACAACTTATGGACTGACATGCACACCATACCTCTACGAATGGGATGATGAGGGTACCTTCAGATTCACTTGCATGGAAACACATCAACAAAGCGTATCCAAGCTTTGCCAATGAGTCAAGAAATGTGAGATTTGGTCTTGCAATAGATGGTGTGAACCCCTTTGGTGTACGAGCAACTACGTGGTCCATTTGGCCTATTTGCTTGGTAAATTATAATATTCCTCCTTGGTTGAGTACAAAAAAGGGACACATTATGTGGCACTTTTAATTCCTGGCCAACGCAAGGTTAAGAACATGGATGTGTATCTTGAGCAGCTTATTGATGAGTTGGAAGATTTGTGGAAGGGGATAAAAGCATATGACATTTTGCGCCCCTTATGAGAGAGAGTTTACTGTGAAAATTGTCAACATTTCCTAGCTAGTTTGAGGCCTAAATTGGCTAAAATTGTAAATAGTTTTGGTTCTGGAGTTTCACACGTGTGAACCAGGCCACAATGTTTTTATTTACTGTATTTTTTCAGTATGATGAAGTGTCAAACTTCATACCCTTCAAAATGAGACCATTTTGATGTATTTTGGTCATATAAGCCATTTTTAGCTATTTTTCCTATATAGGGAATATCTAGGGTCAAGTACCTTCTAGAGAGAGGAGAGAGAGTCATCTTCCTCATCCATAAATAGTAGGGAAGTCGTGGAGAACAGGTTGGAGAAACCTTTTGTATGCTTCATTGAGATCAATAGATCATTGTCATTGTTTCTTCCTCCATTGAGAGCATTGTTGTGTGTATTGTCTTCAAGCTATTGTGTATGATCTTAGGTGCTTTCCAAAAGTGGTAGGCTGATGTATTATGGACTGTATAATGCTATTTTGGGCCTGCACTTGATGTTTATGGAAGTTTCCATTTGTGATAAATGCTTTTTGATCAAGTTCTTTGCATTCTAGGTAGCATAGAATGTGTTGCCAATTCCTAGCTTATGTAGTTTGGAGTGCAAGCATTCAAGCCAATGATCTTGGAGTTTAGATCCACTTAGGATCTGTATTTTTCACATGGTATCAGAGCTGGTTGGCTTCTATTTACAGTAAGTATTCCATTTTTGGTGATATTTGGATGTTTGATCAAGTTCTAGCATGATTTTGCATTGCTTTGTTGATCAAATCTTACTAACCTTTGTTTTGTGAGTTGAACTTGTGGATCAAAAGCATATTTCAGGTCTATTGAAGATCAGAGGCTGAAAAGAAACTATTTTGGATCAGATCATAACACCTAATCATTTGTGATTGTGAGGCTTGTGCATATTCAATACTAACAATGTTCTTTTCAATCCTATTGTTGACAATCTCCATTCTTGGATGAACACTCTCCTTAAGTGGATGAAACTTCTCCTTAAGTGGATGACAAATGCTCTTTTGAGTGAGTTGTAATTCTCCTAAAGTCTGAGCAAAGCTCCCATTTGGATGAAAGATCCCCTTTTTTGGGTGAACATATTGTAAGCTCCATTGTGAAGAGCATATTGTAAAGATTGTCATCAATTTTGGCATAAATTTTGGTGTACTTTGTTGAGCATGTAAGTAACTCTCCTTATGTAATTTGATTGGAGCATTTGCTGGAAGGTGTTAACCATTATGCAAGTGTGTTTTTAGGTTCTTAACAGGTTGAGGAACATTCTCATGTGAAGTGATCTTAGATCTACATCTAAACACCAAGATTTGACAAGATAGTGAAGCTAGTCTTGTGATTCACTAAGTGTGCTCATTCATTCACCTCTAAATCTTGTATTTATCACTTGCTGGAGTTTATAAACTTTTAGAAGTGTGGTTTACATGTGGTTTTACAGGTTGAATCAATATCTTAGTGTGTTGATCATATGTTGATCAAGTTTGTTCATTACTAGGTAATCTTGGCATCCTAGTTTTGGGTATTTTCTAAGAATGCAAGTAACTCTTCACACCATAACTTGATTTGGTCACTTGCTGGAAAGTTTGAGAGCTTAAGCAAGAGTGTGTTCAGGTTGGTTTGATTTTGTAATCCATTCTTAGTGTGTGCAAAGTGTTGCATGTGTTTCAATCTTCCTTTCTATGCTTGGAAACCATCTAGGTTCAAGATAGAAGTGTTTTAGGGTCCTAAATCTTCATAGATCTCTTTATCTATCATTTGTTGAGAGAAAAGTGAGTGCTAAGTGCTTTAGGACAAAACCTAAAAGTTGAAGAAACATTAGAATCATGGCTTCCAATGGTGGGATCATGCTAGAGTCTAGTGAAAGGTTGAGTTCATCAAACTACTCTACTTGGAAAGTGAGGATGGAGTCCTTACTTGAGTTGAATGAACTCATGGACATAGTTGCAGAAATTGAAGAGAGACCTCTCACACTTCAAGAGCAACAAAGGTTTGATAAGAAGGCCAAAAGGGCTCTTCATATCATTAAAATGAATGTTACAAATGAACTTCTCAAGGAAGTTGGAAAGTGTCAAAGTGCAAGTGAGGCATGGAATGCCTTAAAGAAGCTCTTTGAATCAAAGTCCACATCTAGGGTATTGACCCTAAGGAGACAAATATTTTCTAGTAGGCAAAGAGAGGGTGAAAGTGCTCATGCATTTATCTTGAGAGTTAAGTCCCTAAGTGATGATTTAGCATGCATTGATGAGAACATAAAAGATGGTGAAATAGTCCAAGTTATGTTGAATGGTTTGCTAAATGAACATGCTAACCTTGTGCAAAGTTTTGCCATTCAAAGAGTCTTGCCAAGTGTGGTTGACTTGCAAGAAATCTTATTGGCTGAAGAACATAGGTTGCAATCAAAGCTTGATGGTGCATCCTTGCAAGGTGGAGGTGAAGAGGCTTTCTTCACAAAAGGCAAATTCAAGGGCAAAGGTAAAGGCAAAGGGAAATGGTCCAAAGGTGGTAACTTTGATCATGATGATCACTCTTCCTCTTCCTCTTCTACTAAGAACAATAAGTCAAAGTTCAAGTGCTTTTATTGTGGGATAAAAGGTCATTTTGCAAATGAATGTTATAAGAAGAAAAGAGAGCAAGGAGAGAGGCAAGGAAATCTTACAATAGATGAGGAAGAACATAACACATGTGAATCACTTGTTATGACTTCAAGTTTGTTAGCCAACATAGATGATAATGATCCTTGGTGGATTGATAGTGGAGCCTCATCTCACATGACAAGACATAAGGAATACTTTACATCCTTATTGTCTTATGAGGGAGAAGGTAACATCATCTACACTGCAAATGATGGTCAATGTGACATCAAAGGCATAGGCACTATTCCTATTTCCCTTTCAACAAATAGGAAAGCAAATCTTGAAAATGTTTTGTACATTCCTTCAATCACTAAGAATTTGCTTAGTGTAAGTCAAATGATTGACAAAGGACTTGATGTGGAGTTCATTGGAGATGCATGTTTGATAAGTAAATGTGGATCCTTGATTGCTCAAGGTAGGAGGCATGGTAAACTTTTCAAGCTTGATGCATGTGTGATCTCTAATCATGAAGGATGTATGGCTAGGGAGCAATTGACAAACCAAGAAGTTTGGCACAAGAGGTTGGGCCATCCCAACTTCAAATCTTTGGAGGTAATGGCAAAGAAAGAGCTTGTTCTTGGTCTCCCTAAAAGTCTTGTTGCAAACAATAGTGTTTGTGAACATTGTGCCTTGTCCAAATCTCATAGACTTGCTTATTCTAGATCTACTTCTAGATCTAAAGAAGCTTTTCAACTTGTGCATTCTGATATTCATTCTTCTAGTACAACTAGCAATGGTGGGGCAAAGATGTATGCAACTTTCATTGATGACTTTAGTAGGCATACTTAGATCTATCTTCTTAAAAGTAAGGATGAAGTGTTTGCTGCATTTGTCAAGTTCAAGAATGAAATGGAAAACCAATTCAATACAAAGATCAAATGCTTAAGATCTGATAATGGAGGGGAATACACCTCAAATAGGTTCAAAGACTTTTGTATAGCACATGGGATTAAGAGGGAGATGTCTAGTCCTAGGACTCCACAACAGAATGGAGTGGCCGAGAGGAAGAATAGAACCCTTTGTGAATGTGCCAAGGCAATGAGACTACATGCTAATCTTGCTAAGTCTTTTTGGGGGGAAGCTTTAGCATGTGCTAACTATCTATGTAATAGATGGACAAGTGCTTCCTTGGATGGTAAAACTCCTCATGAGGTTCTTTATGGTAGAAGGCCGAGTGTCAAGCATTGTAGGATCTTTGGATGTACATGTTTTGTCAATATCACACTTGATGATAGAACTAAAGAAGATCCTTCATCAAAGAAGGGTGTGTTTGTTGGCTATAGTGAAGTAAGCAAGGCTTACAAAGTGTACATTCCTTCTACAAAGAAAGTTGTCATAAGTAGGGATGTCATCTTTCATGAAGAGAATGTTTCCAATGTTGTTGATGTTGATGTTGATGTGCCTACTAATCATCATGATGTGCAAGATGTCTTGGATGAAGATGGAGATGCCACTCCAAAGCAAACTTCAAGGAAGACTCAAAGGCAAAGGGCTAAGCCATCAAGGCTAACCTATGATGAAAAAGGAAAGCAAGTGGTGGACAACTCTAACTTTGCTTTTCTTACCTCTTTTGATGAACCAACTTGTGTAGGTGAAGCAATTCAAAAGAAGGAATGGATCCAAGCCATGGATCATGAGCATCAAGCACTCATCAAAAGCAACACATGGAGGTTGGTAAAGCTTCCAAAGGACAAGAAGGCAATTGGTTGTAAGTGGATCTTCAAGATCAAGACAAATCAAGATGGATCAATCAACAAGTACAAGGCAAGGTTGGTGGCAAAGGGGTATGCTCAAGAATATGGTATTGACTATGATGAGACCTTTGCACCCGTGGCAAAGATGGTAACTATTCGAATCCTAATCTCTCTTGCAACTCTTTATGATTGGGATATGTGGCAAATGGATGTTACTAATGCCTTCTTGAATGGTGATCTTGAAGAAGATATTTACATGGAGCAACCCGAGGGCTATGTTTCACATGATGAGCCTAATCATGTGTGCTATCTCCAAAAGAGTTTGTATGGGCTAAAGCAAGCACCAAGGAGTTGGTATGCTAAGCTCAATTCCTTCTTACTTTCTCAAAACTTTGTTATGAGTGAGTATGATCATTCTCTCTACTTTAGATTGAATGAAAATGATGTCACTTTACTTTTGATCTATGTTGATGACATTATCTTAAGTGGTGGTAACAATCTAGATATAGATGAAATCAAGATGGCACTCAAAAGAGAGTTTGAAATTCAAGATCTTGGTAAACTTCATTATATCTTAGGAATAGAGATTATTAGAACTTCTAAATCTACATTCATATGTCAAGAAAAGTATGTTAACTCTATTCTAAAAAGGTTTCATATGGAAGATTGTAAAGTTGTTTCTACTCCTATGGAATCAAATGTAAAGCTAACTACAAGAAGTAATGAAAGATCCTTTAAGGACATTACTCTCTATAGAAAGCTAATAGGATCTCTTATATGGTTAACCATCACAAGACCTGATCTAAGCTTTGTGGTTGGTAAACTAAGTCAATTTATGCAAGATCCTAGTGAGGCTCATTGGAAGCTAGGAAAGAGAGTACTTAGATACATCTCGGGATCTAGAGATTTTGGCATCTTGTATGGAGGTACTACACCTAACCTTTGTGGATTTTCAGATTCAAATTTTGCAGGTGATCAAATGGATAGGAAGTCAACAAGTGCCTTTGCAATCTATCTTGGAGATGGAGTGGTCTCATGGCTATCAAAGAAGCAACCAACTATCTCTCTATCTTCCACCGAAGCCGAGTACAAGGCATTAACAACATGCACCAAGGAGATTCTTTGGATCAAGAGGATGTTATTGGATCTTCACTTGCTGGAACCAGAGAAGACTCCAATCATACTTTGTGATAACCTTTCAGCCCAAAGCTTGGCAAGCAATCCTGTTTTTCATGCAAGGAGCAAGCACATTGAGATTGCTCACCATTTTGTGAGAGATCAAGTCATTGCCAAAGAGGTGGAGCTTCAACATGTCTCTTCAAAGGAGTGTGTGGCTGATATCTTCACCAAACCATTGGGAAAGGACCTATATTTAATGCATAGATCTAATCTTGGAATGTGCTCAAAGACTATGTTGAAACTAGCATCCAATGTTGAAGAGGGAGTGTGAAAATTGTCAACATTTCCTAGCTAGTTTGAGGCCTAAATTGGCTAAAATTGTAAATAGTTTTGGTTCTGGAGTTTCACACGTGTGAACCAGGCCACAATGTTTTTATTTACTGTATTTTTTTAGTATGATGAAGTGTCAAACTTCATACCCTTCAAAATGAGACCATTTTGATGTATTTTGGTCATATAAGCCATTTTTAGCTATTTTTCCTATATAGGGAATATCTAGGGTCAAGTACCTTCTAGAGAGAGGAGAGAGAGTCATCTTCCTCATCCATAAATAGTAGGGAAGTCGTGGAGAACAGGTTGGAGAAACCTTTTGTATGCTTCATTGAGATCAATAGATCATTGTCATTGTTTCTTCCTCCATTGAGAGCATTGTTGTGTGTATTGTCTTCAAGCTATTGTGTATGATCTTAGGTGCTTTCCAAAAGTGGTAGGCTGATGTATTATGGACTGTATAATGCTATTTTGGGCCGCACTTGATGTTTATGGAAGTTTCCATTTGTGATAAATGCTTTTTGATCAAGTTCTTTGCATTCTAGGTAGCATAGAATGTGTTGCCAATTCCTAGCTTATGTAGTTTGGAGTGCAAGCATTCAAGCCAATGATCTTGGAGTTTAGATCCACTTAGGATCTGTATTTTTCACATTTACACTACATGCCATTGTAATGTGGACAATGCATGACTATCCAGGATTAGGTGAATGCTCAGGTAATCATTCAAACAATGTCTATCTTGTGTACATAGGAGTTTGTTAACAGTTAAATACAACTACTAATTCTTGACATTTACATGATATACGACAATGACTATAATTATTCTTTGACATATACTTTTGTTAATAGTGATTGATAGTATCCATTTGTTGGGCAGGCTTTCAAACGGCTGGAAAAAATGCTTGTTTTTTGTGCGGGCCAAATCTTATGGGAAGATATTCTTTTACTCTCAAAAAGTGGTTTATGAAAATCATCGTAAATACTTGCATGAAGGCCAGCTTTCCAAATACTTGTTAAAGTGAATAAATAAAATAAGGTTGTAATTTTTTAGAGGTAGCTCTATATTTGATTACAAAATAGATGTATTGGATATCTTAAAGAGTACCCGGATCCAAATTTTATTGATTTTCCATTAATTTCAGGCAACTCTAACGAAGTAATACTTAAGATAGTGTGGTTAAAAGTGTAGCAACCTAGCATTTATTTGTGTCAAAGGAATTTTTTAGGTGACTGTAAAATATAAGGGACGAAAAAAATGAGACACTAGAGTAGGTAAATGTGATTGTGTAATGTAGCTTGAACTGGTTAATAATCCATGAAGAAAATTGCATAGCACCGGCTTATTGAATTCATTAAGTTGAATTTATTTTGAATATCTATAGGACCATGAGTTGACCCTATTTGTTATTGGAAATTGTGACATTGGAATGAGAATGATACTTGGTCACATTTGTATTGTAAAGAGTCTTATTCTTAAGAGTTGGAACTCTCAGATCGTAGGAATTCAGGATTGTTAGTACCAACCAGATGGGTTGTTTATGTGACGGTAAAGCCATGTGCAGATTCTTGTTAAATCACAATTTTGTTATTGGATTATTGAAATCCATTAGGAACAAATATGAGGGTACTCTAGTACTTGGTGGAATAGATATGTGCATATCTGGTATTGGAAATCTAGATAGAGTTTTTAGATCTCTGGATTATCGGATAATGCAGTTAAAGATCCTGTTGGTGACTAATGACCTTGAGAGGACCCAGACACTCTAATTGAGACATATGGAGTAGTGCATGTACGTGCGACTGATATAGGCAGGAGGTATGCATGAAGAGTTATGATCTATTTATATTTGACCTGCATGGGGATTGCCTGGGTTCAAGCACAGGATCCTACTCTCTATATATTGAGGTAGTGACTATTTTGTCGACGACTTGGTCTAGGTTACTTGTTGACCTCTTCTCTTCTTGCTATTACATGGCATGGCTTGGGGGCCATATCCAAGAGGATTCTTCAAGAGGGATCTAGGATTGGTTGGGTGGCTTTGCTCCATAGTCTCGCTTGTTGTGTTTTCCTACATTTGAGACACTTTGGAAAAAGCAAAAAAATGCCACTCTGCATATTTGCGCACAAATCCTCATGACAGGTAAAAAATGCAAAAAAGACTGCATTTTTCCACAAGATTCCTAACAAGGAAAAAATGTGACACTGTGGTAACACTCCATGTAATTCTACAGATTGTACAAAAACACTTGTAAAACTGCAAACTATGTAAAGACATGGAAAACTCTACAGAACTAGATAAACAACAGATGAAGATTATAACCGATTATTTGATCAGTAAGAAGAATAATAATCCAACACTCCCCCTTAATCTGAATCCTTGAATGCCTTGACCTTCAAACTTAGTTCTACACAAAATCCTTTGTGTGATTCCAAACTTAATGCTTTGGTAAAAATATCAGCTGTCATATCTTGCATTCTACAGACCTCTTCGTTGAGAACTTTGCTTCTGACGAAATGATACTTCAGTTCAATGTGCTTACTCTTGGAATGAAGTCTAGTGTTGGCTGATACAGCAATGGCACTTTGACTATCACAAAATGTACATGCACTACTCCATATGTCTCAATTAGAGTGTCTGGGTCCTCTCAAGGTCATTAGTCACCAATAGGTTTCAACGTGGAATTAAATTGTGACGTGACCAATAATCTCGAACACTGGAGGGCCGGTCTACCATATTAGGACTATTCCATGTCTTTAACTGAATATGGCTGTAACAATGTGTATCGAATCAGATACTATGAGCTCTCCAAAAATATCATATTCTTTTTTTATGTTGTATCCTTGTGCTTTACAACTTGACAATCCTTGATTTCGTGATTGGTTCTCTTGCAATATTTGTAGAAGAGTTTGGTCCTGGGCTATTGTTGATGTCAATTGTGAAATTGTTGTGGTTAGAATCAGTTTGGTCAGCTTTGGTCTTATTCTTCTTCTTGGATTGTTGCCTTTATAAATACACGACATTCTGTTGTTATGTGACGAGGATTGGGTCTTTCCTTCGTACTTCTTCAGCCCTAGATCCTAGCAAATGCAAAGCATCAAAAGATGAAGAGGGTTAAGTTGTCACACATAAGTTCATTTCGATGACAATGTATTCATCAATCAAACTCACATGCATGCTTATGAGTACACATCTAACACTACGATCTATTAACAGTAGCCACTACGACTCATTAACAGTACCCAACAAAAGATCAAGCTTACTTGTTTTTTTCTCTGTCTCTCTTTCTCTATGACAAAAATAAAAGCAATAATCAAATCCCACAATTACCATATCCAATAAACATAAAGATAGTAAGAAAATATGATAGATGGAGCAAGGAGAAGAAGAGCAAGGACATCCAATCGAAAAATCAATAGAGGTTCCACCTGTTTTAATTTGACATTAAACATGTAAAACTAATCACAAAGTACCAGTATATATTGTGGATTTTAGGGCTTTGGCCTCACATCCTATTGACCAGTTTCCACCTCCCAAATTATTTGAAATTTGAAATTTGGGGGTTCTACTGGACCATTTTCAAGCAAACCTCAAATTCTTATTGGACCTCACATGGTTCCACCTCTAAATCCTATTGGACCTCTTAGAATTCATCAAACAAAAACATTACACTTGTATACACTCTAATTGGCATGAGTTTAGCCTCTTACACTATTTTGGCTCAATAGTGGCATTACAAGTGGAAATGCATAATTTGCCATCTATGCTAAATTTGTTCCTATCAACATCCTACACCTAGATGCTTGATATAAAAAACATAAGACCCCTATATCTAACATAGATAATTTTTTTCAATTCTTCACACTCCTCCTAAAAAATTATCTAAGAAGATTTAAGCATTGATCTTGATATAACTCCAAGATTAGATCTATGCTTGATGAAAGCACTTTTGCTCAAAGGCTTTGTGAGTAGATCGGCAATACAAGAGGACGAGTTGACATGCTCCAGATAGATTTCTCCTCCAATAAGCTTTTCTCTCACAAAATGGTGTGCCACTTCTATGTGCTTGCTTCTTGCATGAAATATGGGATTATTGGCAAGAGCTTGGGCCGAGATGTTATCACACTTGATCATTGGTAGATCATTTTCCTTAATGCACTTTAGCTCCATTAATAACCTCTTGATCCAAAGCACCTCTTTGGTAGTTGTAGTGAGTGCTTTGTACTCAGCCTCACATGAAGAGAGAGATATAGTATTTTGCTTTTTGGAAAGCCAAGATATTAGATTGCCTCCAAGAAAGATAGTGTATGCACTAATAGACTTTCGATCCATCTTGTCACTTGCAAAGTCCGAATCTGAGTAGCCAACAATGGATAGATCTTCACTTTTATAAAGTAGACCATAAACACAAGATGAAGATACATATCTTAGAATCCTCTTGGCCATATTCCAGTGATGGATTTTAGGATCTTGCATAAATTGACTCAATTTGTGCACACAAAAACTTAGATCGGGCCTAGTAATGGTAAGCCAAATCAAGGAGCCTACAAGACTCCTAAAAAGTCTGATGTCCTCGAAGGATCTTTCATCACCTTTATTAGGATCTTTTACAATTTGCTCCATTGGAGTATCTATGCTCTTAGAATTTTCCATAAGAAATTTTTTCAACATAGAGTGAGCATATCTAGATTGGCATATAAAGACATGATCTTCATGAAAGTCAATTTCTAGGCCTAGGATGTAATGTATCTCTCCTAGATCTTGCATTTTAAACTCACCTCCAAGTGCTAGCTTAGTTTCATCAACTAGCTTGATACAACTTCCACAAAGAATAATGTCATCAACATAAATTAGAAGAATGACAATATTGCTATCAACAAACGTTAGATACATGGAAGGATCATAGTCACTAAGAGCAAATCCTAGTGAGATAAGAAAAGTAAGTCTTGAATACCATGATCTTGGTGCTTGCTTGAGTCCATAAAGACTTTTGAAGAGCAAGCACACTTTGAACTCATCCTTGATGAATCCTTGAGGTTGTTCCATATAGATCTCCTCCTCAAGATAACCATTTAGAAAAGCATTGGATACATCTAATTGGAAAACCTTCCACTTTAAGAAACAAGCAAGAGAAATAAGAATTCTTATTGTCACCATCTTTGCAACAGGTGCAAAGGTCTCCTCATTATCAAGGCCATGGATTTGAGCAAATCCTTTTGCACATAATCCTGCTTTATACTTGTTGATGGGGCCATCATGATTGAACTTGATCCGAAATACCCACTTGCAACCAATCACATGCTTGTTGGATGGAGGATCCACAAGCTCCCAAGTATTGTTGGTAATCAAAGCATCATACTCTTGCTTCATGGCATCATACCCCTCCTTGGTATTGAGTGCCTCTTGTACATTCTTTGGCTCTTCATGAGAGACATAAAAAACATAATTAGTGAAATCAAGATCCACTTCTTTGCCTTTGTCAACATATGAGAGCCTCTTAGGCTCGGATCTATCTCTCATGGATCTTCTTGGTGAGAAAATCTGAGGAGAGTCTTCTTCAATTCCCGACCCCATCACATCATAATTGTCTTCAAAATCAATAATAGGTGATGCATCCATAGACTTCTTGATCTTGGCATCTTCAAAAGATGAATGTTGATCTTCATGAAAGACAACATCTCTACTTTCAATAACTTGAGAAGTAGAGAGTACAAAGGCTCTATAGGCCTTCTTGGTGGAGGAGTATCCAACCATGATCCCTTTGCATGCACTAGGATCTTCCTTCTTCCTTGTTTCCAAGGGGATATGGGCAAAGCATATGCATCCAAAAACTCTAAGGTGATCAACCTTAGGCTTCTTCAAAAATAAGATTTCATATGGTGACTTTCCTCCAAGAGCTATATGTGGGAGCCTATTGCAAAGATAATTTGCACAATTAATGGCTTCTCCCCAAAAATATTTGGGCAAAGATGCCTCAATTCTCATAGATTTTGCACATTCACATAGAGATCTATTCTTTCTCTTGGCCACTCCATTTTGAGATCGAGAGTAGGCAGAAGAGAACTCTCTATTGATGCCTTCAAGCTCACAAAAATCATGAAATTTATTGGAGAAATAGTCACCACCTCCATCACATCTAAGAGCTTTAATCTTGAATGAGAATTGCTTCTCTACATAAGCTTTGAAAATAATGAAATGATCAAACACCATAGATTTAGAAGCAAGAAGATATATCCAAGTGAATCTTGTGTAATCATCAATGAAAGTAACAAAACAAGTGGCTCCTCCCTTGCTTGTAGTTGATGAGAAATGTACATCCGAGTGGATTAACTCCAAAGGATGCTTGCTTTTGATAGAAGATCTTGTAAACGGCTTTTTGTGAGATTTAGCGATAGCACAAGCCTCACAAGGCTTGATCTTCTTGGAGAGTGACTTTGGCAAGCCAATAGCTTTGGCTTCTTTGAACATAGAGAGCATGGATTTGTAGTTGGGATGTCCCAACCTCCTATGCCATAATTCCTCCATAGAGAGCTTGTTCACAAGAGCAACATTACAAGCATTCACATACTCATTTGGATCTAGTTTATTGATGCCTCCAAATCTAGATCCTAATGCAAGTATCTCATCATTCTTCTTGATAGTGCACTTAGACATGTCTTGATTCACTTGACATCTACAAAAATAGCGGGTGCATATGTACTTTAGGACAACCGATACAAACTACATAGTCATTACTACATTTTATTCAAAAACAATACTTGCACTATGAGAATGAACTTCAAGGAAGAGTATTCGAGAAACTAACACTTGGAGATGTTTAACCTTAAATGTGCTAACTTGGGTACTACCAAGTGGTCAAACCTCCGGTGGAGTTAGAACTTGGATTGAAAGTTTGGGAGCAATGGTCTGATCACCAAATTCCAAGTCCATGATTCTAGGAGCAAATTGTCATGGAGCATACTCATGCATGCTTTATCCCGATGTACATGTTGTATAGAATTCAAAATATGATAATGGGACAACAAAGGAGGATATTTGAGCCATGTAAGTTTCAGTTTTATGTCCATGTAAGTTTCAGTTTTTTCCGAAAGAACATTCGGACTTGAGTTTGATTTCTAATCAACGATACTCTTTTAAAAAAATGTGTCTGATACGAGTAATCGGCTATTGTTTAAAACGTCTAACACAATGAAATGTTTAAAACATTAACTCAAGTATAAGGAGCGTTATACTTAGATAGAACTATAAAAGTGGCAAATTTTAGACCTATACATCTCTATAGGTCATAGATTGGCAGATTATAGTCGTAACATAATAGTAGTGGGATCTGAAATAGATGCAATCATCACTTTAGGGGCCCATGAACATGGACTATACACATGCATGTCTATTGTATGCACCTAGCCTACCATACAATAATATCACATGTCAACAAGGCTTAGATAAACATTCGTTCCTTAAAATGATGTTAGGGTTCTTGAGCCAAGTACACAAATGAAAATGCCTATGCATCTTTTTTCCCTACTTATTAAATTCTAAAATGGCACCATATGATTGGGAAGAGCTTCATTATGTCCATATGCTTGTGTGGGAAAGCTTCTAAGACTTATCACGTGACCAACATAGAAATTTGTTCCTTCTTTTTTGGATAGGATGGAGGTTACAGTAAAAATAATTAAACAGCAACATCACAACGGCCAACAAGCCACATTTCTTTTTTGCAGTTATGGGGTGCACCTAGTTCTATTTGTTAGCAATATCTTATGGATGCAATTTGTTATTTATGACTAAATTCACTAAACGAGTTAATTCATTTGGTATGATAGTCATTTGTTAACTCATCACATATTGTAGACATCCAGCATAGGTCATGTTTTGGGTGTTTAGATTCTTTCCACGCATATTCATCTATATTTACCTATTTATTTGTTTATTTTTTGGAATCTCACTATGTAGGATAGAGTTGGTATTTTTTGTGGCAAACCTTTTCAGGATTACCAGGTTTATGACTTAATCTTTATTAATTTTTAATTGTTTTCATGGGTTTTTATGCATCCCCAAAGGAATCCACATAGAAGTCTTAAACCTGCAAATTTTTACATTCATTACAAAAATTGTTTGGTTGATCTTTATCATTTTGAATGCAAATTGTTCTAGGATAGGCATCTAGCCAACATTTGTGAGAAATTGGCAAAAATCTAGCTTGGTATTTTTTATGATAGAAGTTTGTAAGTGAATCTCACATGTGTGGAGGATGTTCCCACATGTGGAGAATTGTAAAATAAATCAAAATGTTTGATATAGGGGTCTCATAGAATCTCATAGTCAAGCATTTAGGTGTAGGATGTTGATAGGGTCAAATTTGGCATAGATGGCAAATTATCCATTTCCACTTGTAATGCCACTATTGAGCCAAAATAGAGTAGGAGGCCAAACTTGTTCCAATTAGAGTGTAGACAAGTGTAATGCTTTTGTTTGATGAAGTTTAAGAGGTCCAATAGGTTTTAGAGGTGGAACCATGTGTGGTCCGATAGAAATTTGAGGTGTGCTTGAATATAGTCCAATAGAATTTAGAGGTGCATGGATCAATGGTCCAATAGGATTAAGAGGTGGCAAAGTGTGATCCAATCATAGTTAAGCATAGTGGTAGCTCATGAATCTACTAGTATCATTGTACTCCTCATTTTGGATCTAATTGATTTTGAGATTGAGTGGATTTTGAGTGTCATTGAATTTCTAGCTTTCTCTCTCTACCCGAGAGCTCATGATGCTTTTTCTCTCTCTACCCAAGGAGAGCAGCTTGCTTTTACTCAGATTATTTTTTGAATACTTCCCACACGTGTGGTTGAGAGTTGGAAGTGATTGAATGCATGTAGTAGTGTGTTTTTGCCATAGATTCAAAGATAGATCTTGAATCTCAATTTAGTCTTGATCTTGGTGCATCTACACACCTTAGGAGAGCACAAGTACATGTAGTGGACAGTCCACACATGTGAAATTCAACATGGTATCAGAGCCTACCTAAGGTTACCATGCATTTTGATCCATCTAAGTGAAAAAATTTTCATCAATTTTGAGCTAGAAGTTGTCAAGGCCCATTTTCCTAGCTATCTTGTTCAATCTTGAATCAAAAGAGATCAAAAGGACATTGATTGGGTCTAATCTGGTATTGTATGGAATCAGGTGCTCAGACACGTGTGATGAACATCCAATTTCAGTTTGGAAGTTCTCTCTCATGCTTGATCCATTTATCTTGCTTGATAGCTTGTTTTGAAGCTATTTTTGTCTAGTTTCTGATGCAATCAGTTTCATTCCATCTGGTTGAGCCAATCAGAAGTTATAAGCTTTTGAAGAGGGTTAGATAGGGCACCTAGAACTAGGTGGACACATTTGGTTTGGTCAAGAGATTGCTTGTTTGATCCAAAATCACAGTTGTATGCTTGCCAATCTCATCTATATGTGATCTAGGCATTGTTTTTAGATCTTAGTCATTTTGTTTCATGCAATATCATTGTATTTGAGTAAAATTTGGTTTCTTAGTGTATTTCACACGTGCTAATAGTGTTTGATCCTAAATTTGCCCATACTCCATCATTTGATGTGAAGTAGATCTAGTCTTGGAGAGATTGAGATAGCTAGTGAGAATCATCTCACAGTTTGTTGCAAGATCTTGCATAGGAGATGGTAGCACACCATTATTGGATCCTATAGTGAGAGAGAAGAAACATTTTTTGTTCATCACTATTATTTATCTTCACTTTACATGACTTCAATGAGTTCATACTTGTTGCAACCAAGTGAGAGATTGTCTACTTCCAATTATTCAATATGGAAGTTGAGGATGGAGTCCATCTTGATACTCCAAGATGTGATGGACATTGTACTTGGGATTGAGGAGGAGCCTCAAGTCCTTCAAGAAGTACAAAAATACAAGAAGAGAGCTAGGATGGCTCTCCGCTACATTAAGATGAATGTCTCTAATGAGATATTGAGGGAGATTGGTGATTGTTCTACATCCAAGGAAGCTTGGGATTGTCTCAAGTCCATCTATGAGGCTAAGAACACCTCTAGGCTCCTCACTCTTAGAGTTCAAATATTCCAAAGTAGTCAAAAGAGTGATGAGAGTGCATCTAATTATGTTTTGAGAGTCAAGGATATTCATAGGGAGCTTGCATGTATTGGTGACTCAATCAATCAAAGTGAGCTAGTCCAAGTCATTCTCAACGGCTTGAGAGATGAATTGACAACCTTGTCCAATGCTATGCCATTAAGGAGGAGCTACCAAGTTTGGAGGCCCTTCAAAGTGTGCTTATTTCTGAAGAATCAAGACAAGAGTACAAACTCTTAAGGATAGACAAGTTATCACTCAATCATGATGATGGCAAAGTTCTATTTGCCAAGCACAAAGAGAGGAGTAAGAAGCAACACCATCACTTCTCTAATGACAAAGCTAAAGACCAAGATGGAGAGGAGGAGGAGGATACCTCTCATGCTTCTACTTCAAATCTCGAGAAGAAGAAGATCAAGTGCTTTTATTGTGGCAAGAAAGGCCATTATGCCACCAATTGCTTCAAGAAGAAGAATCAACTCAATCAAGCCAACATCACCAATAAGAAAGAAGACTATATTGCAAGTGATGGAGAAGGCTCTCTTATGGCATCAAGCTTCTCCTCTTTCACCTTCAACAAGGATAACTCATGGTATATTGATAGTGGAGCATCTTCACATATGTGTGGCTCCAAGCACTTTTTTTCATCTATTTTGCCTTATGATGGAGTCAAGAAGACCATGTACTCTGCAAGTAAGCATGAGTGCAATACTGAAGGAGTAGGGATTATTCCCTTGAAGCTTGCATCTTCTAAAGATCTCTTTCTCAACAATGTTCTTTTTGTCCCAAAGCTTACAAAGAACATCTTAAGTGTTAGCCAACTTCTTGATAGTGGCTTTGATGTCAATTTCAATATTGACAATTGTGTGATCAAGAAGGATGGTGAGATCCTTGCATATGGATCAAGATTTGAAGGCACCTACAAATTGGATCCAAATGAGAGTGCAAACTCTCTTGATGTTTCTTATATGTCCAATATTTCAAAGGAGGATGATCACACAAGATGCACATATCTTCTCTCTTCAAGTATTATGGTGTATGATTATTCCTTATTATTCAAAGCATATGTTGAGAAGAAATTCTCATTGAAGATCAAAGCCTTGAGGAGTATTGGAGCTCTTGAAGGAATAGCACCATATGAAGTTTTATTCAAGATTAAGCCTAAGGTTGATCACCTTAGTGAACTTGGTAGTGCTTGCTTTGCACATATTCCCTTGGAAACAAGAAGGAAGGATGATCCAAGCTCATGGATCATGATTGGATACTCATCCATCAAGGAGGCCTTTAGTGTCTCTACACTCTCTATTTCAAAAGTAATTGTGAATAGAGATGTCACATTGCATAAAGATTCAATCTTGGAAGTGGCCGAGATCAAGGCTTCTCAAGAAGCATCACAAGTTATCTTTTTTGAAGGTATTCAAGTTATGATGGGGCCAATGTGTGAGGAGGAGTTTCTTCTTCATATGATTTCAAGAAGATCTTCAAGATGCATGGCCGAGTCTTTATGGCTCACCTTACATGGCAAAGAGGGGCACCTTTCATGTTGTATCTACTACAACACATTCATATATGCTTCTTTTCCTTTGCTTGAAATGCTATCTTGCTTCATTGAATTTTTTGGATCTCAAAGTTCAAGAAAGCTATAGTAGTTTTGTATGATGCTTATGGTATGGACATGCTTCTTGTCATTATTGACTTAGATGTGTTTCCAATACTTTTTGAAAGCAAGATATTGTATTGTCAAAAGTATGCTCTTGATTCTAGTAAGAACAAGATTGAGCTTGGTACTCACTTTTTTAAAAATCATGTTTTCACATGTTTTGAGGCAAATTGTAAACTCCTCTTGAGATTAAGTGAAGCATCCAAAGTGGAAACTTACATCCTTCAGAGAGTAACTAGCCTTAAAAAGATCAAGATAGTCTTTGATATCAAGATTAGATCCATTATGGATATAGTTCATTGTATGTGGACTAGTCAAGCTAGAAAGCATAATCTTGATAATCATCATTGTTTCACATCTTATGATCTTGATCTCCATGATCCTTATGAGGCTTGGAAGCCTCAGATTTCTCTATTTATGGTGCATCCATCATGCAAGTGGAACTTTCAAATCAAATATCATCATCAAGCATGGAGGAAGCCCATGATCATAGTGGCATATTGGTGGAGCACTCTTCAAAGGCATTGGCAAGAGATCTTATCATGGATATGGTGAGGGTGCTGCTATGATGGATCCCTTGGCTGATCTTCACTTCTTATGCATACCAAAGGATCCACTCAAAAAGATTTACAAACTTCTCAAGTGATCTAGTACCTTTCCAAGCTATTTTTTGAGGAGGAGTGTGAGAAATTGTCAAAAATCTAGCTTGGTATTTTTTATGATAGAAGTTTGTAACTGAATCTCACATGTGTGGAGGATGTTCCCACATGTGGAGAACTATAAAGTAAATCAAAATGTTTGATATAGGGGTCTCATAGAATTTCATAGTCAAGCATTTAGGTGTAGGATGTTGATAGGGTCAAATTTGGCATAGATGGCAAATTATCCATTTCCAATTGTAATGCCACTATTGAGCCAAAATAGAGTAGAAGGCCAAACTTTTTCCAATTAGAGTGTAGACAAGTGTAATGCTTTTGTTTGATGAAGTTTAAGAGGTCCAATAGGTTTTAGAGGTGGAACGATGTGTGGTCCAATAGTAATTTGAGGTGTGCTTGAATATAGTCCAATAGAATTTAGAGGTGCATGGATCAATGGTCAAATAGGATTAAGAGGTGGAAAAGTGTGATCCAATCATAGTTAAGCATAGTGGTAGCTCATGAATCTACTAGTATCATTGTACTCCTCATTTTGGATCTAATTGATTTTGAGATTGAGTGGATTTTGAGTGTCATTGAATTTCTAGCTTTCTCTCTCTACCCGAGAGCTCATGATGTTTTTTCTCTCTCTACCCGAGGACATCAGCTTGTTTTTACTTAGATTATTTTTTGAATACTTCCCACATGTGTGAGTGAGAGTTGGAAGTGATTGAATGCATGTAGTAGTGTGTTTTTGCCATAGATTCAAAGATAGATTTTGAATCTCAATCTAGTCTTGATCTTGGTGCATCTACACACCTTAGGAGATCACAAGTATATGTAGTGGACAGTCCACACCTGTGAATTCAACAACCTTTGAAGGCCTAGGGAACCTTCGCTAGTCCTATTTTTAGTTTTTGATTTTCTAGATCAGGTCTCTATCAAAATTTGGATCAAATCTGATATATTCTGATTTAGATTCTGAGAGATTTATCATTTTTGAGATGTACCGATTGATCGAATTTTGAAAAGTTTTTCATAGAATCAGATTCTTGAAAAGTGGAATAGATTTAGCAAATCTGATCTGAGATAGTTTTTTGATTGAAAAATCTAGATCCAATCTCATTATCTATTTGATCTAAATATGTAAAGATGGCTGCCCCTGGAGGTGCTCCATAGGAAGTCGATTCAATTATTGTTAGAAGAGCATCCCAATTGGATCTATCCAAATATAATGGGTTAACAGATCCAGTTAGATTTCTTCAGGACTATGCTAAATCCTGTGAAGTCTATGGCGAGATTTATTCTCAAGATAAACTTAAGCTGTTTCCTATGGCCTTAATAGGTGCAGCACAAGATTGGCATTATAATCAAGATGAAATGATTTGTACAGATTGAGAGGTTATTAAACGAGCCCTCATCAGACGATTCAAGCTGCGGAAGTTTATGGAAGACCCTTTCCTACTTTTAAGTAAAATTAAAATAGGAAAGCGGAAAATGGTTCAAGATTACATTGAATGGGTGAAACGTCTCAGACCTGAATGCGAACCTGAGCTGATTAACGAGAATGCCATGATTATGTGGTTTTGTCAGGTCTACCTAAATGGATCAAACGTGAGCTGAAACACCATAATGAATATGCACTCTTGCAAAATGCTATGGACGATGCAATTCGGGAGGAGGATGAAGATTCAGATGATGAGCCGAATATCAGTATATTGCCATATACAGCAAGGCAGACCCATATGACATCCACCACTATTGCATCAACGAATGCCAACGTTACTGCAGAAATGATGCTCAATGAGTTTGATAAACTTGGGAAGAACCAGCAAAAACAGATGGAAAAGTTGCAGTCACAATTTGATGAGAAGATCAAAGCATTGGAAATTTTCCACGGACAAGCGAACAAGGAACCTGAGAAGTTTGCAAAGACTTTTCCTACCAGGGAAAATGTCTGGTGTTCTATTTGTACAGGAAATCAGACAGTGAACGAGTGTCCTCGATTGAAAAAATGAATGGAAATCAGTGTTTGCCATCTGTGTAATTCACCTGAACATGAGACTGCTTTGCGCAACTTCAACCCTCGAATAATTCATCAACGATATGCACAAATGGGATATCGAGAACCACAGTATGGAGGAAATCCAGCAACAAGACCTCGACAACCTGCTCTTGGATACCCGAAACGTTTAACTTTACCTACCCCACCAAAGCACTCTGCTCCTCCTGCCAATTTGATGGAACCTGAACCTTACGGAAGTGCTGAGCAATGGAATTATGGAAATGATCAAGCAAGTGAATCTTTAGGTGGATCTTCAAGACAGTATGATATTTATGTTGCCGCTCAACAATAAGCCTCTATAAATTGGACCAGAGCACCACTTGGATGCTTTACATGCGAAGAAAATCACAGAGTTGTAGAATGTCCAAATAAAGAGAAATTTATACCATCTTGTTGTGATTGTGGTTATGGGCATTGCTATAAAGACTGTCCAGCAAGCAGGCAGTCATCATAACCATGAATTACTATTCACCATACATTGCATATCATGAATCTATCATAATCTACCTATGACTAATAATGCCTTGATCTCCAACCAATGATAATATTACATTTAGTGTTATATCAAGAGATTGCAACATATATGAGTAGATTATCACAACAAGTACACTAATATCACATGTCAACAAATACAATAATATTACAAGTCAACAAGGCTTAGATAGACACTCATTTCTTAACATGATGTTAAGGTTCTTGACCCAAGTACACAAATGAAAAGGCCTAAGCATCTTTTGTCCCTATTTATTAAATCCTAAAATGTCACGTAGCATAGTAAAATAGTAACATATGATAAGGAAGAGCTTCATTATGACCATATGCTTGCTCTTGTGTGTGGGAAAGCTTCTAAGACTTATCACATGACCAACATAAAAATTTGTTCGGTCTTTTTTGGATAGGGCAGAGGTTACAGTAAAAATAATTAAACAACAACATCACAATGGGCAACAAGCCACATTTCTCTTTTACGGTTTTGGGGTGCGCCTAGTTCTATTTGTTTGCAATAGCTTATGGTTGCAATTTGTGATTTATGCCTAAATTCACTACACGTGTCCAACAAGTTAATTTATGTGGTATGACAATCATTTGTTAACTCATCAAAGATTGTAGACATCAAGCATAGGTCATTTTTTGGGTGTTTAGATTCTTTTCACACACATTCATCTATGTTTACCTATTTATTTTTTCCTTTCGCAAATGTCTGTTTATTTTATGGAATCTCACTACATAGGATAGAGTTGGTGTTCTTGTGGCAATCCTTTTTTGGAATACCAGGTTTACGACTTAATCTACAAAGTTTAGTTTTTAGTTGTTAACGTTTGGGAAATATATATCTTTTGATGACTCATTATTAATGGTTTTCATGGCTTTTTATGCATCCCCAAAAAAATCCTCATAGAAGTCCCAAACCTGCAAAAAATATAATAATTCATTACAAAAAAAAATTGGTTGTTTTTTAATCTTATTTGAATGCAAATTGTTCTAGGATAGGCATCTAAGTGATGGTGCAATTTTGCGGACTCTCAAATTCAATAAGATTCACATGATGATTCCAACAAGAATTCTTTTGATTAATCTAAATTGAAAAGGGGTGCCATTTATATCACTAAATAGTAATTACAATTTCACCCTAAATGCCATTCTATTTCATTCTAAATAACTTAAACTAATACCAAATTAGAGAATGATTGTAAAGTACAAAGTTTGTGGAGCCGTACTTTGTCATAAATGGTACATTTAATGTGCAGTTTAGATTTTTTGTATATGATATAGATGTTTAAATGAGCTAACTTTGAGTTGGCTTCCAGCACTCTTGACGAAGCTTTCAGTTGGTTAAGTCTGATGTAAGTCAGACCGCTTGCTTGGAAAGGATGTTACACTTACTTGTATGTATTCGTGGTGAGTCTTAGTACTACACTTCCAACTGGTGCCAATTCAAAATGTTGTAATACACGTAACAACAATTGATCCTTATCATTCACAAATCTTGACACCAAATGTGGTGTTCACCCCATCAACATGATGTGAATGTATAACTGTTGGAGTGTTTATAGATATCGAGGAAACCCTAGCTAGATTATTCATTTATAAGCAATTAATAAGTGAGAGGGATTTGACACCTGTCTGTGTAAGTCCAACCCGAGGATGACATAGTTATTTGATTAGTTAAAAGTTAATAACATGACTTGAGGCCTTTTTGCAACAATTAAATGTTGTTAGGCCTAATAGTCAAGTTAGTGAATAAAAAGATGTTCCTCCCAAATTCAAATTTAAAATAATTTGGGAGGTGGAAATTGGTCAATAGGATGTGAGGCCAAAGCCTAAAACTCCACTATATATAGTGGTACTTTGTGATTAGTTTTACATGTTTAATGTCAAATTAAAACAAATGGAACCTCTATTGATTATTCAATTGGATGTCCTTGCTCTTCTTCTCCTTGCTCCATCTATGATATTTTCTTACTATCTTGATGTTATTGGATATGGTAATTGTGGGATTTGATTATTGTTTTTATTTTTGTCATAGAGAAAGAGAGACAGAGAAAAAAAAAAAGTAAGCTTGACCTTTTGTTGGCCTAGTGTTAATGGGTCGTAGCGGCTACTGTTAATAGATCGTAAAGTTAGATGTGTACTCATAAGGATGCATGTGAGTTTGATTGGTGAATATGATGTCATCGAAATGAACTTATGTGTGACAACTTAACCCTCTTCATCTTTTGATGCTTTGCATTTGCTAGGATCTAAGGTTGAATAAGTACGAAAGAAGACCTAATCCTCGTCACATAACAAGAGAATGTCATGTATCTCAAAAAGCAACAATCCAAGAAGAAGAAGAAGACCAAAGCTGACCTAACTGATTCTAACTGCAACAATTGCATGATTGACATCAACAATAGCCCAGTACCAAACTCCTCTACAAATACTGCAAGAGAACCAATCATGAAATCAAGGATTGTAGAGTTCTTAGGCACAAGAAAGCGAATAAGAGAATGCAGCAGCAAAAAAGAAGCTATGATATTTTCAGAGAGCTCATAGTATCTGATTCAATATACATTGTTATGGCCATATTCAGTTATAGACATGGAATAGTCCTAATATGGTAGACCGGCCCTCTGATGTTCAAGGTTATTGGTCATGTCGAGATTTAATTCCATGTCAAGGCCTATTGGTGACTAATGACCTTGAGAGGACCCAAACACTCTAATTGAGACATATGGAGTAGTGCATGTACGTGTGACTGATATAGATAGGAGGTATGCATGAAGAGCTATGATCTATTTATAGTTAACATGCAGGGGATTGCATGGGTTCATGCACATGATCCTACTCTCTATATATTGATGTAGTGATTATTTCATTGACGACTTGGTCTAGGTTAATTGTTGAGCTCTTCTCCTCTTGCTAGTATATGGCATGGCTTGGGGGCCATATCCAGGAGGATTCTCTAGGAGGGATCTAGGACTGGTTGGGTGGTTTTGCTCCATAGTCTCTCTGGCTGTGTTTTCCTATCCTCATCTTAGGGGTTTTCCCTCGTGGCCTTTACATTGCTTAATAAACCTCTAGAAAATTTGATTTTTGTAGAGGTTCAGTGCAAAGAGAAGTTGTCGAAGGTCGCAATACTACTAGCAACCCTATTAAGAAGAGAGAGTAACCCTGACATTTGTTTCTAACATGCAAGCTAAGAAACCCTTCTGCTTGCTGCTCACCCACGAACTGGTTCATTCAATTGAAAAATGAGTGGAATGCTATTCGGATGTCTAGAAGTCGGTCATGATTGAATCTGTGTTGATTTTTGTATCAGCCCTTATGTTGAATCTCTAGTGATTTGATTTGTCAGGGCTGTGAATACAAAGATATCTAGAATCAATGCACTTCCATACGAGCTGTTGGAAGACACGAACTGATTTGGAAATGTTCATTTCCTTGAAACGGATGGACATGAGGAAGCATGCTAGAAGTGTGCTAGTGAAGCACTGTGGAAGGCTACAAATCAGCGTTATATTTTGTGAGTTGTATGTTGTACATATACTCCAGTATCTTCCAATAAAAAAGTATGGTTTTGGAATCCTGTAAATTATGATTGACGAATCATAAGATTCTAAATGTTTATGATTGACGAATCATAGATTGATACTTAAAGGTCATTTGAAGATTATAAGGAGATGGAAGGATTCTTAAGATATTGAGTAATTCTTAATCAATTGGGTGAGTCAAGGTTTTAGGTCTGTTGGTTGAACTCTAAATTTCTTTACGCTGGCACATACTTGAGATTGTGTGGATCTCACAAGCATTTTCATTAAGTAAAATCTGCTTACCTTATTTCTTGAAGAAGAAATCTGACGCTTTTGCTCGCTTCAAGGAGTTCAAGACTTTGGTAGCGAGGTCACCTATGAACTAGAACTCCCACACAGCAGTAAGGTTTTTCCAGTCTTTCATGTAAGTCAGTTACGAAAACCATAGTCATGCATTGTGAAAGAGAAAGATAGTTTATTTTGCCACGCACGAAAAGTTTTCTTTCTAGACACTCAAATTATTTTCATTCGTTTTCTTTTTTGAGCTAGACCTATCTTCACAACACCTCTTTCCGACAAACCCCTAAGATGAGGATAGGAAAACACAACAAGAGAGACTATGGAGCAAAATCACCCAACCAATCCTAGATCCCTTCTAGAGAATTCTCTTGGATATGGCCCCCGAGCCATGCCATGTAATAGCAAGAAGAGAAGAGCTCAACAAGTAACCTAGACCAAGTCATTGACGGAATAGTCACTACGTCAATATATAGAGAGTAGGATCATGTGCATGAACCCAGGAAATCCCCATGCAGGTCAACTATAAATAGATCACAGCTCTTCATGCATACCTCCTTCCTATAGCAGTCGCACGTATATGCACTACTCCATATGTCTCAATTAGAGTGTCTGGGTCCTCTCAAGGCCATTAGTCACCAACAGGCGTTGATGTGGAATTAAATCTCGGCATGACCAATAAACTTGAACACTAGAGGGCCGGTCTACCATATTAGGACTATTCTATGTCTGTAACTGAATATGGCCGTAACATTCTTCCTCTCTTAATTAGGTTCTGTCCTCAGAATGGAAAAAATAAAACATGAAATTATCCTTGAAAATTTCAAATCTTACTCATGAATCATTATTCTTAGTCTGATCTTTCCATCCAAATAAGTACTCTGAGATGCAACAATTTTTATATTGTTTTCCTCTACTCATGAATACTAACTCAAATCCCAAGGATACACTAAGCTATAATTCCTCCAAAAGGGTTCATTTTATACAAAAAAATTTCATCACCTTCATAGAATCCCAATTAATTATAACTCAATCCAGAGTACTGCACATGCAAGAAATCGGCAATTAACCGTATCTTTATAGATTTATATGTCTCGTATTGTGCACGAGCACTTATAGACTACAATCAGTAAGGTAAGCAAATTTTACTTAATGAAAATGCTTGAATCAGATGGCTAGACAAAAAGGACTAATCAAACTATGGAATATAGTTTGAGGACATATGTTTCTCACAGGCAATCTCATTGGGAAGATTATCTCCCGCTGGTTGAGTTTGCATATAATAGTAGGAAACATTCTGCTACATGCTACAGTCCTTTTATACTTATGTACAAGTTTCAACCTAGATCTCCAGTAAATGTTGAGATGAAGTATGTTAAGATCCAGAAGCTTGCTGATTTTTTGCATGATATGCAAGAGATGTTGCAAGTGGCTAAGGATAGTATCCGAAGTGCTCAGGATAGAGCTAAACACTATACCAATCTTAAGAGATTTTAAAGTTGATGACTGGGTATATCTTAGGATTCCAAAAGATTCTAAGATGTTACGTACAAGGAAGCATTATTAGTTGTCTACCCACTATTGTGGACCTTTTAGGATTGTACGTAGAATTGGTTCTTTGGCGTATGAACTCGATCTTCAAAGAAAATTGACTACACACCTACTATTTCATGTAAGTCATTTGAAGCTAAGTCTATATGATGGTAATATAGTTGGATCGGATGAGGATTTATCCCATGTGGAAGATTTGTCACTTAGTGTACCTTTGGAACCTGACAAAGTGCTCAGAACTAGAGATAAACAATTGAGAAATCGTTCTATCTCTGAGTGCTTAATTCGGTGGAAGGGTCATACTAAGGATGATGATTCATGGGAAAGAGTTGATAGCATAAAGAAGAATTTTAGTCTCTAAGGATAGAAACAGTTTAAGGAGAGGACTAGTACATAGGATACAGTTTACTCCTAGCCTTTTGGATACACGATGGTACTCTAGTAAAACAAGCTGTTAGTTATGCCACATCATATGGGACGTGACCCAAAAGTAACTCATATCCTTGTGAGGCCCAGAACACACTAAATGGAGTTTAGACAAGGTATGAGACAGTGTATGCATGTGTAGAGTTATCAATAGCAATTCTATGAACAGTTGGTCCATGCTTAAGACTCTATTCTAGATGAATCTATGTATAGGAAACTTAGGGCTATGCATGGCTATGTGCCCAGGATGCTTTTGGCTTTATATAATGGGTCCAAACTCGCCCTACTCCTTATTATGGTTGTGGATTCATTGCCAGGCTCTCACTCTACATTCATGCTTCTTGTTCCTTGGCTTGGGGGTGAAGCTTCTAGAGTTTGATTGGATGCTTCTACTTGGTTGGGTGGTTCCTCCATAGTGTGTTATCCATTGTGTTTGTGATTTGTAAGCAGGATCTAAGGAGTTTCCCTGGCAATCCATGATCTCATGGTTATTGCGCTTGCAATACCTGCAAAACATCTTTTTTTTTTATTGTGGATTTGATGATTGTTCTTGACCTTGAGTCAGCTTTTGATTTGTTGCAGCCTTCTTGGAGCCTTTCTACTTCTGTCACTTCGAACATTTGTTGACAAATAGAGCCTGAGAGGAGGAAGTAGACGAAGTGTCTTGACTTCTTCTATTGTCTTCTTGCAGCAACATAGTAAATCTGAGTGTGTCAATATAATCATCACCCAGTTCTCATATGTAGAGGGCAAGCTAGAAGGCAATGTCATAATTGCGTCTTGATCGTCTATGACTGATTTGACAGTGGCCATCTGTTGCAAGAGATTCTTAAAATGGTTAATGTGACTCTGAAGAGAATCACTAGTAGACATCTTGAATGTGAAGAATTTTCTTCATAGATGTAACTTAGTAGTTACGTCCCTCACGTCATATATTGAGTTCAACATGTCCCAAAAGTCTCTTGACGTTTAAGCTTTGGCTATGTGTCCAATCTGTGTATCTGATATATTGAGGACAATAAGTGCGAAAGCTTTATCATCCTTCGATTTCCACTTTGAGTCATCGTCTTCAGGTTTTACTTCTATACCTGTAACAACATCTCATAATTCGCTGGCAATTAGCAAGGTCTTCATCTTAAATTTTCTCAAATGATAATTGGATCCATTCAGCTTGTTTGTGATAAGACCAGCTTTACTTTGAGAATCCATCTGGAATTTAGTTTGTCGATTATATCGATGACACTAAGATGCAGTAATGCCAACAATAGGAAATCAATTCTCTGATACTGAAAGGTTGAAAAATTTGATATCGAGAAAGATATCAAGTATTAGAGATTTCGCTTTGATACCATGTTAGAAAGATGTGTTGTGAAGATAGGTTTAGCTCAAAAAGAAAACGAATGAAAATAATTTGAGTGTCTAGAAAGAAACCTTTTCATGCATGGCAAAATAAACTATCTACGCCTATCAATTTCAAACAAAACAATAGTGATATAATACATGACTACGTCAAATGCATTTTCACAATGCATGACTACGTGAAATCAATTTCAAACGTTGAAATCATCAATACTATAGTGATTTACATTTTGAGATGAAGCTGAATGCAATAAAGGATAGTATTGATTCAGTATGGAAACATAACAGAAGTCAATGAGTACACTAAGTTGCGAATCGAAACCGCATACTCTGAGCAATTTTTGAACGGCTAAAAGAAAGTTTGAATTAAGCACAATGCTGATAAGTAGTGGCACAATAGCAATCTCTAAACAACTCTAAGAAGTGAGCTAGAATGCTCGGGAAAGTTCAAGCTCGCATGCTTGAGAGAGAGAGAGAGAGCTAACTATTCAAAGGCTTATGATCATCTTAAAACTATATGAATATGAACAACTATTTATACTAAGAAATTAGTTCATAAATTGTGATTGCCAGTTGGCTAATCTCCGCTGGCATCCATCCAGTTCCTTGTCATTGATTGCTGATAAGCGGTGGGAATTGGTCGTAAAGCGTCTGTCTGCATAAATGAACCAAACTATCACTTCTACAGAAATGAACTAAACAGCCACAGGTGACACTATTGCAAAAAGCGAGAGTGTCGGGATTTTGTGAAAAACCCGACAGTGCCTTAAAACTGATTCAGGGTTGCCCCACACATTGCCAGAGTCAATTTCTTAACATTTGAGACACTTTGGAGAAAGCAAAAAATGTGACTCTGCATATTTGCTCACAAATCTTGATAGGCGAAAATGCAAAAAGGAGACTGCATTTTTCCACAAGATTTCTGATAGGCGAAAAATGCAACATTGTGGTAACACTCCGTGTAATTCTGTAGACTGTGTAAAAACACTTGTAAAATTGCAGACTGTGTAAAGACACAGGAAAATTCAGAGAACTGGATAAACAACGAATGAAGATTATAATCGATTATTTGATCAGTAAGAAGGAGAATAATCCAACAGGGTTTTCCCTAGTGGTCTTTTCATACATATTTTTTGAAGACTCAAGTTTGCACAAGATGGAAGCCCAATGAATTGTTCGGCATCAACTTCCATATGGTATTTCTAGATTATTTGATGGTGTATTTTATGTATCGAAATTAACAAATAATTCATTATCTATTATCAAGATCACAAATCAAGGCTAGAGAGCTTTGCTTTATTCTAGACACATGTACCATCATGGATAACAAAATCTATAGAATTATCCTTACAAACAGAGAACAAAATTTGCAATCTTGAGTCATGAATATGCACTCAAGTAAAACCAAAATTTCAGTTGATAATTAGTATCTTTTCACATAACCATCCTTTTGCCTTTTGTATCATTAAATCACATGAATAGCACTGCTTCTCTCTCTTGGAGAATGATAATCGTATATACTATATTAATAAATAAATCATAGATGAAGTTATCCCCACTAAAGTGCATGATCTCTCTATAGTCAATTTTCTTGAAGCTAAGATTTTATCATATTTCAAAAATATTAATGAACATTACATCAATTTTTGGCCTATGATGGCATTGCATTCCATGAACTGCTCAAAATATAATGTCATATTCACAAAGGCAAGACTAGCCCCATGTCATGATATCTCATCACCCAAGCCTCTACTTGGCAAGAGACAAATGCAGACCAAGTCACAAGTGAAAGGTAGACATTCAAGAACATGTGTGACAATAGATCAATACAATTTGTCACATAGTTGACAATAGCATGATTTTGATCGATACAATCACCACAACACAATGTAGAGCACTTTAAGTCAAGAAAACGAGCGATTGCTCTTGAAACATTGTATATCTACACTATACATAGAAGTACAAAAAAAAACCAATAAAGTAGCAACTAAGAGGGCTCGAGAAAAATCCACCCATTGTCAAAAAATAGGAGAGAGAAAGTGACCATAAAAGATGGCAAATGACCATAAGACAATTACAAGCTAATTATTGCACTTTTCAACTCTCTCCCTCAATAATTAACATCAACAACTTATCAACAAATAAATTACTCATGGAACATGTCTCCATGATAGCATCGTTGCTTTTAACTTAAAAGTATAGTGTACATCACCAAGATGCTATAAGCAAGACCTGTTTAACTTTCAAGATATCAACTCAATACCAAGCTTTAGTCTGAAATCCTCAAATTTGTCTCTGCTTGGTGACCTCGTGAATATATTAGCTACTTTTCTGGCGGTGCTACAATGGATCACATCTATGTCTTTCGAACAAAACTTCTCATGTATAAAATGATTTTTCATCTATGTGCTTTGTTCTAGCATGAAACATAGAAATTTTAGCCAATTGAATTCCACTCTATCACAAGAAATGATTGTTCATTTGGCTTGCTTTATTTCAGTCTCTCTAAAGATCTTCAAATCATCAACCCATGATACAACTCAGTGAAGGAGAGAAGCTATGTCAATAGGAAGAAGCAACTCAAAATCCGAGAGCTCCAAGGAAGTCTTCAAGAGCAAGGATGGAGCCATTAAGGCTCACATGCACTAATAAGGGGAATGAAGGCAAGAAGAATAACATTTCTAATCCATCCATTACATCAATTCAAAGGGTTTATGCACATTCAAAGTGCCATTATGTGTGCATAATGCTTTGGAATCAAAGGATTGGCATAATCATGAAGTAAGTACCAAGAATATGAAGGAAGCACCAAAGTCTCAACCACACATAATGCTTTGGAATCAAAGGATTGGCATAATCATGAAGTAAGTACCAAGAATATGAAGGGAGCACCAAAGTCTCGACCACACATAATGCTTTCGAATCAAAGGATTGGCATAATCATGAAGTAAGTACCAAGAATATGAAGGAAGAACCAAAGTCTCGACACGATCAATCCAAGATCGTTAGAAAAATCCTTCTAGGACATCTCTCTCTCTATAGGAGGCTCATAGGCTCCTTTAGTTACTGATATGTTCACTAAACTAGCACCAAAAAGCTTCATTAATAAGGTTTATATCAGTAATTGATGTAATGAGATCATCCATGTCATCAACTAAGCTACTTCTTAAGGAGTGTGAAAATAGTTAAAAACTAGCTACTAGTTTGTTGCCAAGTGGCACCATTATGGATGTCCAAGTGTCACACACTCTTGTACATAGCTAGGTGCTCATTTTAAGGTAATTTGAATCCACTTAAATTCTTAGAGGTGGCTGAATTAAGCACCAAAATTAAGGTCCTAAACAATAGGCTAATTTTGAGGGATTTTGGTGATAATGCACATGACTCGCCTAGTCCAACCACCAAGTGGGTGTGATTTCTAGATTATAAAGTAAGCTAAATACATAATGATGTAAAGCCCTAATTCTCATATCCAAGCTAGTCCATTATTATTTTGATAAGAATCATTTGTACATTGATTGATTGAGATGCAATTTTGAGTTTGAAAGACACATTGTTTTCCAATGCTAAGTTAGAGCATCCACGTCTATTTGATTTTGATGATCTACATAGTTAATTGAATGCTAAAAAGGTGATTTGCTATCCCATAACCATTCGGGTTACATTGAATGCTTCGTACTTGCTGATCATAGTGATTTTAGGAGCAATTGTCAAATAATCAATCTATGTTTCTAGCAAGAATTTGATACTAGTCTTGATTGATTTGGACATTTTGCAAAATCCAATGTTTGAATGAATCTATTGGAAGTCTAAACACTCTAGATCCTGCATTTTTGACAAATTGGAGGTTAGGTTCAAAGCTATAACTCATGGTCACTACATTTTTTGCATTGAAGATTTATTTATTTTGAATAAAAGGTATATAAAACAAACTTATTAACTTGGCCAATACAAAGGTGAGAGTTATCAAGTTCATTAATGAGAGAAACAATGTTTATCTTGTACATGGTCAATTTTAATTTAGCTTATAATTGTTGTTTTTAACATTTCTCTACTCTAACCTTAGTCAAAATTATAAATAAATAAATAAATAACAGTTTGAGACTTTTTTTTTATAGTTTTGTGTGTTGACAAATAGACAACATCTATGCTGAATATATTCGCTATGATGATTTATTGCCAACCTGGTAGAAATAAGGACAACTGCATATTTTATATTGATATTCTGTAATTGCAATAGGCATACGACTATGAAAGACCTATCTAATTATCTAGTTGAGTATGCCCTAATATCCTCACATAACTAGACCATATGTTCAATTATTCATTTTATGATCTCATTCAATATGATCTTCCTTTAGTCTCCACAAATATTCATTCGCAATAGAGAGTCTAACTTTTGAATCAACTCCAAAAATTACCATTGTTGGGTAATGGCCTTCATAAGGAATGTTTTTCCAATTGTGAATTGCACATCTCCTTCACCTCTCCATGAGATATTTTTCTTTAGTTCCTTGGAAGTATTGTGAAGTTTACTTGTATCCAAATAAATCTCATAGGTACATGGAAGAATGTGGAGTGAGTATCAAAGTCGATGAGCTCCCAACAAACTACAGTGGAAATGTGATGTTTGAGCTCCCTTGCAAGATACAAGAATGGAAGACATGAGATGCTCATTGATTGCCACAACTAGGTTAGATACATTACAACAATGATTCAAAGATTTTTCGATGTTGTTTGGAATAGTACACTCAAATTCTCCGTTTGTGGTGGAAAATTTGAGTGTACTAATGTGACTTGTTCATATAAAAAACATTTCTCCAAAAATAAGCAAATGTTCTTTAGTGGAAGTAAAATCATATCGCATTTGTGGAATTGCACCATGATTCAAAACTTTCAAATGCAAATCATGTGACGAGCCTCCAATGTGTTCTAGACTATGTAAAGCAAAAATCTATTATTGTGTACCACACGATGTTAATTACAAGGCTTGCTTGGCATGTTGGAATACATGTGCATGTTTTTGGAGAGGGACAATCTACAATATTGAAAGAGTCATCCAAGTCTACAATGCAATTCCATCTATTTTCACATCACTTAATAATAAAAAAAAGTGGAGATAGAAGTGCAAAAGATATCATAAAAAATTACCTTTTTGTTGATGGAGGGCAATCTGGTTTAAAGGACTCCAAGATGGATGAGTTGTTTGCATCATTGGAGCCATTGACAAATAGTAGAAGGTAATTATAAATCTGGTTTGTCATTTAATTTTTTTAGCACATTATATAAAATTTGTTGATTTTCATTGTCATCTTATTGGTTGCAGACTAAAAACATGGATCAGTAGAGCACGTAAGAAATTGTAGCAGCCAACAAATCTACCCAATGACATATTTTCTTTGATGTACTTGAGACACCACTATTCTTCTGAATTCTTCCATGGCTCATTATTTCTTGGATAAATTCATGATGATATAGTTAGATGTTTTGTTTTCAAGATGTCCACTCATGGGCCTACATTTGTGATCCATTTGGTCAAGAGAATGTAGTATGGAAATGATCAATCATGTGCGTGGAGTTGAGGACTCCAACATTAGTTGTACATGTGTATGATACTAGATAAATTATGAGAGAATTATCTTGAGTGCCAAAAAGTGTTTGCATTATTGTATGTTATGTTGACAAGGGTTTTTTTGTGTCCTCAGAATACAACCATGGAAACTTTTGCAACATGCAAAATCAAATCAATGGATGTTTGAGCACAAATTTCATTTTGGAGATTGCTTGGCAAAGTTATGGCAAAACATGGATCCACTACTATTATTTTTAAGGAATTCATGGCTGATGAAGCTCAAGCCAATTCGTTGGCAGTGAGAAGCATACTTGGACAAGGACCCCAAATTTCTATGGAGGGTAAGGAGCATTCATACTTATTCCATTTCATGGATTCCGTTAGAAACATATAAGTGCCAATTTCGGATCAAATGATGGAACTCGATTCTAGAGATTCATAAATTCCTAGATAGAAAAATCTAAACTCTTATTTCCCATCTTGCAGTTTACGAACTTTTGGTAACAGTCGACGTCATCCGCAATGACAAAAGCTCTTCGAAAACTTTCGTGAATGCATCCTATGTAGTGGGTCAACATCAGTTGTTGGTCTAAGCATCACCCTCGGACTCTCCCTCACCCTCGGTAGTACGTGCCTTTGACTCTGACTCTGACTGTAGTGGATCCTTCTCTCTGATGGACTCAGAGGAATAGCCATGGTGTGGCTCAACCCTGGGCCTGCCTCTACCTCTGGTGCTGGTGGAGCGGGGACATCCTCTAGGCCTGTGGAAACCAGAACCTCTAGAAGATCTACCAGCTTGTTGACCCTCTCTCTGCACATGATCCCTTGGCAATGCCTGAACCCATGGCAACGCTTGAACCTCTGGGTCTACCACGTGGTCTGTTGCATAAGCTCTGACTCTGGGAGTCAGATGGTGTGGAGACCTGGGATGTTGAATGCATTGCATGTCAGACGGTGTGGAACCTGTGCTAGGTGGAGGCACGATATGGTGTGATGAGGACGAGATGTCGATAGGGGGGGCATGTAGAGGAGCATTGTTAGTGCTGGTCGTGGGTGGCGGGTCCTGGCCATGAGTGGTGGGTGGTGTGTCATGCGGATGGTCGTACTGGGTGGCTGGCACAAAGTCGAGGTCATCATCGTCTTCCTTGTCGGCGGTGTGGGTGCCGAGCACGATAGATGGTGGGGTGGGGTCCTGCAACCTCTGGAACATGGAGGAGGTGTGTGAATGGGATGGATCAATGGTGGAGTGAATAACACCAAGCTCCCCATCGTTGCGAGGAAGGAGCATGGTCGTGCATGCGTGAAGAGGTGGAGGGCTAGCGTGGAGGTGGTGGCATGTGGGAAGATGTTGGCAACTGGGCGGGTGGTGGCATGCGGGAAGAGGACGGTTGTCGAGAGGGAGGTGGCTGCTAATAAGCGGATATTTCTTGGCATACATGGCCCAACCTTGCAATACTGTCTCTGTATTGTGCCAGGAGATGCTGGCGCACATCTGGTGGGACCTGGATGCAGGGGGTCGCTCCTAGACGTGACTCATCAGGCCTGGTGACACCCAATAGGTGGGCCTTGAGCCTCATAAGAGTGTTTGCTCTCTCGACCAGAATTAAAATTCTTGCAACTCCATAAACTCTACCCATCCTACAAAATTGTCTATATGTTCGTAATTGTTATGTAAGAGTACATGAATCCTATCAATGACTATAAAAATCTTGTTGATGACAATTTAAGCCATTCATGTCAATGGAAATGAGGATATGGTGGATATTCACATTTTTTAATATATGTATTTTTTGGGGCTCCAAAAAATACATATATTAAAATAATTCAAGAGTGAAAGGTCTTGTGTGACCAGAATTAAAATTCTTACAACTCCATAAACTCTACCCATCCTACAAAATTGTCTATATGTTCGTAATTGTTATGTAAGAGTACATGAATCCTATCAATGACTATAAATCTTGTTGATGACAATTTAAGCCAATCATGTCAATGGAAATGAGGAAATGGTGGATATTGACATTTTTTAGCATTGACAATTCTTACTCTCTAAGTTCTAGGCAACCAATTTGATTATGTCAATTGAGTTAGAAAAAACATTATATAGTTAAAATTGCAATGTCACACAATTCTTCAACAAAATCATCGTAAGTTTATGTATCTTGGTACATGCTTACTCTACACTACAAAAGAATCAAAGATGTAGCCATTGCCAACATAAGTATTTACAAACAATAGTTACATGTTTTTGTAGCATTTAGCTGGATAGCTTGGAAGATTAGATATTCAGAGACAAACTCTTGTGCTTGGATGTTTCAGCACTGATGAATTTCACTTCTAGCTCATTATGGTAACAAAAGTAGTGATGAGGGTCTTAGAACTTCTTGGCTTAAGTGTCAAGTACTTAGCTGCATTGCGTCGATCAATTGGCATTCAAGACATGCCTCAAGCTCCATCTTGTGCTTATCCTCCGAATACATAAAATAACTTCTACTTCAAATTTGGGTTATGTTCCAAGCGTTCTTGTAAAGCATCACATCATAATTCCAGTGGGGATATATATGATCAATTATTATGCAAACGTTGAACTTCTGTTTCTATGATGTTGTGTCCAAAGGATTGTTGACACAACAGTGACTCCCTATCTAATAATAAAGCTGTTTTTATCTATTCAATATTGCCTTCTTTGCAACTACCAAGTCACGATCATCCTTGAAGCATGTTATGTACATTGTCTTAATGGGAAGCTCTAGCATGCAATGAACAAAATTTTCATAATTATGAGTTCCAGTTATCTTTGGCAAACTGAATTTTTTTGTCATTAACGCCTTCAAGTTTGGCTAAGGCTTTCACCAATGAAAGAAGAAGCAAATTGCTACTCAAAGGTGACGTCTTCATGTGCATCAGTGTTAGAATTTACCTGGTAAGTATTATTCAACAAGTCAACTTGATATAGAACAGCCTCTTTAACTGCGTTTGAGCCTGTCGGCAACCTCTTTGCTCTTGGGTGTACTAGTACTTGCCTTGCTTGTATCTCTACTAAAGTACAGAATGGATAAATAAGATATGGCATCCCATGCAGAGCATAGGAAATTTTTTCACATTTGATAAGGAACATTGTTTTCTCTTTTACATAAAATCACTTTTGAAGAATCTGATTTTGTTCTGTATTTATGAAACAGGACATATACCCTGGAAAAAATTATGGAATGGAAATCTATTGTCTACTTCAGCAACATTTTCCAACATTACATGTGAATAGGTTCACCATCATGTAGCATCCCCAAATTCGTTGAGGAACAAGTCAATATTTATAGCAAATCTTAACAAAATACAATTTCAAATTGTATGGTCCAAAATCCTAAACCCAAAACCTAAACCCTAGATCCTAAACTCTTGCGACAACTCTATTTTGAATTTATGCTTTATTACTGTACAATTGTGTGTTCATTGTGGCCCCTACATGAACATAAATTTCTCTACTGATCAATAAAATTGCACCTGTAATAAGCCTGTGAAATAGCTCCGTTCTTTCTACATATATTCCCGCAGGTTGCTTCAAAATTGCATCAAGATCAAGTAATCAGTACATGAAGATCACTTACTTGATATATCAGAATCAGGTGCAAAATTCTTACTTCGTGGCTTAAATTGTCGGGGTTTCTTGGGAATACCCTCTTTGAAATCTATGGAGTTCTCCAAACCTCTTTTCGATTCTGAAAAGTGCTCATCAAGTCGTTCTCGCTTAATAGCAAGTGCATGTGTGAATATGCTTGTAACAATTGCATACTCAACAGCAGATCCACGACTGGTTGGTAAATCTCTAGTTTCCAGGATAGCAACACGACCACAGGTCTCATCATCAGCTGCTTGAACTCTCAGTGTCTCCATTGCAGTCTCCAGATTAATTTCTGGTGTTTTGCATGCTATTATCTGATGCATCAGGCACATTAAGTCAGAAGAATATTTGTTGCTATCTAGAAAAGATAGCTTTTATAAAGAATTGCCTAAATTTCAACTGCAAAATCATGGCCGAAAATGTGACTTAACCTGCATAGTTTCAGAGGAATTCAAAAGAGCAATTTGATTAGTTGATCTGCAGCTCTGTCAGAGGGTCAAGAGAAACATAGAGACCTGTTCAGACTTTTAATGCTAAGAAAAAAAATTCATCTAAGTGAACCTTGTTGCCTACAAGTTTCCAGACCGCAAAAGCTTCTAGAGCTTAGAGTATTCAGCAATGGTTATCAATCCTTGATTTCATAGTGTACTGGTAAACAGAAAGTCGTAAACAAAAATAAAAATCAGATATTTGACACAAATAACACAAACAAAAACCCACCCTTAAATTTTTACAGTATTTTTCATATGTGAAACTGTGCAAAGGGAAAACCCAAATGGAAAAAATGAGGTTAATGCAAAATCAATCTTTTCAATATCACGGACCTGATAAGCAACAACTCAAATCAAGACATGCATAGAGATAAAGAAAGAAAGACTTCATCAATGCTTTTAGGTGCCAATTATGCTTCAGAGTCTCAATGCTGAATCTATTTAATTGGATAGCACATCTAATATACTTGTTGATGTAATGTGAGCTAGATAGGTACACAAGTCTGATGTCATAATATCATAAATCATCATGTCCAGCTAGACACTCCACCGGTTGGACTGAAGAAAGTTGTGATATCCACTGAAAGTCATACTGTGGAGGTTTGTCACCATTGATGTCTTGAGAGGAGTGAGAATGTCAATGTTGTCATGGTGCTGTATGTGCTAGCATGAGTCATTTGTGTCTACAATCTCTACAAGGAATCTCTGGCCATCTCTGCATCATCCTCTACAGTAGGAGTCAAGTCCCCCTCTAGGACATCGTCAAGAGATATCTCACCTGAGAGGCATGTCGCATTATTCGCATTAGTGTTGTCTCCAGACTGACACACAAGAAGGTTTGTACTTGAAACCTTCTAGACAGTTGCCATACCCAAATAAATAGGGGCCAGGAATCTACCATTTCTCCGATTAAGAGTTTGGAGTCTTGAGCTTATTGTAGGTGAGTTCTATGTTTTTGGAAACCTTCGTTGGAGATCTGACTGAGCTATCAGCAGCCATTGTTGATCAAGTTTTCTTAGTTGAAGATTGCTTGTGCGAATGCTTTTTGTTGTCTTATGCTTCATTTGATACCAATACCAGTAATTGAGTTCATAACATGGTATCAGAGCATTTTTCTACCATCGTCTAGTGGTTTCCTTCTCCATCATCGTTGTCCACCATCTGTCTTTTCCTGTTTGCTGCCCACCATCATTCATTGGCCAGCCTCTCCTTGCCATCGTTTTGTGGAATCACAATCTCCAAGAGTATCTAATTTTCAAAAGTACTAGTTTGTAGATAGAGGTGATTTAGGAATTGCATTCTTCAAGAGGATCGCACCCAATTAGAGATAGGTGATTGAGGAATCACATTCTTACTAGTACCCAAATAGGACTGGCGGTGTCAAAGGAAACATGGAAGAGCCAGTAGGTATTATGGAGAATGTATCAATTTTTTTCATTAAGAATTGATGACTTCTTGGATGGGAAGAAATGCTAGACCCCAATGTCAGACTTAATGTGACCTTGGACCAATAGGTTGCCAGAGGGCTAGTAGATCGTAAGCAATGGTGATGGTCAATAACCATGGCTAGGTATTAGGCTCAAGCAATGTCAAGCGGGTCAGAAGTATAAACCTGGTGAGCTTATTTCTCAAGCTGTCAAAGACAAGGGGTTGAGAATTACCCATCATGGGCATAGCCATTAGCGCCGAAATTATCCTTGGCGTGACAAGAAGCTAGCTTGCAAATTGCCAAGGTAGCCAATTTGGTCACTGTGCCACGTCAAGGTACATGGGTGCTAGTTTTGGAAGAATCGGAGGGTCAAAGAATCAGTCAAAGCTTAATTTACCTTGACATGCCCCAGTGGTCGAATATTGGAATAGAAGGTAGTGCCTTCGCATAGCAGTCTACAATGGGCAGCACACTCTCTACACACCAGCTACTTTGGATGACGGTGTTTCTGGCAACTAACACCTAAAAATGAGTGTTTTGACTAGCCTGGGAGGCCACCTTCTACTGACTCCATTATTTTTTCATGATCGTAAATACCAAAGAGAGGATGTGAGAGAGCAGCCCTACTTAATTTCAATAATCAACCAGACATGTTCATGTAGGCGTTGCTTTGTTTGGATTCGTGCAAGTGTGTGTGTGTGTGTGTGTGTGTGTGTGTGTGTGTGTGTGTGTGAGAGAGAGAAAGGAAAAAAGAAAGACTTTTATTAACGTCTTTTGGGCACCCGAGGGTGCGTAAGACAAAAGCATATGTACATAGCTGTGGGAGCATAGTCCACATGAGGACTGGCATAAGAGTGCATAATGACAGCAGTAGCAGATCGCGGAGAAGAACTGGCAGGCGGACACTAGTGAATCGGGATGATGTAGCTGGCCATTCTGCGGAAGAGAGTCCAGGAAGCCAAGACTCAGATCCGTACATAGTGGCTGGAGTGACCAACGTGTCAAAAAGAAGACATCTAGTGTGCAGTTTGTGGACATGATGCGTAAACTTGTCATAAACCAGAAATTTCTAGATTTTTTATAGCAGCCTCTCTCCATCTGAACCAATGCTGCGTGTCCGCGAGCCTCACACGTGCTAGGGCAGCCTGTCTGAAATGCAACTGCGGAGATGTGAACTGGACACCAAGATAAGTGTAAGAAGAGACAACCTCAACTGGGGAGTCACCAAAGTAAAACTTGTGACCACATATGCCCTGTCTGTTGGTATGAAAATATCATGACCTTGGTTTTAGAGTGGTTCACCTGCAATCCCCACCACATACAAAAAGTGTGTAGTGCACGAAGATGTCTATGGAGGCCGTTAGCTGAGGGAGAGAGCAAGACAACATCATCAGCATAGAGCAGGATGGGTATCAAGAGAAGTGCAAGAGGACAAGCATCGCCAACCTCCTCACGGATGACTCTCTCGAGCTCAGCAATGTAAAGGGCAAAGAGAGTGGGAGAAAGCGGGCAGCCTTGCTTCACCCCCACCGTGTTGCAAAGAATTAGAATTACATTAATGTCTATCAAGTGCCCATGGGCACATAAGACAAATAAAAAGTACATCAGAAAGGAGCATTGTCCACCTAGGACTTATTCCTATAAACCAGATTAAAAAAAAAAAAACAGTAAGAAAACCAAAGCTTAACCTCCAGCTCTGTCAAGGGTACATGGCAGTAGTTTAACCACCAGCTACACAGAGGGAAAGAGAAGACTGATATAAGTTAACTAACTAGCTAAGTGGACACAAAATACTGTGATATGGTGAGAACCAAGTGCTAGCCTCTGGTGACGAGCTCTGGGTCTGGAGGAGCGAGGAGGACGCTGGAGCTTCGGCTGTCGTACTGGAATGTCTATCTCACTGTCAGAAGTCTATCTCTCTTCTAAAAAAAGTGCGTAATGTGTGACTAGCTATGATCCACCTCAAAAGCATCAAATAAAAGAGACGATCTCATAGTAAACATCAATCTTGGTAGCAAACCAACACATCTTGCATCCGAGTAGGCAAGGAAAGAACCAAGTGTAAGTGGAGTATCTTTGTATAAGCAATGATATTTGCTCCTGATCTCATAGTAGGCTGGACATGTGAAAATGAAGTGAAACTCATCCCCAATCTCCTGTAAAGAGCAGCACTGACAAATCCGTAGTGGCCGAGGCGTGTCTATGTATCTACCTGTCTCAATGGCAAGCTGGTGAGAAGAGACCCTAAGTTGACCAATACGGTAGCGTAGGTCGAAAGATAACGTCTGAGATAAATAACCCGGCCGAATGGGAAGCCCAGATTCATCAAGCTGAAGAAGATGAGTGTGGTAGAAATAAAGCTTGACCCGTGATGGATCTGGGTGAGACCAGACAATGCAGATGTAAGCCCTATAAATCTGCTGGCGAATAAACGCGTGTCCCATTCGGGAGATTAGATATAGATAAACCCCACTCAAAAGGTCAGAAACACACTGAAACCATGAGGACTTAGCCTACTGACTAGCCAAAGTGCAGAAGGATGTGAAAGCCGCAGCCACGTATCTAGATGAATCAAGCTCCGAGACTCTATAAATGAATGTGATAATCCGAAATATAGCCTAGACAATCAGTGGAGGGGAGGCAAACTCCGCACAAATGATATCATGGGGAACTGACTGCTTCGTATGGATCATCTAATTAAGCATGAGGATCTGCACACGTAAAATATCACTCCAAGTATCACTGGATAAGCTTGGACACCACGTCTCTACTGAATATAGAGCGATCGGAGAGACAATAGCAGAAAATAGGCGACATCGCATATCAGGATCATGCACGTAGTACATAGAGGAAAATCTCTCCATCTGGACAAGAGCAGAGTGCCCCTTGCGGAGCCTGGTCAATGCAGCTGGTCTAAAAGTGAGCCATGGACCAGTAAAAAGGACACCTAGGTATGTATAAGAGGCTACTATCTCCAGTGGCTGCCCATCATAGTAGAACACCGTGTCTCTCATATGCTACCGTTTGGTGTTGAGCACCATGACCTTAGTCTTACCAATGTTCACCATCAAACCCCATGTTTGATGGAAAGTATGTAAAGCATCAAGGTGACGCTGAAGTCCTGATGCTGATCTCGATAGTAGTATCACGTCATCCGCATATAGTAAAATAGGAATAACAATATCTGCTAAAGGACAGCCATCTCCACCCTCTTCCCTAATAATCCCCTCAAGATCGTCAATGTATAGAGCAAAGAGAGTAGGGGACAAAGGACATCCCTGCTTTTCTCCCACTGTACTATGAATATAAAAGGACCAACCATCACCATCCCGGAATCGAGCCAGCACTCTCTCATATAACGTGATGATAACAGCAATGATCTCCTGAGAAAAGCCAAGTGATGTCAGGGGCTGGAGTAAAAGGTGTCTTGGAACAAAATCAAAGGCTTTGCGGAAGTCCACAAAGCAACAATAAACCCTCTGCCTCCTGAATTTAGCCTCCTCAATAATACATCTCAGGATGAATATCTGGTCAGCCATGGAGTAGCTAGCGCGAAAACCTGCCTGTCCCATAGCATGTAAACCCTCTGTCTCTGACTGAGAGCTGATAATAGACTGCAAACTGATCAATATAGTTTGGCCATAGTGTGACTGATCATAATAGTGAGGTAGTTGTCTACATTCAAAGGATCCCCGACTTTGAGTATAGGGTGTAAAAGGTTAGTGCACCAAGACATGGGAAGACCAAAAATAACAAATTTGTATGGGGCGATAATGTGAGCAACTGGTTTTAGGAACTCCATGCCTAAGAAGTCAACATCAGTGGCCTTACAAGTTTGACCATTTTTAATGGCGTTTTCAACCATGGACGGAGTGAAGAGGGTGGATTCTGATGGGCGAGGGGAAAGAGAGTCTACTATATATAGTTTGGTAGCATAATTTATCCATGACTCTATAGCAATAGGAGCGGGTTTACAAGGGTTTTTAGAAAACAACCGCCAAAGAAGGTGGAGGATGGGGAGGCCAGAGCATCGACAAGTTCTTGTCCCAAGGACTATAGATAAGCTATCGTTTTTTTCAGAGTCACTTTGCGATACTCCTTTTGTTTCAAGGGGTGTGAGGAGAGTGGTATCTAGCGTAAACAACTTGTTTATGCAGTGAGAAACAGTCCGTGTCATACCATCTGTTGTGGGTGCGTTTATATGAGATGAGAAAGTTTTCGAAGGATATGCAGTATTGGCAGATTGTAAAAGAGATTGAGATAAGAAGGCCGCTTGCTAGTCAACCAAGGAGGTGAAGGGAAAGTCATGGAGAAAAGTGGTTAAGGACGAGGTGTAAGTGGGGAGACCTGACAGAGAGAAAGCAAGGCGAGGGTGACGGATGGGTCGGTGTGTCGTGACCATGGTGATAGGATGTCCAAGGGATAGAAGCAGGAGGGAGTGATCAGAGATGATAGGAGGTATAATGTCGAAGGTATGAAGGAATGGGATCAAAGCCGGTGAACCAATGAAGTAGTCAACAACACTATGTCCTCCCCCATGTGGGTGACAGGTAAAATATGATGATGAAGACCAACAAGGAAGGCCATTCAATATGGCTAAGGAATGGGCCTCCGCTAAGCCACCAAAGTGGGTAGCCAGAATATCTGCATCCTGTGAGGTCCTATCCAATCCCATATCTAATGTGCGAACCTATAGGAAGTCACTCTCTGCATGAAACTTTGCTTGATGCTTGTGCATGCATTTTAAAATCCCCTGCTAAAAGAATAAGACCTCGCTGAGCAAAGCTGACTATATCATCTGAAAGAGCCTAGAAAGGATCACCACCAAAATCCGCAAAGGATGATGTCTGCAGTGCAAAATAACAGACCACTAGAAAGAGTTCTTGAGAAAGCCCGAAACAGTGACCAAAGAACTGTAACCAAATAAACGGTGCAAATGGATCACTTTTGACCTGTTTAAAATGAGTACTGAAAACATCTTTGGTAAGACATGCAACACCACCTGAACCACGTCGCCGATGTGCTGATTGCCAAGTGTAATCCTGTATGAATGGTAGTGGTCGGTATAATGATTCATGAGTCTCAGCTAACAAAAGGATATCACATCTCAGCATAAAAGAATGAAAATCGCATGTCGGAAGATGATAGTATGCCAATACAATTCCAAAAACCAATACGAAAAGGCTTAGGGGAACTCGGGCTGCTCCTTTGCCCGGGAGCCCCGAATTCCTATTGTGAAATCTTATCAGAATTTTTTGGCTTGCCTTCAATGAAAATCACCCGCTGATTCCTTGCATTTGCTTTTTGAATAATTTGTTTCCTGGCTTGCCATTGCGTGTGTGTAAGGTCTTCGTCCATAAAAATAAAGGTCCCTTTTAATTTGGCTCTAAGTCGTAAAGCTGCATTGCGGTAGTTCATAAAATTTGATAAACAAGACGTTAGAGTCAAACTTACTTCTACAAGTTGTATCAAAACCATCAGTGTTGTGTGCAAGCTTAGTCAAAAGCAAATCTTTTGCCTCCTCGATGGGCTTATTCCCGTCGGAAATCCCTCTAACACGGCCCATGGAAATACCGAAGGAGAGGACATAAGTCGTCACAACAAGTATTCCAAAAGCAACACACAAAAACCTCACTAAGCATAGTACATCAACTTTAAAATAGCACTAAACTGAAAGCAACTACTATAAACCACTGTAGATGCATAAAGGAATCCAAGCAAGAAGGCAACTTGCTCAAGGCACTCGGGTAGCCCAAGAAAGCCATAAGAAAATGCCGACATGCAGGACCCCATCAACTGAAATATCCAAAGCTAGCCAACTAGCCCATGAATATCATAGAAAATGCATAGCTCGGCGGCAACCATAGCAACAACTCGGAAACATCAGCAAAGGCCAAGCAATATGCAGCAACCAAGTATGCCAGGAAACATAAAGCATAAGTAGAGCATCCCGAGAAACAAGGTACAACAAAAGGAAGCTCACAAGGTGACTCTGAAAAACACTCGAAAGGAGTAGCATTCTCACAATATGGCTCAAGAAAGATAGCCTGATCAACTACTACATCTGGAACAACCTGAAAATCATCGAATAGTGGATCCATAAAAAAAATAAGATCACGTACAACGCCATCATAATCAGAAGGGTCATCGGGTCAAAATGTCTGCCACCAAGAGGCAGCTTGGCCACTAAATTTCGACATGGGAGAAAGAGAGATCTATTATTCTCTATATCGTTTCATGAGAGAGAAAGAGAGATCTATTAGTCTCTTTTTGGGTACCCAAAGGTACATAAGACTGAAAAGAGTATATTCTTAATTGTTCATACTATGGGAGTGTAGAACGTCTCTGAAATAAGTACAACTGATCTAAACTAAGAAACGAGCATGAAACTTGGTATTACAACAATAGTACGTCAGGAAAAAAAATAGATTACATCGATCAGTAAAAGCACGACCTTTAAGTATATCCATAGAATGATAAATGTCTTGCAATCTCATAAATTGTACATAGAAAACCATTTTGCTTCATGTGAAAGCAGCAAGGCATCTCCATGATAAAGGAAAATTTATACCCATCTATAATAATCAGAGCACTAGTTAATCCCAAAAGGTAAGAACATAAATAAAATCAACTATAGAAAAAAAGAGACCTCAAAGTTGAGAGCATGCTCTATTTCTACTGTTGAGCACATACAACCCTCCCCTAGATGAAGCTTTAACAAAACATCAAGAGCCTTTAACTTCATTGTTTCCCTGCAAATACAATGAAACTTGCATCATGAACTAGAAAATATTGAAATTCTGATACATTTTTTTTGTCAAATAAATCCAACCGTAAGTGATTGTTCCCACTAAAGGGCATCATCAACTATGATGAATGCTAGGCAGATGACTGAAATATTTATCACATGGTGCATGCTTCAATCCTAAAATTTCATGAAAAAACTATATGATCAAAATCCAACAAACTAAATGGCTCCAACAATAAAACGTTGATAATTCCTTGTGCTTGCAATCAATCTATGACCAAATTCAATGGAAACAAAACAAAACAAACCAAAAATATATGGATGGAGACACATTTTGATTCACCTGCGCACCACGTAAGGCTGCTCGTGCAAAAGGCCTTGCTTCATGTCCGGTCTATGTGGATACATGACCTACATTATCAATCATAGCAGTTGCATTAATACCAGCAAACTTCAATAAAAAAGTAAGGCATAAGTCTCCTCTCAAGGCTAATTCAAATAGGTAGTGGAAAGTAGTCATCATACTTATCACTTAAATTTACTCCTGATAAAACAAAAAAGCTACATCTCCAGATCCTTCCTAAGACCAAAAGTCTTTGTCATCGAGGTTTTACCTCGACACATTTCAGAAAGTGCAAAGGTTCTCGTTGACCCTGTACACTAGCAATACGTAACAGCCATCTCACACTTTTTCTTCCTGCCAAATGAGAGTATTGACATTCAAGAGCTGAATTGCATGCAGTAAAATTGAACAGACTAAAATGTGCTAGAATCTTAATCCTAAGGGTTAGTAAGCCCAAATAAACCTTAGGACTAGAGATAATGATAAATGAGTGTTAAATAAATCAGAGCCAAGCTCACCAAGTAACTCCTTATCACATTTAAAACAAGGAGAAATTGTAAATTTTCACACAGAAACTACACAAACCAGATGGGAGAGATTCTGACGAGGGAGCACCCTAGCATTGTGTGAACATTGTGTGCTGCACACTACATAGACTTGCTCATCCATGACCTATGTGCACTTCCATGGATCAAAGAGTTATTTTCCATTTGCTATGCTATCTTCCTTGACGCTTGCTCCATGTTGCTAAACACATCTCCTCTTCAGTGTCTAGTTTGTTGTTTCTCACTCAAGTTTGTTGCGTTTCTTTTATGCTACGGTGCACTGATTATTGTAATTTGTCTGTTGCAGAAGGGGCGAGATCTTGCAGATCTGGGAGGCCAGATGGGACTACTTCCACCGAACCATCCACACCGTAGCCCACATGTTGCACCCCTTGTGGTGCTCTACCCAAGATTTGGACGATCGGGAGCTGCACCGGGGATGGGTGGAGTACACTGAGCGCGTATGGCCCGGACCAGGTATATGTGAAATCATTTGGTAGTCTTAAAACTACATAGTGTACTCATTGTTAGTGTGTGGATTCAGTGGACTTGTGCATGCCATGTTTCTTTTGCCAACAAGAACATAGCACGCCAGCTGATCACCTTTAAGCGCTTCCAGTTTCCTTTTGATGGAGAGCAGTGTCGGCTGAGGGAGGATCAGCTGAGGCCCATTACGTGGTGGAGCATCCACGGGCGCAACATAAGTGACTTGCGGCATCTGGCCGAGAGACTCCTTGCACAAGACTGTTCAGCATCCGCTTGTGAGTGGAATTGGAGCACCTGGGACTTGTATCACACGCAGAAGAGGAACAGTCCACGAGCAGTGTAGACGGTTGGTGTTTGTGAACACCAACGGTCGTATGCTGAGGCACACACGCGAAGAGGGCCATATGGTCGAGGTGAGTCACATTATTACCCCATGCTCTAGTAGTACTTTGACGAATTGAATTGTTTGCGAAATATGCAATGCATTGCAATATACCTGCCTGACAACAATGTATTGTTTTTGGTTGCAGGCAAACCCAGACTCTTGCTTGGTGGACTCGGCAGCTGTTGCTCCTCGGGCACCACCCAAGCAGGAGGAGATGGAGGATGAGATCTGTAGAGAGTTCTATAGACAGGCATAGGCTAATGCACGGGCTCTACGGTGGAAGACGAGGAAAGAGAGGGTGCGGGAGAGGGCTGAGGAGGGAGATGATGAGGGCTCGGAGGGTGGAGAGGAGCTCGGGGCTGATTATGAGGAGGAGGAGTGGGCTGAGGGGGATACTGAGGAGGAGGAGATGGGGGCAGAGGCACAGGGGGATGCCCTGGCTGACCTGTTGGTGGACCCTGATGTGGAGACAGAGGAGGAGCCAGCCATTCCTTCACATAGGCCTAGAGGGAGACCTAGAGGTTCTGGGAAGGGTGTGGGGGGGGGGGCGCTGAGTTCACTTTTTGTAGACAGAAGTGGAGCATCACAGGCAGCCATCGGCCAGGCATCATCACAATGGGTAGGGCAGGCGTAGGATCACAGCCACCTGACACACAAACATGCAGGCGTAGACAGAGGGGTGGGGGCAGCCAGAGGGGGGCCAGAGGAGGGGGGAGAGAGGCAGGGGGAGGACGAGGTAGAGCACGCAGCAGAGCCAGGGCCACACCACAGCGTATGCTTCCCTCCGATTCATCTATAGACCCTTGGGATCAGCAGACAGGCACAGACTCGAAGGATTTTGACTACCATGACTCCGACGACGAGTCTTAGTTGTATACTCTTCATTACGTTCATGGAACATCATTGTATCCCATTTTGGTGCCATGTGGACCGATATTATATATTATGATGATCCTATTCACAACAGTGTCATGATTCAATATGGTTCTTTATGGTTTCAGTTCAGTTTTATGGTTTATGGTTGGAGAGAGAGACTATCCAACTGTCGATGTAATCCCTCTCTAGTCGAGAAGACTAAAGCAATATCGTCCGCATATAGGAGAATGGCAATCAGAATATCCCCAAGTTAGCAACCTGTACCACCACTCTACTCAATGACCCTCTCAAGCTCGTCAATATATAGTCCGAATAGTGTAAGTAAAAGGGAGTGTTATGTCCATGACCAGTACATAGGATACAGTATACTCCTAGTCTTAGATACACGGTACTCCAGTGAAAGAAGCTGTTAGTTATGCCACGTCATACTGGACGTGACCCGAAAGTAACTAATATCCTTGTGAGGCCCATAACACACTAAATGGAGTTTAGACAAGGTATGAGACAGTGTGTGCATGTGTAGAGTTATCAATAGCAATTCTATGAATAGTTGGTCCATGCTTGGACTCTATTCTAGGTGAATCTATGTATAGGGAACTTAGGATTATGCATGGCTAAGTGCCCACGATGCTTTTGGCTCTATATATTGGGTCCAAACTCGCCCTACTCCTCATCATGGTTTTGGATTCATTGCCAAGCTCTCACTCTACATTCATGCTTCTTGTTCCTAGGCTTGGGGGTGAGACTTCTAGAGTTTGATTGGATGCTTCTACTTGGTTGGGTGGTTTCTCCATAGTGTGTTATCCTTTGTGTTTGAGATTTGTAAGCAAGATCTAAGGAGCTTCCCTTATAGGGGTATCAGAGCCAGATTTCGCTCCTGGGACCTGTGGGTTATGGGCCCACCACGCTTCCGCTGCGCACTCTGATGCGAAGTTGGCACTTTGGCAGTTTGTCCTAGGTTTGCCAGCTAACTATTAGAACGAATGCAGGCGAAATGTGCTTCAAAGCCTCGAGGATGCGTTTCTTATAGTGGTATCAGAGCAAGGCTTACAAGTTTGGAGAGGTGGTACTTTTCATTGGAGCTTGGTGGTATTAAGGAAAGGAGCAAGGTTGCAAATTGGTGGATCTTCCCAATTTCAATTTGCATGATCCATATCTCTCTCAAATTTCATTGTGGTTTATGGAGAATTGTGCTAGGAAATCAATTTTGGTATCTTTTTTGGAGTTTTAGCATGTGTAGCTCAAAACTAGTTATGGAGCTGAAATTTCCAGCAAGTTAATTCACTTTGAAGTAGTTGAAATTCAGGTTGCATATTGGATCTTCCCATGTATTTGGATTCTAGGCTCTTTTGTGGCCAAATTTGGCTTGTTTTCCATGATTTTGGCACAAAATGGAGGGTAGAATTCAAAATCCAGCAAGTTCAGATCAATTGGTTGGTTATAACTCTGTATTTCGGATTGCATGTGGATTTGGAAAACGTTCTTGCCATTAATTTCCAGTTGGACATGGTGAAAAAACTCAGAAAGGGCCAAAATTCATGATTTTTGCTTGTTTTTTCATGAAATTGGATGGTAGGAGGTTGTTGAACATCAATTGAAGCTGGGAAAAGATGAATCGTAGTCTTTTGAAGCTGTCCTAGAAGATAGAGCCAAGAATTCTAGCAATTTGGTTTGTAGGAAGTCAAAAATTGTCAAAATTGACCCATTTTGGTGAATTTTGGGGGATGGATTTCTCTAAATCCATAAGGGAATCAGTTACGGACTACAGGATACAGGCCTACTGGGCTACTCTACATATATTCCGCAGGCCTCTTTACATTTACTGTTGGTTATGTATATTTCTGGTTACGCATTTTATATTAGTCATGTACAGGCCCCAGAGCCTTTTTATATGCTTATGACCCGCACTGGGTCCTTTTTTATGACATTGACTGGCCTTGGGCCCTTATATGGTTATATGTGGAGTGGGGGCCCGTAGGAGGGCGCACTATTTTCCATCCACATTTTGCCTCCCTTTACTTTTGAATTCCTATTTTAGGGTTCATTGGTAGGGTATTTATAGGGGCATTTGTACACTCATTTTTCAGATTATTGATTGGTATTGCTTGGGCTCTTCGTGGGAGACCCTATTGTCTTGTCAATTGCTTGTAGGGCTTTAGTCTATTGCTGTCTTTTATGCTTCATTGATTCAACACCTGAGATTTTGATCATAACTTGGTATCAGAGCACTTTCCTGATTGCTGAATTTCAGATCTGATTTTCTGATTGGGTGCCCATTTTCTTTGCTGATTTTTCTCTCTTTGCTAAGGGCTTTCGTCTCTTTGCTTCAGCAACATTCAGCACAGTTTGGAGGAGGACCAACTCCCATCAAAGCATTTTCCTTGGCGGAGCTTTAGCAGATAGTTAGCGGAAGTACTTCCACTAAATTTGGCGGCCGGAAAAAAAAAAAAAATTGGGCAGATCATTTCCGGCGCCCAAGTTCCAAATCCTTTTCCCTCTTTTTTTTGAATCTTCCATTTGATTCAGGGAGAGGATTCTCAGCCATCTTTTCAGCATTGATTGGAGGTTGTCCAGCGCCCTACTTCATCGCATTTTTCAGCCATTGTTCCAACAGAGTTTCAGCCATATTTTAGTTTTGATTGGAGGCTGTCCATCGCCCTATTTCATCATGTTTTCCACATATTTCCAGCCATATTTTCAGCATTGATTGGAGGCTGTCCAGCGCCCACTTTCATTCTCCTTGTGGTCACATTTTCCAGCCAGCTCTTCGCACATGCTTGGAGCTCTATCGAGAGGTATCTTTGCTGGTTTTTCCTTGCTTTTCTTGACATTTGTCATTTCCTTTCTTGCTCTTAGTGTCGTTTGTGTACCTAAAGCGTATTTGGGGTGACGACAAAAGTCCGCTCCCTCCGATATTAAGCTTTTCTTACACTCTCTTCACTTCCTGCATTCCTTGACCATGGATACTCCCCGTACATCTTCTGAGCCTCACATACCATCTTCCACTTACCTTGACGAAGTACGGCATGATCTTAGGGAGGCCATGAGTGATGTATGCACTGATTTACGCCAGGAGTTACGAGAGACGTTCACTGCTCTTTTTGCCCAGATTGCTACACTATCATTACAGTCCAGTGTTTCTCCACTATCTCCACTTGTTCCCCCATAGCGTACATTTCCACCACCCGAGACTCCTTCATCTTCTAGTCCTTTGCCACGAAGACTGACATTCAGCGGATACATTTGGCTGCTTTACATTTGGAGGGTCGTGCTGCTACTTCGTGGCGCATGTTTCGTCAGACGGCTTCACACCCTAGCCTTGCTAGTTGGACAGAGTTTATGACAGCACTCCGCCTAACGATGATTGATCCTCAGTGGCTTATTCAACAGCGCGACATCTTTCGCAGTTTATCTCACACTGGTGACTTGGCTACTTATACGACACGGTTTACAGAGCTTTCCTATCTATTCCCAGATATTTCTACATTGGAGCTCATCTCTCGCTACGTTGCTGGTCTACGAGGCGCACTCAGATATGATGTTTCTTCTTTTTTTCCACTCACTCTTTCTCACGCCATCTCCCTTGCTACCGCACTGCAGCACAAGTACTCTCCCATCTCTTCCTCTGTTTCTCGTCCTTCGCGTCCTTTCACACGTCCTATTTTTTCCTCTCCATCCTCTGCTAGTCCCACATCTAACAGTTCACCTTTGTCCACTCTTCCTTCTGCACCACGTCCTCCTTTTTCTCCTCGTCCTGTTTTTCTTCGTCGCTACTCACAGCCTGAGATGTCTGAGATCCGTGAGAAGCGCTTACGTTTCAACTGTAAGAGTCCTGATCATATCGCCCGTGATTGCCGACAGCCTGCCACTGCTACTGCCGTCTATTTCCATGATGCTGACACACCTGATGATAGTCCTGATTCTGCCATATGCCTTCATATTCTTGATGATGACCCACCTGTTGATCAGTTTGCCACACCCACTGAACCTGTTCCTGATCCCCCTGATCTAGCTGTATGCCATGCTCAGCTTGCTTATGCTACTTGGGCCGGTAAGCCGGGTCCACGCCATATCCGTCTTCGCGTACGTATCACTGGTCGTGAGTTTATTGCCCTTGTTGACACGGGTCTCAGCAGTCATATTACTACATGCATTCGTGCTATGCCAGTCACTACGCCTCATCCCCTGCATGTTGAGGTTGCCAGCGCACATTCTTTTCCTAGCACGCAGATGTATCAGCAGCTTTCATATCGGATTGGAGACTTCCTTGGTCAGGCAGATTTTCATATTATTCCACTTACATGGTACGATCTTATCGTCGGTGCTGATTGGTTTGCATGCTTGGTGCGGTTACAGTAGACCTCCAGCAGTAGACATTGATATTCTCTCATGATGGTACTCAGCATATACTTTTCGGTATTGATTCTCAGCAGGACTATCAGCTTATTTCCAGGAAGCAGTTCATACGGAGCCTCCCGAAGGCCCACTGTGCAACTATTCTTTCTGTTCAGCCAGTTCAGCCTATTGCGGATGCACCACCTTTGCCACAGGTATTTTCTCAAATGTTGCGTGAATTTGAGCATGTTTTTAGAGAGCCGACTCAGTTACCACCTTTACGAGATGTCAACCACCATATAGACCTTGTTTCCTTTGCATCACCTCCTTCTCGTCCTCCTTTTCGTATGTCTACTGTTGAGCGCGAGGAAGTCCAGCGTCAGGTGTATGATTTATTACGACAAGGCCTTCTTGTTCCTAGCCACAGTCCTTTTGGTGCTCCTGTTTTACTTGTTGATAAGAAGGATGGTACTAAACGTCTATGTATTGATTATCGTTTAAATAAACTTACTATCCCTAATCAGTACCCTATCCCTCATATGGATGACCTGTTTGACCAGTTAGGCCAAGCCAAGATCTTTTCTAAACTTGACCTCCGTTCCGGTTATCACCAGATTTGTATGCATCCTCCTGATGAGCACAAGACAGCTTTCCGTACCCACTTTGGTCTGTATGAGTTTTGTGTCCTTCCTTTTGGTGTTACCAATGGCCCGCCCACTTTTCAGTCATGAATAACATCTTTCGTCCTCTGCTTGGAAAGTGTGTCATTGTTTATTTTGACGATATCATCATTTATAGCACCACTCTCTCTCTTCATGTTCAGCACGTTCGTTCTGTTTTTGTTTTGTTAGTTACTCATCATCTGTATGCTAAACGTTCTAAATGTTCTTTTGCTGTTGTACAAATCGAGTTTTTGGGCTTCTTTGTTACTAATGGTACTGTTCGTCTCGACCCTCGTAAGGTCCGTTCTATTCTTTCATGGCCTATGCCTGCTGATGTTCATGATGTTCGTATGTTTCTTGGTCTTGCTATCCATCTTCGTAAACCAGTTGCTCATTTTGCCACTCTTGCATCTCCTTTGCATGCACTGTTGAAAAAGGAAACTTCGTTTGCTTGGACTCCTGCATGTCAATCAGCTTTTGATACTTTGAAGTTTAAGCTTACCACTGCCCCTGTTTTATGTCTTCCAGATTTTTCCCAGCGTTTTGCTGTTGAGACTGATGCTAGTTCCACAGGATTAGGTGCTTTGTTATGTCAGCGTCAGTGTGTTATTGCATATGAATCCCATCGTCTTCGTTCGTATGAGCAGCGCTATTCCACTCATGAAAAGAGTTGCTTGCTATCATTTTTGCTTTAAAGAAGTGGCGTCATTATCTGTATCATGTTCCGTTTGATGTTTTTACTGATCACCAGTCACTTCGTTATTTGTATACACAAAAGGATCTTAGTGATCGTCAGTACCATTGGCTTCAGTTTTTACAGTCCTTTCATTTTGATATTCATTATAAGCTTGGTAAAAGTAATGCTGTTGCTGATGCTTTGTCTCGTTTACCTGCTCTTACTTACAGTCTTGTTACATCTCCCCACTCTTGGTATTATGATCTTCCTCATGCTTATGCCACATGTCCAGACTTTCATGATGTTATGTCGTCTGCCTCTCGTCCTTCCTCTCACCCTCACCAGGTTTATTCCATTGTTAATCATCGTTTGTTTCACTATGGTTCGTTATGTATTCCTAGCACTCTCGACATACGTCCACAGCTCCTTGATGCCCATTCCTCTCCTATTGGTGGCCATTTTGGTTTTCAAAAGTCCTTGTTCCGTTTGAAAGAACATTTTTATTGGCCTTCCATGAAGCGTGAGCTTTCCCACCTTATTCATACTTGTGATTTTTGCCTCGTAACAAGTACTCCCGTGAAAAACCTGGCGGTCTCCTTCAAAGTTGGCCTATTCCTTCCCGCCAGTGGACTGATATATCTATGGACTTCATTTTAGGTCTTCCCCGTACTCAGCGTGGTCATGACTCTTGTTTGGTGATAGTTGATAGGTTTTCTAAACAAGCTCATTTCATACCAGTCAGACGTACTATTACAGCAGAGCAGTGTGGTCGTATATTTATTTCTGAGATTTTCCGCTTACATGGTCTCCCACGATCTATACTTATTGATCGGGATACCAAGTTTACATCAGGTTTTTGGACAGAGCTTATGTGTATCTTGGATGTTAGGATACTTATGGGCACTGCTTATCATTCTTCTGTGAATGGTCAGTCTGAGGTTATTAACCGGGTATTGGAGGATTATTTACGACATTATGTTTCTCCTTCTGGTCATGATTGGGATCAGCATTTATGTTTGGCTGAGTATAGTTATAACAATTATGTTAGTTCCAGCACAGGTGTTTCTCCTTTCCTGCTTGCTCGTGGATACTCACCAGTTCTACCCGATATACCTGCTCCTCCAGATGATGCACCTGTTACTATTTCATCTTATCTTTCGAGTGCTCGGGAGATTATTACTAGAGCTGCTACTCATTTACAGCATATTCAGCAGCGGTACAGGACCATTGTTGATCGTCATCGGCACCATGTTCAATTTGCTGAGGGAGATACTGTTTTTCTCCGGTTACGCTTTGCTCGCCATCGTTTTGTACAGGGTCTTGCTTCTACTGAGAAGCTTGTGACGCGCTATTATGGGCCTTTTCAGATTCTTGAGCGCCTCAATCCAGTTACATATCGTCTTGAGTTACCTGCTGCTTGTGATATCTTTCATGTCAATTTATTACGTGCTGCTATTGAGGATGATGCTCCTCGAGATTCCTCATTTCCTACAGATCCAGAGCTTTTTCCATTCTTGTCAGCTGCTATTTTACAAGTGTGCTTATTGCATAGTCGTCGCCATTGGCAGGTTCAGTTTTTGGTCCAGTGGGATGGTCGTCCTATTGAGGAAGCTACTTGGGAGCCCATTGATGTTTATTATCATACCCCTATCCTGGCTGATCAGGCTCGATCACTTGCAGCTACCATTGCTTCTCGGGATGCTCCGGCTTCTCTTGATGTTCCTTTCTCAGATGGGATATCTTGATGCAGTATTTTTCTCTGGCACTGGTTCTTATCTTATTTTGCCTACATTGGGGGCAATGTTCTTTATAGCCAGGGAGAGTTACGGACTACAGGATACAGGCCTACTGGGCTACTCTACATATATTCCGCAGGCCTCTTTACATTTACTGTTGGTTATGTATATTTCTGGTTACGCATTTTATATGTACAGGCCCCAGAGCCTTTTTATATGCTTATGACCCGCACTGGGTCCTTTTTTATGACATTGACTGGCCTTGGGCCCTTATTATATGGTTATATGTGGAGTGGGGCCCCGTAGGAGGGCGCACTATTTTCCCTCCACATTTTGCCTCCCTTTACTTTTGAATTCCTATTTTAGGGTTCATTGGTAGGGTATTTATAGGAGCATTTGTACACTCATTTTTCAGATTATTGATTGGTATTGCTTGGGCTCTTCGTGGGAGAACCTATTGTCTTGTCTATTGCTTGTAGGGCTTTAGTCTATTGCTGTCTTTTATGCTTCATTGATTCAACACCTCAGATTTTGATCATAACTGGATCATTCTGGATTTTTTACAGCATGATTTGTATTCCTTTTTACCTTCCCACCAAGCTATTAGACCTATAAATTGATGGGTGGGGGCTTATGTTTCAATTCCATCAAGTTTGTAGTAATTTTGACTTCTAGAAATCAAGAATTCATGGTTCTCAGCCCATACTGCTTCATAGGATCTGTATGAAGGCTTCATGGAACTCTTAGACTATTTGGATCATCACTTTTAGACTTGGTTGAGTGTTTGCAAGTTTTTAAGCTAATTGGCCTTAAAAAAGTGCACCCTCCTACAAGTTATTTGGCTGTTCTGAACTCGCACGTGTGAATCCTAGGTGGCAGGCTGACGTGGCAAGTGTCTTGTTCACTAGGTCTCCTCTGTACTGAACTTTATAGCACCCAATTTGGTGTCCTGTAGCCAAAGATATGATCATCTAAAGTTTTGCAATTTTGTGAGCAAAATTGGTAGAATTTTCTATTTTAACTATACTTGCATGGAACGTCTGCATGTTGATTCTCATAGTGATTCTGACATGCATGAGTGGTTTAGATCTGTTTTGAGTGGTTATACGCATGTACTCTGACTGTTAGATACAGAATTGGGTTTTATAGCTGACAATTTCCGTAGAACTTGATTTTTACGTAAAATTCCGTAAATGTGAAAAATCAGTTTAATGTCGCATGGCTTGCATGCCTGATGGACATTATTAATGTAGTAAAATTAAGAATCGAACAGTGAATCGAATTTTCGATTTCGATTTCTTAATAACTGACAGTGGTTTTTTACGAATTTTTTGAAAACGTAAAATTTTAAAAAAAAAAAAATTTAAAGTGCGAAAACTTGAAATTTTTAGTTTTTTCCAGTTTCTTGTAATATCTATGAAATTGACTAGAAATAGTGATTTGACCATGCTGGAGTCAATTTTAGTCAGTTTTTTGGTCAACTGTACTTCACTATGAGTTAATTTGATATTTAACTAAATTTAGTAATTTCCAGGATAAATATATCGAGAATGCCGAAAAAACTTCAAATCAAGCTGCAAATCCAGGTGCGCCATCTTATATGGTGATTTGTCGGCAGTTGAGTACGGCGCTCAATGATATGAATAAACGTAATCAAATGAGAGATCAGCAAATGGAGGTTATGTTGAATCAAGTCAAATTAATGTCTTCACCCAATGTCGGTTTTCAACCGAAGGTTTATGTGGGCGAGAAGAGGGAGAAGAAACTTGAAGTCGTCGAGGACTGGCTAGCCAAGTGGAGTATAGTTACTTCAATCTGCATAGTGTTCCTGATGAGAAGAAAATTGTGTCGTGTTGTTCTTACGCGGCAAAGCGTCATCGTGGTGGCAAGATTTACCGGTGAAGCCAACTACTTGGGATGCGTTTGCGGAAGTTTTCAAGAAAGCTTTCGTAGTTGCTGATGACATGGACTACTACCTGAAGTTCGTGAACTGCAGGATGGGTACAAAGAGTTTAGACTCTTATATCCAGGAATTCATGAACCTATGGAATAGGGTTCCATCATTCGATGTGAAGTTGGCACTTTGGTAGTTTGTCCTAGGTTTGCCAGCCGACTATCAAAACGAATGCAGGCAAAATGTGCTTCAAAGCCTCGAGGATGCATTTCTTACAGTGGTATCAGAGCAAGGCTTACATGTTTGGAGAGGTGGTGCTTTTCATTGGAGCTTGGTGGTATTCAACTAGTATTCTCATCCAAGGAAAGGAGCGAGGTTGCAAGTTGGTGGATCTTCCCAATGTGCGAAGAAATGTGGACAGTGTTGAGTCGGAAACACAGGGGACTCAACTAACTAAGAAAGATAAGAAGATTGTGGAACAGTTCACCATTCGAGATGGATTACTATTTCGGAATGGGAAAGTTTGCATACCTGGTGATGATGAGCTCAAACGTAAGATTTTGTTTGAATGTCATGACATACCTTGTGCAGGACATCCCGGTATTCACAAGACTCTAGACTTGGTTAAGAGAGAATTTTATTGGCCAAAGCTCAAGCCATATGTCGAGTCATATGTTAAACCCTGTCAACTAGCAAAGGCTGAACGCCATAAGGTTGGTGGTTTGTTGCATCCGTTAGATATCCCAGATAAGAAATGGGAAAGCATATCTATGGATTTTGCCATTGGGTCTTTGGATTGCGAAAGCATATGATTCCACAGTGGTGGTATCCAGGAAGCAGTTTGCGCAAATTCCAACCACTTTGAAAACCAAGAAGGGTAAGAAGCGCGGTCCAGAGCAAGCAAAATATTTTGACGAATTAGATCGCATCGGAACCCAGGAAGCCGAAGAGAAAGAGATTCAAGAAATCTATGTTCCTGGAAAAGGCTAAGAAAGAGAACTTATGTTTCGTCTGTAAGAAGCCTAGACATATGATGAAATTTTGTCCAGAAAGGAAGAAAGTGTTTGCTCACATGATTGAAATCCCAGGAGGCAGTGGTAAGACTTTGGAAATTAACCTGGATGATTGTGAGTGTGAATGTTCTTTTAGTACTACTTCTTTCTTGCCTAATGAACTTTTCCGTTTAATTGGCACAATTGAAGATCAAGAAGTGAGTATTTTACTGGACAGTGATTCAACTCATAATTTTATTAATTCTTGTCTTGTGCAGAAACTCAGCTTGGAAACTGAAGCCAGCAATCATAGATATAAAGTTTATCTAGCTTCAGGAGCAGAGTTGGAAACTTGGAATGTAAAAGTCCTGAAGCTCCCAGTTTTGATGCAAGGACACACGGAATTAGTTAATTTTCATGTTTTAGACCTAGCTCGTACTGATTTAATTTTAGGTTATGTGGTTATTTAGTAAATCGCCTTCTCTGTTGATTGATTTTGAGAAGCATGTTCTCACTTTCAAGGAGGGTGAAAAGGTAGTTGGCAGTAATTTTGTACGTCCGTTGGATCAGATTTCTACAGTTAATAAAATGGAGACATTGGATTATTCTGAGTATGAAGTTATTTCAATATGTGCTATTCCAGCTGTGGATGTTCCTAAAATGAATCTAAATGGTTGTGAATTCTTAGCAATTCTTAACTCAATAAATTTAGATCATGAACAAGCAGTGAAAGAACAGATTATAAATGAATTTAGGGATGTTTTTCCATCTGAATTACCTCATGGTTTACCACCATCTAGGTCAGTAGACCACATGATTGAGTTAATTCCAGGAAGTCAACTTGTCTCTAGACTACCTTATAGGTTCTCTCAGAAAGAGGAGACTGAGATTTCAAATCAAATAGAAAACTATCTGAGGATGGGACATATACAACCTAGTAAATCACCATGGGGCGTTCCTGTTCTTCTTAAAGCGAAGAAAGATGGAGGTTTCTGAATGTGTGTGGATTACAAGGGTCTTAATAAAGTGGCTATCAAAAATAAATATCCATTACCCAGGATGGATGACCTTGTAGATCGCTTGGGTGGAGCACGGTATTTCACCAAGATAGATCTCAGGACAGGGTACCATCAAATAAGAATTAAGTCGGAAGATGTAGACAGAAATTCGTTCTACATTTGGTCATTATGAATTTTTAGTGTTGCCATTTGGATTAACGAATGCTCCAGCAACGTTCCAGCAAATGATGAACGATTTATTTCGTCCATATTTGGGGAAGTTTGTGGTTGTATTCTTGGACAACATTCTCATTTACAGTAAATCCTCTCTACGCTAAAGAGTCCAAGTGTGAATTCTTTAAGCAAGAGTTGCTTTATCTCGGTCATAAGATCACAGTAAATGGGATCAAGATTGACGAGGATAAAATCAAAATTGTGATTGAGTGGCCAATTCCAGGAACTGTGAGGCAAGTAAAGTCTTTTTAGATTTTACACTTTTCTTCAAGAGATTTATTGAGGATTATGCTAACTTAGCAGCACCGCTTAATAATTTGACAAAAGGGATTGTTAATAAAAAGAAAAAGAGGAATCAACCTAGTCCGCCTGTTGTTTGGAACGAGGAATTGAATCAATGTTTTGAGAAACTTAAAACAATGATTGTTTTAGCTCCCGTGTTACAAATTGCAAATCCAGATTTACCTTACGTCGTGAGAATGGACGCAAGTGATGTTGCAGTTGGAGCGGTTCTATTACAAATGGATAGGCCACTAGGGTTTGAGAACAAAAAATTCACTGGTCCTCAATTGTGTTATACTACGAAGGAAAAAAAATTGTTTGCTGTAATCCATGCACTTAAAACCTGGAGACACTACTTGTATGGTAGTAAGTTTGTGGTGTATACGGATCACCAGCCTCTTAAGTATTTTTGTAATCAACATGATCTTCGGGGGAGAAAAGCTCGATGGGCTGAATTGATGCAAGAATTCGATCATGAAATCCGTTACATAAGAGGCAGCTCTAATCAAGTTGCAGAGGCTCTTAGTCGGATCGGTGAACTGAACGAGTTGTCATTCACCCAGATTTCTACGGATCCATATCTTTCGTTGAGAGGAAAATATGAATCAGATTCCCATTTTGGTCACATTTGGAACATTGTTCAGACCGGAAGAAATGTGGACAGTGTTGAGTCGGAAACACAGGGGACTCAACTAACTAAGAAAGATAAGAAGATTGTGGAACAGTTCACCATTTGAGATGGATTACTATTTCGGAATGGGAAAGTTTGCATACCTGGTGATGGTGAGCTCAAATGTAAGATTTTGTTTGAATGTCATGACATACCCTGTGCAGGACATCCCGGTATTCACAGGACTCTGGACTTGGTTAAGAGGGAATTTTATTGGCCAAAGCTCAAGCCATATGTTGAGTCATATGTTGTTAAATGCAAACCTTGTCAACTAGCAAAGGCTGAACGCCCTAAGGCTGGTGGTTTGTTGCATCCGTTAGATATCCCAGATAAGAAATGGGAAAGCATATCTATGGATTTTGTAGTTGGACTTCCAAAGACCCAACGGCAAAACGATTCTATTTGGGTTGTAGTGGATCGGTTAACTACTAACTGCATTCATACCAGTCAAGTCAACTATAAAGGCTTCTGATTTTAGCCCAGATCTTTGTTGAGAGATTATTTCGGTTGTATGGTCTGCCAAGTGACATTGTTAGTAATAGAGACCCTAAGTTCACAGGTCACTTTTGGTCAGCAGTATTCCATAAACTTGAAACTTCTTTTGAGAATCAAATGGCCAGACAGAAAGGACTAATCAAACTATGGAAGATATTTTGAGGACGTATGTTTCTCACAAACAATCTCATTGGGAAGATTATCTACCATTGGTTGAGTTTGCATATAATAGTAGAAAACATTTTGCTACAGGTTACAGTCCTTTTATGCTTATATATATATATATATAGAGAGAGAGAGAGAAAGCTTTATTAATGTCTTTTCCATGCCAAAGGCACATAAGACTAATGAAGTACATGTCAAGTATGTGGTAACCACGGGAGCCGTATTAAACGTCTCCAAAACTGATAAGGAAAACTTCTAGTACAAACTAAAACTAGAATAGACACGTATGAGAGAGAGTGTGCATAATAATCATCTGTCTATGTCAAGATATCAAGGCTATGATGCTATAATGCTGTTGTTGATGCCGCTATGTTGCTGTTGTAAAAGGATGTAATGCGAGCCGCAGCATGAGGGAGCACTGGTGTATAGTCCCTAAAGGATTGCCCCTAAGATGATAGGAGAACACAATAAGAGAGACTATGGAGCCAAACCGCCCAACCAATCCTGGATCAAACCTGGATCTAGCCCTCAAGCCATGCCATGTGAAGCAAGAGGAAAAGAGAGAAATTGATAACCTAAACCAAATATGTTGACGGGAGAATCCCTACCTCATTATATAGAGAGTAGAGTCCTGTGCATGAAACCATGCAACCCCCATGCAAGTCAACTATAAATAGATCACATCTCTTCATGCAATCCTCTTGCCTATATCCGTCACATAGACAATACTCCATATGTCTCAATTAGAGTCTTTGGGTCCTCTCAAGGTAATTAGTCACAAACATGCCTTGACATGGAATTAAATCACGGCGTGACCAATAATCTCGAACACTGGAGGGCCGGTCTACCATATTAGGACAATTCCAGGTCCTTAACCGAATATGGCCATAACATTCTTCTCTCCTTAAACTGCTTCTATCCTTAGAAGCTCTTCAAAACGGGAAAGAATTATAGGAACAATTCCTTTAACTTTCAATATCAACCGAGAAAATCATTATCTTTAGTCTGACTTCATATCAAAGAAGGACTCGGAGATAAATCTATTTCCAATCGTTAATCTCTGTTCTGGAGTACCAACTCTGGTTTGAAAACTACACTAAGAGATATTTTTTCTCAACTGGATTACACTCAACACAAGTTAGTAACATCACCTTCATGTAAAACACTTACATGAATCACTAGATGAAGTATACCTAACTTAGGAGAATAAAGTTAAAGAAAAAATAATATTTACAGTCTGAAATTATCCACAAACTCTGGCAGACAATTCATAAAAAGCCTCGAAGTACAACTATCCTTAGAATCTCATTCTAAGATATGATAATTCATTCAACTAGAATCTCTAGGAGAATCATTAAGATATAAAATGATTAAAACTCAACTCGAAGTATCCTAAATACTCTTTTTGAGTTAAATGCTCTTGTTTCTAGCATCAAATGCAAGAAAATAGCACTCACTCATCTTAATAGATTTATTTGTCTCCTATGATATCTGGAGATCTTAACTCAAACATCTGCAGACCATAACTATAGCAGAATATGATTCACTAAAGTAAGTAAAACTCCACATAAGTAGAAACAATTTACTTAACGAGAAACGTCTGTTAGATCCATAGGACTCAATAAAATATTGGAGTAACGACATTCAAAACATGATTCGAACTGTTACTCAATTAATAGATTAAGAATTAATCATCACACTTAAGAATCATCACAATTCCTTATAATCCTCTAACAATAATTAAGTACCTATTTATGATCCGTCAACCATAAATATTTAGATTCGTATGATTCGTCAATCATAATTTTCTGGAATCCAAAATCATAATCATTTACATGATACTGGAGAATATGTCCAACATAACTCAAGAAAAGTAAGAATCATTCCAAAATCTTTCCAAACAAGAAAAATACTAGATTTAGGAATATTCTTCAAACAGGATTCTTTAACTGAAGTGCAAGATTCAACTTCTATAAACCACTGGTAGTTAAAGACTGAACGCATATCAAAATGACAATCATCTTCAACTACCAAAAACTTTAGATTACAATCTAGAATCAAATCTAGATACCCAAAGTCCTGCTGAATATCAATTTAGATATCATTCTTGGATCCATTATGATTTGTTATCCAATTGAGCACTCTGGAATACAATCACTAATGAGCTGAGTCTATTCCTTAACTAAGGAATACTCTATCTCAAGAATACTGTATATCCAATGCACATAATTTTAACTGATGAACCCAAATGATTCACTAATCATGCCTCTTACAAGCAATATAAATCAAAACCATCAGTTTCTGGTGAATCCACATCACACTGATCGTTTTACCAATTAACTTTCTCCTGGAGTAATCAAGCACTCAAGTTAATTGACAATGATTCAAAAATCTCAAATGTCTAGGTGAAGAATTCAATTATACTAGTATGACACCAGATTTAGATCCTTACCCAAATCATTTATAAGTTAATCCATAAATCTTCTATACAAAGATTTGTTAACTCTGCAAGTATCTGTCAAAACAATACTTGATCATATGTCTATGTTTACCGACTAGGTTAAGTGCACCAAATAACTCTAGTAACCAGGAATACACAGTAGATTCATACAAGATTAATCGTGCACATATGTGAATAATCTCACTATGACCCAATACATAACCACATTTTTATCTGGCATTTTCCTCCAAAACCCACATATGTTACTCACATATCTTACTGAGATCTTGTAACTCAGCTACAAAAGATTTTCTATTTCTCATTAGTAAATTACATATCCCGAAAATCTCTGAGACGAATAAAATTCACTCTCAACAATTTTCCAATCCAATTTCCTCTAATAGCATAATTTCTTCCACTCAATCAACCCTTCTCTGATCCTAGTACTAAAACTAAGATTAGGTTGATTCAATATAGAACTCTCAGACTTATATCCTGATCAAACTTACTTCTATTCCAATCAAAAAACCTTGACCTTTCATTGTACTACTTATAGATAATGATTCAAATATCAAACATGTTCTAGTTCCAGATTGTCCACACAATCCCTAGAGAATTTCTCTTATTCGAAAATTTCCAATTAGTATCTTACTCTGAATCTATCTTAAATTACTTTCACACCAAATCTCATTTCTATACCACAGCTGGTTCTCTTCCGAAAACTATGCAACCCACAGATTCCCAAATAGAATTTTATCCCATCACTTCACCCCTCCTTTTAATTTATCAATCTCAATAAAAGATATATGGAAATATCCAAACATATGAAAAAGTCAGTAATAAGTGCATTCCACAAAAGGATTCACTCAATTACAAACAGGACTTTTCCTTCAAATATTTTCAACCCGAGTGACAGAAACTACCATTCTATCGAAATCCATTTATGCAAAAAGAGATATTCTAGGTTTAAGAAATTGAAACACGTTAACCTTAGAATTTATCTGAATTCTAAATCTATTCACACAAGTAATAGTTTATATGACATAACAGTCTTTCAGAAGAATAACTTCATGCTGGAAAGAGTCATATAAACCAGTCTGATGTCCTATATTCGAGAAATTACTAAGAAGTAAAGGATTAATTAAGAAAGCGAGAAATAGATTTGAGGGCCTCTGATTTTGTAAATAATGAGATACCACATTGGGATCTAGATTAAAACTCAAAATTTTCCAAAATACCTCACATTTGATCAAATGGTTATCTTTTTTCCATATCGCGACTAGGTACTAAAATACACCATTGATCGTCAGATTTTTACAGTCCTAGAATTTCCTTTCCAAAATTACTGATGTCCCATACCAGCAGCTTTTCCTTCCAAAAAACCCTTACCGCCTTATCTGATATTCTAGAGATCCACTGATCATCTATAGGATATTATCTCTTGTTCCCAAACACTGGAGAATCCATTTATGATTAGCATGCCTATCAGATGGATACCACAAATCCACATCTGATCGTGTGACTTAAACAGAAGAATTCACATGGTTCCACATTACATTTTGATCCTTCCTGGTTAATGATAAGCTTCAAATCCCCATGGATCCAAGAGCATTAACTCTAGGGACAAGCTTCTATCAAATTAACAATTTCAATGTAATCCATTTATCAGATTCTACTTCTAACATCACAATTGACATTCAAAACTGTGGATAACTCAATGGTTACAAAAATATAAGTTATGAATTCAACTGAATGAATTCTATCCAGAAAATTAATAATCGGTATTAAGCAATTATTTACTGGGATTTACCTAAAACCCTAACAACGAAATATATTTCCCGATCACACTTACTACCTCTGATGTCCACTCTTCTTCCCTCCTTATAATTTTCAGTTCTCTGAAAATCTTTCAGCTAAGGTATGAAGAAGACGTAACGACATTAGTAAATGTTTAAAATTAATAACTATAGGAAAAAGTCTGAAACAGTTACGAATAGAGCCACAGCTGATCTAGAGCTAAGCTATGAAAGCATCACATAAGCAAGACTTAACCCTAGAAAGCAGGAAAGAGAGAGATTAAGGAGGCTAAAGAGAGAGATCAATATCATCAGCTGAATGACAAATGACACAGTTTCCCTACTTATAGCCAAGAGGAAGCCCTAAAAGGAAGCTTCCAGTGGCTAGGGCCCAACTGGGAGGGATATTAGTGCGCCCTCCAAGAAGGCCCCCACTCTCCAGTAATATTTCCAAATGGCCTAATAATGAATTATAAGGCCAAAGGCCAACCATATAGTCTGAATGTCACTAATGAATAAAAAAGGGCCCAAGGCCTGCTTATGCATAAAGTAAAGTAACTGTAAATGTAAATGGACGCGGCGAATGTAATGAGCCGAGTCCATAGCTCTCCCTGGCACAAAAGAAAAAGACCCAACTGCCGAAAAGAAACTGGTTCAAGTAGCAGCAGGCCCTGGTGCATCAACAACTAGAACAACATCTGATGTAGAGGAATCAACAAGTGCAGCAAGAGCACGAGCCTGATCCGCAAGTAATGGTGTATGATAAAAGACATCAATAGGCTCCCATGTGGCCTCCTCAAAAGGACGACCATCCCACTGGACCAAAAACTGAATCTGCCGGCGGCGTCGACTATGGTATAGACGGACCTGTAATATAGCAGCAAGTAAAAATGGAAATAACTCTGGAGCAGTAGGACGTCATCCTCAATAGCAGCACGTAATAAACTGACATGGAATACATCACAGGCGCGTGTGGAAGCAGGAAGCTGTAAGCGATATGTAACTGGACTAAGAACCTCCACAATGCGATAAGGCCCATAATAACGTGGTGCAAGCTTCTCAGTAGAAGCATGGCCCTAGACAAAATGATGACGTGCAAACCGTAGGCATAGATAAACCATATCTCCAAGCTGAAACTCAACATGGCGGCGGTGACGATCAACTGAGGTTTGATAACGCTGCTGAACATGCTGTAAATGAGAACTGGCCCGGGTAATAAGCTCTCGAGCACCTGATAGAAAAGATGCAAGTGTAACAGGTGTATCCTCAGGAGGAAGAGGAATGCCAGGTAAAAGAGGTGCATAGCCATGAGATAATAAAAATGGAGAGACACCTGTGTTGGTACTAACAGAGCTATTATAGCTATACTCTGCTAAACATAAATGTTGATCCCAATCCTTCCCTGAGGGAGTAACAAAATGGCGTAAATAATCCTCAAGGATCCTGTTAAGGACCTCAGACTGCCCATCAGAAGTAGAATGATAAGCAGAACCCATAAAAAGCTGAACATCCAAAATACGCATAAGCTCTGTCCAGAATATAGATGTAAACTTACTATCCCGATCAGAAAGGATAGTACGAGGAAATCCATGCAGGCGGAAAATCTCTGATAGGAACAAACGTGCACACTGCTCTGTTGTGATAGTACTGCGAACTGGGATAAAATGTGCATGTTTCGAGAACCTGTCAACTACCACCATACATGAATCGTGACCACGCTGGGTATGGGGAAGGCCAAGGATAAAGTCCATAGATATATCAGTCCACTGGCGATGAGGAATAGGCCAACTCTGGAGCAAACCGGTAGATTTAGCACGGGTGTACTTATTACGAAGACAGAAAGGGCAGGTACGAATAAGTACAACAAGCTCAGATCGAAGAGAGGGCCAATAGAAATGGTCTTTGAGACGAGCATAAGACTTCTGAAAACCAAAGTGACCCCCAACAGGAGAGAAATGAGCATCCGACAACAACTGGGAACGGATACCCAAAGAACTAGGGATACAAAGAGAATCATAATGATAAAGACGATTGTCAATAATGGAGTAAACCTGATGAGGACTGGATGAAACAGGTGGGGCAGAACTATAAACATCAAGAAAATCAGAACAAGTAAGGTATGCTGTAGGTAGGGCATCAAACCATGGAGGAATAGTAGAAACGAGTGTATTTAACAAAGCTGGAAGACGAGATAATGCATCCGCAACAGTGTTAGCACGACCAGGACTATACAATATGGAGAAATTAAAAGACTGTAAAAACTACAACCAACGAAATTGACGATCACTAAGGTCACGTTGAGAAAACAGATAATGTAAAGACTGGTGATCAGTAATAATGTCAAATGGGACTCGATACAGATAATGACGCCACTTCTTAAGAGCATAGATAATAGCAAGAAGTTCTTTCTCATGCACAGAATAACGTTGCTCATAAGAGCGAAGACGACGCGACTCATAAGCAATAATACATTGTGACTGGCGAAGTAAAGCACCCAAACCAACATTACTAGCATCAGTCTCAACAAGAAACTTCTGATCAAACTGTGGTAAACACATAACGGCAGCATCAACAACAGCACGACGAAGAGTATCAAACGCTGTCTGACAATCAGGAGTCCAAAGAAAAGTACTAGACTTCTTCAAAAGTGCATGAAGAGGAGCTGCGCTAGTGGCAAAATGAGAAACTAGACGACGAAGGTGAGTGGCTAACCCAAGAAACATACGAACATGATGAATATCAGTAGGTATAGGCCAATCCTGGATGGCCTGAACCTTATGAGGGTCCAGACGAATGTGACCATTACAAATAAGAAAACCAAGAAACTCGATCTCAGAAACAGCAAAAAAACATTTTGACAACTTAGCAAATAACTGGTGGTGTACAGGTAACTGAAAGACAGAGGAAAGATGGGTAACATCCTCAGCAAGAGACTGACTAAAAATAAGAATATCATCAAAATAAACCAAGACACAATGACCAAGAAGCGGACGCAAGACGTTATTCATCACATTCTGGAACGTAGGAGGGCCATTAGTAACACCAAAAGGAAGCACACGAAATTCATATAAACCAAGATGAGTACGGAAAGCAGTCTTATGTTCGTCAGAAGGGTGCATCCTGATTTGGTAATATCTAGAACGAAGGTCTATCCTGGAAAAGATTTTAGAGGTACCGAGCTGGTCAAAGAGGTCATCCATGTGTGGAATAGGGTACTGATTACGAATAGTCAACTTATTTAATGCACGGTAATCAATACAAAGGCGTTTGGTACCATCTTTCTTATTAATAAGGAGAACAGGAGCACCAAAAGGGCTGTGACTAGGAACAATGAGACCCTGATCTAACAAGGCAGTAATATGGAGCTCAAGCTCATCACGCTCAGATCGAGACATACGATAAGGGGGACGGGAAGGAGGAGCAGAACCAGGATGCAAGTCAATATGATGGTTCACGTCACGTAATGGTGGTAGCGTCGTAGGTTCTGAAAAGACAAAAGCATACTAATGTAATAAGTCAGAAATCACCTGAGGAACAGCTGCTGGTGTAGAAACTGGAGGAACTGGTACTGCCCGCTGAACACATAATAAGGCAGCACAATGAGCCTTCGGCAGGCTGCGAGTAAACTGCTTCCCAGTAATCAACTGGAAGTCTCCCTGAGAATCAATGCCCACAAGTGAGTGTGTAACTGCATCATGTACAAATGTCAATGTCTGCTGTGTCAAGTCCAGTGTAACGGCCCCAAGAGATGCAAACCAATCAGCACCAAGGATAAGATCATAACGCTCCATAGAGATAATGTAAAGATCTGCCTGTCCAAAGAAATCTCCAATGCGGTATGGTAAACGCTGAAACATCTGAGAACTAGGAAAAGAATGAGAACTAGCAATCTCAACTGTGAGAGGCTGGGATGCAGGAACAGGTGAAGCACGGATCCGACTAGTGATATAACTGCTAATAAAAAAATGAGTGCTACCAGTATCAACTAAAGCAATATACTCACGACCTGTAATACGCACACGTAACCGAATGGAGCGAGGACCAGGACGCCCTGTCCAAGTAGCATGGGCAAGCTGAGCATGGCAAGTAGCAGGAAGTAAATCAGGGGAAGGCTCAGAGGATAAGTCAGGCTCATCAGAAATATGAATGTACATATCGGAATCATCTGGAGTAGTGCCCTCATGGCAAAAAACAGCAATAGTAGTAGGGAGAGACTGGCAGCAATCACAGGGCAAGATGGTCAGGACTCTTATAACGAAAGCAAAGACGCTTCTGCTGAAGATCAACGAACTCTGCAGACGTGTAACGTCGGACAAAAGCAGGTCGAGGAGTCGGAGGACGAGGAGGCGAAGGGGCAATGGAGAGAGCTGGAACAGAAGGGGCCGGTGTAGGAGTGAACGTAGCGGGAAAAGATGAAGCAGAAGGACGAGGTCGGGAGAAGCGGGAAGGAAGGGTGTCAGAGTACTTATGCTGTAAAGTACTGGCAAGAGACATCGCCTCAACAAGTGTGGTAGGACGGAAGGAAGAAACATCATAACGTAAAGCACCACGAAGCCCAGCAATGTAGCGAGAAATAAGCTCAATGGGCTGTAGATCTGTGAAAAGATAAGAAAGCTCCATAAACTGATCTGTATAAGAAGCAAGATCACTGGTCTGAGTGAGACTACGGAATGTATCACGTTGGCGGTCAAGCCACTGAGGATCAATCATAGCATGGCGGAGGTCACGGCGAAAAGTATGCCATACATGGAGCCCTTCCCGATCAGGATCAAATCTATAAACTCGCCACCACGCGTCCATCTAAATGTAAAGCAGCCAACTGGATCTTCTGAGGATCAGTCTTAGGGTAAATCTAAAAATATGTGTTAAAGCTTAGCAAACCAATTCTCTAATAAGTTCCCGTCGGAGGAACCGGAATAGGTAGCAAGCTGTACCCTATCACGAAAGTCTCGAGCAAAGTGTGGCTCAGGAAGGGGGGGACGAGGAAAGAAACCAGGAGGTGGGTTAGATGGAATGAACGGTCCACCACCAGGCTGACTAGCAGAAGAAGATGGAAATCCAAATGGAGGGGGAGTTCCAAATGTAGGAAAAACAGGAGCTTTACCAGGACCATGAGGCTGTAAAGAATCAATCTGTGACTGCATAGTAGCAAAGTCGGTCATAACTGAATCGAAGCGAAGAACGAGGCCAGAAAGGGTCTCATCCATGCGACGAAACTGATCGGAAAAAATTTCCTGAGTAGTCTCACTCAGGATAGGTGAATGTGCCATAATGATAGTGGAAGGAATAGACGAAAACTTGAGGGAGCAGACTCTTGTCGTCACCCCAAATTAGCCTATTACAACCAATATTATCACAATTGAAAAAAAACAAACAGCAATGAACAATGGAGAAGCTGTAAAAATGCGCTGGACAGCCAGGGATACAATGTGAATTTGAAAGATTAAATGGAGTCAGAATTCCTGAAAATGTGGTGGAAAATCAGCGCACGACAGCCTTTTGATAAGCTGTAAAAGATGGCTGGAATTGGAGAAAAAAATAGGCAAAAGTGACAAGTTGGGAGTGCTGAGGCAGCGATTTACAGGTTGAAGAATTTTAGTTGTTTGGAATAGCAAATGATGTCGGAATTGGGTAGTTTTTGGATGAGGATGGGCGCTAGACTGTCAGGGAACTAACTGTGGAAGATGGCTGCAAACTGGAAAAATATCAGACGAAAGTGACAGGTCGGAAGGCAGGGACAGCGATGGAAAGGAAGAGGAGGAGCGTTGGGCAGCAAAGAAAAGAGGGGACAAAACAGGGGGAACGCTGGGCAGGAAGGAGTGGAAGGAGCAGCGATGGAACAGGGCTGTCAAAACGGCAATGGAGCTGTAGGAACAGCGATGGAGGAGCAAGGCAAGGCAGCAAAGAAAAAATTCCAGATTGTGCTCAGAAAAGTGCTCTGATACCAAGTTACGAATAGAGCCATAGCTGATCTAGAGCTAAGCTATCAAAGCATCACATAAGCAAGACTTAACCCTAGAAAGCAGGAAAGAGAGAGATTAAGGAGGCTAAAGAGAGAGATCAATATCATCAGCTGAATGACAAATGACACAGTTTCCCTACTTATAGCCAAGAGGAAGCCCTAAAAGGAAGCTTCCAGTGGCTAGGGCCCAACTGGGAGGGATAATAGTGCGCCCTCCAAGAAGGCCCCCACTCTCCAGTAATATGTCCAAATGGCCTAATAATGAATAATAAGGCCAAAGGCCAACCATATAGTCTGAATGTCACTAATGAATAAAAAAGGGCCCAAGGCCTGCTTATGCATAAAGTAAAGTAACTGTAAATGTAAATGGATGCGGCGAATGTAATGAGCCGAGTCCATAACTGAAACAACTACATTTCTATCCTATACCTGGGCTGAATAACTGATATATCCAAAAAATCATCTACTAGTATGAAAACACTACTAGTATGATCTTTGAATATAATTCACCATAGGATTTAACTGTGTAAAGTCCCTATTATTACAATTTTTCCAATAAAATTGGATTGTTCGCCCTTTTCACTTACTGGCTTAAGAATTACTTCGTTAAAACTATCTGTGATTAATGGGAAATAAGATTTGGATTCGGGTACTTTCTACACTATATTCACTCCAAATATATTGTTGAATAAAGAACTACCTCCAAATACTATGAATTTTCCACCATTAATTATTTAACAAGTATCCCAAAAGCTTTGGTTTGTTCAATTTTAATGACCTAAATCATCAAAACCACAATAACCAACTGATCGGTGTTCCACCGATTTGAAAAGGAGAAAATCGAAAAAAAACACAAATTAACTCCATTTACTGGGAGTACCAATACTCCAGAGTTAAATGGTTTAAATAGCATCGTACCAAGGAATCGGATTCCTAAACTGGGTATATGCCTGAAAACTGTACCACTCCCTTCGTTCCGTCAAGATCAGCTTCGAAAAAATTCCCACCAGAAACTGATTAATACTGCTTGACCACGAATAATGGTACTCAAGTTCCACAAAATCTGGGCTTACATTGCTGAAAGCCGAATGCCAAGTTGATAAGAGCGAATGACATGCAAATTGTCCATGGAGAAAGAAAATCCAATTTTCTTCTAACCATAACCGGAAAACAATATACAAAGATCAAGGTTACACATTGATAACCGAGCACTAAGAAACACAAGCTTCTTTAATAGGGTACTAGTAACTTAAAATTTCTGAGTTAATTTGAAGAATCAACTTTTTTAAGTTCCCACCGTCAAACCACAATTGATCCTTGGATAATTGTCATGCAACAAGCCATGCAATTACCGAATTGCGGATTGTCATCCGGCTCAAATTCAACTTTACAATCCAAAAAACCATACTACTCCCCAAGGGCCCCTCATGACCTATTTCAAAACCTAATAGTGTTTTTTTTTAACAAGGATTACAAAGGGGATTGCAGGTTTCTACAGCCGCCACCCTTGGGATAGAGGAAATGGCTTCTTCATCGAGCCAGGGAGGATCGCTTCTGAAATAAATGTAATAAGCTGAGACAGGGTTGGATCGCACTCTCCATTTACTCATCTGCAGCTCGAACCACTCAGAATCCATGCATGCTGCCTTGCTACGCAATTGACTGGCAGAATCAATTTGCAGCCATCGCTGATAGCTCACTTATTTCTGCTGTAGCATCCTCTGGATTCAGTGGTTTACATTAGTTCAATAACCAAAGTTTCAGCTCACAGAGAGGAACAAACGTTAGAGTGTTGATCATCAGCGAGCAATAGGAAGTGCAATATTTTTGTACAAGGCAGCGGCACTCCAGTTGCTTCAACCTCCAACGTTCTACTGTTCCACCTTCGGCCCTACTCGGATCTAAACAGCTGATCTTCAACCGCTTCCAAACAACTCCCCACTTGAAGAATCGTTTACAGGACTGGAACCAGAAGTCTGACACCTTTGCATCGCTCCTGAGGTTCTAACAGTTTCTAAATAAACTGCTTTCCACCTGGTTAAACTTCTGTGATCAGAGAAATGAGTAGGAAAAGATGAAACAGCATCTCACAGCTAAAACGAACTCTCAACTCCACTGTTGTAACAACCAACAGGAATCCAACAGCTAATCCATGCTGTATACAATCTGGGATTCCTCAATTCTTGATTCCAAAAATTGATCAAAGGTTTGCTCAGCAAGCTTGATTCAAGTCAGGGCTACATCCTCAATCATTCACAGACAGGCAGATTATGGACTACCAAATCCAAGAAGATTATTCCATCAATTACCGACCTGCTTACTTCATAGCATGCAGGTTGTACCGATGCAAGCAGAAGGTCTTTTAATTTTTTCCAGGGAATAAAAATCTAGATCTGAGGTTGTAAGATTGCTTCATACAGAGAATTGACAACTTTGCAATTTCATTCTATGTCTTTGGTTAGCATGCTTCACATGAGGATCAAATTTAGAGAAACTTCAATCCCTTACATGCAATGATTTGCTTCAGGAAACAGCATCTCTAATTGCTTATACATCCGAATAAATGGCCCTTTAACAATCTATCAATAAACAGATTTTAGTTATGCATGAATCAAATCCCCCAAAGCATTATGAATCTTTGCAACTATCAAAACTCTCTATGTTATGCAAATCCATACAGATGGTGATTCACACTTGCAAATCAATCTACATGAACTGAAAAGCTCCTCAAGAAAACAGAAAATTGAAAATGAATCTCAAGACTAATTTTTAGTATTTTCGTCAAAATTGAATGTGTAGAAGGGCACTCTACCACCAACTTTGAAAAATCACCAAAAAGTTGAAAATTCCATTCCAACTTTCCTTGAGAAATTTGTACTCCAATCCAATGTAGAGCTTGCTTCCATCCCATCCCAAAACCGCATCTTAGCCGGGCTCTAATATCAATGTAAAGTCCCTAAAGGATTGCCCCTAAGATGAGGATAGAAGAACACAATAAGAAAGACTATGGAGCCAAACCGCCTAACCAATCCTAGATCAAACCTGGATCTAGCCCCCGAGCCATGCCATGTGAAGCAAGAGGAGAAGAGAGAAACTGGTAACCTAAACCCAATATGTCGATGGGAGAATCCCTACCTCATTATATAGAGAGTAGAGTCCTGTGCATGAAACCATGCAACCCCCATGCAGGTCAACTATAAATAGATCACATCTCTTCATGCAGTCCTCTTGCCTATATCCGTCACACAGACATGCAATACTCCATATGTCTCAATTAGAGTGTCTGGGTCCTCTCAAGGTAATTAGTCACAAACAGGCCTTGACATGGAATTAAATCACGGCATGACCAATAATCTCGAACACTGGAGGGCCGGTCTACCATATTAGGACAATTCCAGGTCCTTAACCGAATATGGCCTTAACAATTGGAGCCTATCGGCGGCGTCTGTGAGCATGAGCATGTGTGATAGTACGTCTCGGTGTAGGATGCGTAGTGATCCTGGTAGTAGCGTGATGGTGGGGGGAACACTGTCTCTGATCTCTATGAGCATGTGAGTCGTCGTCGTCAGAATCATCATCCTTGGGCAATAAATCACGTGATCTCCACCTAGTGAAGAATGAAATGATCAGTGGCTGTGACTGAAAATGTTGGGGTGTCCCGTATAAATCTCTCCCTAGTATGGCCACCTCGCGTACCAACAGCGACACATCGTGGGTCCTCATAGGCTGTGAGGGAGCGTAGGGTGGTAGGCATGTCTCAAAACAGGCAGCGATGTCGCCCTCTGATCTCATAGTATACTGGGCATCTAAAGATAAAGTGCACCTCAGACTCCACCTCACCTAGAGAACATAACTGGCAAATCCGCTCCTCTCTGGGAATACCATGGAACCTCCCCGTCTCAATAGCTAGCTGATGAGAAGACACCCTGAGCTGTCCCAGTGTGAATCTGACCGGGGTCCCACATGCATCCAGCTCCAAGAAATGTGTCCGGTAAAAAGCTGGTTTAACCCCTAGCTGATTATGCCAAGTCCGCTCTAGATATGCGCGATAGAGGAATCGTTTGATATACTGATGGGTGCTTGAGGGAAGCTTCGTGATATTCTTAAGTTCAATCCAACAAACACCTCAACAACATTACACTAGGGAGAAAGTTCTTACTAAGAAAAAGCTAATGGAAATATAACAAGGGCCTTTCATTGATATTTTATTGTTCAAGAAGCATGATCGATTCATTTCATAGATGCACCGCGATTCTGAATTGCGATTCAGAATTGCGATTCAGAAACGCGTTTCAGGATTTTCCCAGAATCGCGCAGAATCGTTTTTTTTTTTTTTTCTTGAAATTTTTTTAGGAAATATGGGTATCAGATGGAGAGCATTATGACTGTGTAGTTTGTCGACTGTTTCGGGTGCGAAACACCAAAAAGTGTGTTTTCACTTACGGAGTTGGAAGGCCAAATCATGAAGAGGCCTTACCGTTGCCCCCCAAACCCCCCACCGGGGGGCGGTAGCCCCCCGGACCCCCTGTTTCTCCCTGTTTTCCGGGGGGCTACCAGATAGCTACTGAAAATAAGATCTGTTTGTGTCTCATCTACTGCACTTTTGAGAGGCAAAATGCATTGATCCCCTAAAAAAATTTCAGCCATAAGCTATTTTTCCAAACAAAAAAAAAAGTTTTTGCGATTCTGGGTTCAGAATCGCGATTCGCGAATCGTGGCCCCTGGATATCTTTTGCATGGATTATCTATGCGATTTTTTTTTTTTGTTTTGCTTGTTGATAATGAAATGAATCGCGATTCTGTGCATCTATGATTCATTTAGACCTTCCAAAAGTAATAATTGATTACATTTAGCCAAGTTTACTTCATTCAATCGATACAAAGCTATCTGGGGAGGATCCAACATGTCTACAATGCCCTAGCCTTTTGGTATTGCACATGTAGGGAAACATTCCCTTGCCCTAACCTTAAGTAGACTCCAAATAATCAAAATAGACTCATCCTCCTCACATTTGGTAGCTTATTGTCTAAAGGCTTCTTCATAGGACAATCTAAAGGCTGCAGCATTCCTTTGGAAGACTTGCTATTCAATATATTGTTGATTTTTTTGAGATCTTAGTAGGAAATCAATCTTAATAAAAATAAAACCACAAAGTTAGTGCAAATGCTGCATTTCTTAGATAAAGAACAAGACAACAAGCTCCTCTTGCAATTTCCATAAATGAAAAAATCTCGCTCAATCCCTCAACTAGCCAGACGTTCAAAATATCAATGAGAATTTTGTCAACATCTTTCGGTTGGGTATGCCAAAATAAACTTTTCTATAGATATGTCAAAGATGCTTACTTGTCCAGGAAAAGGAGCAACTAACAATCATACGGTCAATTCTCACAAAGGGAGGAATCCTTCTTTGAAGATGCTTCATGACACCAGCCATAACCTACATGTGGCAACAAAATCAAATATGAAAATTATGGTATGCTACATGAAAGTGTACTAGCAGTTTGCTACATGTATGAAATCATCTCAAACATAGATATTCCACATTCCACATACTTTACTTATTACTCAAATGTATGAAAACCAGGAAGATTTTTAGGTATTGATAGTGAGTTGCTAGATAAACTAGCCTTATCATTCTCATAAAGTCAATAAAGTAAACCGGTACTGGTTTAACAAAACTATTGACCTTCAACTCTTACTACGTTATTGTCATGGCTTAGATTATTGTAGCTTTGTTAGACAAAATAAAATCTGGAATAAGGTGCATAGTGCAAGAACACATACTCGCAAACGTCTTCCACGACACATGGCATCATCATCATCCTCCATCACAATCGTTTTCATATGTCTCCAAACACTACGTGATGATTTCCTTGCAAATAGTTATAACATTAACTTGTTTCCTAAGAGCTCTCATGTATGAACTCCTTAGTAATTTCGTTTGGTTAGTTATGATGATTGTTCACTCATTCATTCATGTCAACTAGTATAAGTTTTTCCAATTTTTAGTCAGGGACATTTTTACACAACCTAAGTTAGAATCACACTTGAGATGTACTTCTAGTCTTATGTACCATTTGGTACCTCAGAGACAGTGTGATTGTTATTTGGTCCCATAGACCATATTGGTCTCTATGGACATTGATAAAAGTAATCAATTGCACATATGGCTAAAATTTGCGTCTTTTGGGTTTAATCGATTTTGGTTTTGGTAAACCTGAATGGCATGGATTTGCCCAGGTTAGCTTGAATGGCATGGATTTGCCTAGGCAGGGTTACATAGTGTCACTTGGTTCCCATGAGTACTCATAATACCATTTGGTGCAGCATGGCACGGATGTGCTCTAATACCGACTGCTATGAATGACCAAACCAGACGTTCTTTCATCTATGTGAATGAATATGGCTGATTCATACAATGTTGTAAGAAGATTGTATGTGAAGAAACAAAATGTTTCTAGTGCCAAAGCCTTGCTAGCTCTCCACTCTGATTTTGACAGAAAAGACACAAGAAACGAAATTGTTCGCGAACAATTTCACGACACAAAATCCTTCTTGCTCCACGAACGGCCAAGAAGATCAGCCAAGTACCATGGGGTACAAATATTTGATCAGATATCATGACATCAGCAGAATTACTCTAGATCATGGCTAATCTGCCACTCTTGTAATTCGCGATTAGTTGTAGATGTTTAATCTTTCTAATCTGAAAGTTACACGACGCGACAAGAAAAAGTTCGCGAACTATATACTTTCTGTTTTGATGCATAATATTGTAAGCAAGACAAGAAGTCAGAAGACGAAAAATACAGAATACATGTCCGCCTACGTGCGAGACAATTTTGTAGCGGATCTGTAGATCCAGAAGCCCGCTAGTAAGCGAGACATTATTCGTGAGAGAACTGTATTTCTCTCACGCCAATGCACTGTGTAGATCTGTAGCACAGTGCTTGAAAAATCAGAAGATCAATATATAATATTGTAGTTGTTATGCATATTAATCTGTATGATTGTATGATCTCGAATGTATTTTTGTCTGCTACAATTCGTGTGTCTGATTCACTTGTTTATTCAATTCCACACTTTGGTTTGATTTCGTTGAATGCTATATTAACCTGTTAACGTAGATCAACAGTGTCTGTCTACACTCTGAAGGATTGTAACAATGATATAGCCGGGAGTGACCAACAATCATATCTGAATTCCTGACGAACTGATTTTCTTCGCGAATGCTTTCGCTTCGTGCTTCGCTTCGTTTCGCTTCGCGATCACTTGGCTAAAAGCGTAAATCAATTTCAGAGCTCACTCAAGTTTCGTTTCGTTTCACTTCGTTTCGTCTTGTTGCATTTCGTCTCGTTACAGAGCCTGATTGATCTTTTCGCGAATGCTTGCGCTTCATTTCGTTTCATGTCGTTTCGCGATCCCTATGCTTCTAGCATGAATCAATGTCAGAGTTCGTTTAAGTTTCGCTTCGCTTCGCTTCGTTTCGTTTTCATCTAGATTTTGTCTCGTTTCGTTTTGTTGTGTTACAGAGCCTGATTGATCCAACACGAATTATTCTCGAGTGGCACTTTGCGAGATGCTTGGATTTGTAGTATGTGAGATACACACGATGTAGAGGATAAGTTTCATTGTCTCTTCAGATGCTCAGCTTACTATGAGATCCGAGGGAGATATTATTGCTTGTTTCGAGATCACCCAATCACACTCTCTACCTTATCTTATGAGGACCTAATATGTGTTGCACTGATGATCCGAGAGATGTCAGACCTATGTATGGCATGTCTAGACACTGACACCCTCCCTTTGATACAGCTGAGTATACAGGAGTGTTTATCCCATCGGAGACAGAGACAGGAGAGTACTGATTCTTAGATATATTCTCTCCAGCCATAGTAGAAGAGGCCACTGACCGATTAAATCTACATAAGGCCAAAGATATTGATGATCTAGAAGCTGAACTTTTGAAGAAAGCTGCTGACATTCTCTCACCCTTCCTCTCTCTCCTCTTTAACCGCTCTATCACATCTGATTTCCCCTCCCCCTGGTCCCCAAACCTTATCCATCCTATCCATAAAGGCGGTGATCCCATGCAAGTCGACAACTATCGTACCATCATGATCAGTCACCTCTTTGCCAAGGTTTATGGTTCTATTCTTCAGTCAGAGATCAGTATAGAGATGGAAACCCGAGCACTGCATGCCCTAGGTCAGGCAGGTTTCAGACCAGGATATACCACATGAGATCATATTTTCACCCTGAGATCCATCATTGAGACTTCGGGACCGTGGCCTCGAAGTGGATATCATACAGGCAGTTGTGGCATTGTACAGACGAGTTATTGGTTGTATCCGAGTATCAGGATTTGTATCACCAGAGATAGAGAGTTCATTTGGGGTTAAGCAGGGATGTCCTCTCTCTCCTACACTCTTTGGTTTATATATAGACGAGCTTGAGCAGGCTATACAGACAGAGGGAGGTGAGGGATGCACATTGGGTGACCTCGTTATCGCTATCCTATTATATGTCGATGATGTGGTTTTGCTTTCGAGGACGAGGGAAGGTTTGCAGCGGCATCTTGACGCGCTTCACTCTTTTTGTACTCGGTGGGGATTATCAGTGAATGTGGCCAAAACCAAAGTTATGGTATTTAACACCTCCAGATCCTTCATGATGCGACAGGTGCTTTTATGGGAGGAGCATCCACTTGAGGTAGTTGACTCCTACACATACCTGGGGGTGGTATTTTCTAGTCCCACTTTCAGCATGCGACAGGCGGCATTTTCCCGACTACGGAAGGGTTATGCATCGTTGGTAGAGTTGGAGAGATTATGTGTCAGCTCACATGTTAGAGATGCGACTAGTAAGTGCCGACTCTTTGACACTATGGTCATTCCCTCAGCTCTATACGCATCAGAGACATGGAGTACTGGCTTGACGGCTACCGAGTGGGCGCGCATCTCACGACTTCAGATTCATATGCTCTCTCGGATGATACGAGCCAAGCTCTCTATCCCACATCATATTATATTGGCAGAGTTTGTCGTCCCCCCTATTTAGATAGAGGCACTGTTCCATATTGTCACATTCATACAGCGCCTAGAGGATCTCCAGGGTAGAGGCACACACTATGTTGCAGCAGCTTTGTCGTCCTCCCAGCACCTACACTCTGAGGGACACTCTTTTTCGTGGTATTCCCAAGCCTGTCGTCTCCTCTCCACATTGAGTATATACATTACGGATCTACTAGCTGGTACTAGTTATGAACGTAGCCACGGCTGATCTAGATTTAGTCTATGAAAGCATCACATAAGCAAGACTTAACCCTAGAAAGCAGGAGAGAGAAAGCTTAAAGAGACTAAAGAAGGAGATCATATCATAAGCCAAGTAGCAAATGACACAGAATCCCTACTTATAGCCAAGAGGAAGCCCTAAAAGGAAGCTTCCAGTGGCTAGGGCCAAACTGAGAGGGAAAATAGTGCGCCCTCCAAGAAGGCCCCCACTCTCGGTAATATGACCAAATAACCAATATAGTGAATCATAGGGCCCAAAGCCAATAATATGGTCTAAATGTCAATAATAGGGCCCAAGGCCAACCATATAGTCTAAATGTCAAATAATGAATAAAAAAGGGCCCAAAGCCTGCTTATGCATAAAGTAAAGTAAATGTAAATGGACATGGCGAATGTAATGAGCCGAGTCCATAACTGTACTCATCAGTATATTAGAGGATACCTATACAGGGCATATCTTCAGAGCACTTGGCAGGATTCATCTAGGGTGAAGACGGAGTTTTATCGGGCACATTTTCTATCTCGGGATCCTGCTGGGTATCCCATTGTACCCAGATACCTAGTGGACATTATTTCACACTGACTGCGGATAGTGATGGGACAATTCCGGGTTTCCTCTCACCAGTTAGCCGTTGAGACTGGCAGATACAGGGGCATCCCGAGAGATGCGAGGATTTGTAGTATGTGTGACCTACATGATATAGAGGATGAGTTCCATTTTCTCTTCAGATGCCCAGCTTACTATGAGATTCGAGGGAGATACTAGTTTCGAGACCATCCACTTGCACTCTCTGCCTTGATATCGTATCAGGACTCCAGATGTGTTGCGTTGATGATTCGGGAGATGATAGACCTGCGTATGGCGAGTTTTGACGCTGACACCTCCCCCCTGATATAGTTGAGCATACAGGAGTGTCTATCCCGTCGGAGACAAAGGCAGGAGAGTAGTGACTCTGATGGAGAGGCTGAGATTCCAGATGCCACCATACATAGACGGGAGCGACAGTGTCGTCGACCAGAGAGACAGCCAGCCTGCAGGCCACAGCCTGCAACTTCACGACAGCATAGACACCACCGATCATCTACTCGACAACAGAGAGAGCAGCTTGCACAGAGACAGTGCCACAGCATACTTTACATCATTTTTTCTCACAAGCAGAGAGACATCTATGATGCTTGACTCTCCTTGTGCATAGCACTATTTCCTGTTTTATTGTAATCTTGTTTCTTCTAGGTGGTAGAGCTTTCAAGCTCCCACCGGGCATACTTGACATGTACCTTTTTTCAGTCCTATGTACCTTAGGGTATTCCATGGACATTAATAAAGATCTTTCTCTCTCTCTCTCTCTCTCTCTCTCTCTCTCTCTCTCTCTCTCTCTCTCTCTCTCTCTCTCTCTCTCTCTCTCTCTCTCTCTCTCTCTCTCTCTCTCTCTCTCTCTCTCTCTCTCTCTCTCTCTCTCTCTCTCTCTCTCTCTCTCTCTCTCTCTAGAGGAGCAGTCCCTCTTTCTTGTCCAGACCATCCATACTGCAGCTTCCATTGCCTTTCCATCCCCACGGCCCAAAGACCAGCAACGTCATAGACCTTATAACCCCTAGTATGATCAGGAATGCATCCAGCTACATCAGAACCTCATATATGCTTGCTCCCATCTTCCTCATCTGACCAAAACCATATCTCGTGTCTACCGCAGAACCACCAAAAAAAGAAAATCGCATACGAGATTGGTCAGGGTAAGAAACTGATGGATCTCCTCTTTAGTTCTTCCTCAGGTTCATTCTGGAAGAGGTTCCTTCCACTGTCACCCCCACCACGGATCACAGACCTCAGCACTTGGGTCGCATATGCCACATCATTGTACACCATCCCAGATACCCCTCCTCTTCCCACCTCCTGTCTCACGGATACTTCTGCCATATTCACTAACGAACTTATAGAAAAGGCCATCACACGACTCCATTCCCATAAAGCCAAAGACATTGATGAGCTAGAGGCTGAACTTCTAAAGTATGCTCCCGACATCCTCTCACCCTTTCTCTCCATCCTATTTAACCGAGCTGTCACCTCTGATTTTCCCTCTCCATGGTCCACAAACCTCATTCACCCTATCCACAAAGGCGGGGACCCCATGAAAGTTGACAACTACCGCACCATTATGATCAGTCACCTATTCGCTAAAGCATATGGTTCTATCCTACAGTCAGAGATCAGTACAGAGATGGATGCTAGATCACTCCATGCCATTGGACAGGCGGGTTTCAGACCGGGATATACTACATCGGATCATATCTTCAATTTGAGGTGCATCATTGAGGAGGCTAAGGCCAAGAGGGAGCGCGTATACTGCTGCTTTGTGGATTTCCGCAAGGCATTTGACTCCGTGCCTAGGCATTTATTGATACAGAGACTTCATGATCGAGGCTTTCAGGAGGATACTATACAGGCGGAAGTAGCATTGTACAGGCGAGTTATTGGCAGGGTCCGACTATCAGGAGTTATTTCACCGGAGGTGGTCAGTACTATTGGTGTCAAACAAGGATGTCCACTCTCTCCTACACTTTTTGGTCTTTACATTGACGAGCTAGAGCATGTTATACAGAGTGATGGAGGGGAGGGTTGTACATTGGGCGACCTCATTATTGCTATTCTCCTTTATGCTGATGATGTGGTTTTGCTTTCACGGACGAGAGAGGGCTTGCAGCGACACTTAGATGCTCTTTTTTCTTTTTGCACACGGTGGGGTTTGTCGGTGAATGTGGCCAAAACTAAGGTTATGGTGTTCAACACCTCTAGGTCTTTCATGATGCGGCAGGAGCTTCTATGGGATGGTCATCCCCTAGAGGTTGTTGATTCCTATACATATCTAGGAGTACTATTCTCGGGGCCTACGTTCAGCATGAGACACGCAGCTATTTCACGGGTACGGAAGGGCTATGCCTCACTGATAGATTTGGAGAGACTATGTTTCCGCTCACACATCAGAGATGCGACTAGTAAGTGTCGGCTCTTTGACACTATGGTTGTGCCCTCAGCTATGTATGCTTCCGAGACATGGAGTACAGGTCTGACAGCTACTGATTGGGCATATATCTCCCGGCTCCAGATTCGTTTGCTCTCACGGATGATACGGGCTAAGCCCTCAGTACCACACCAGATTATCTTGGCGGAGTTCGCGGTCCCCCCCATTCAGATTGAGGCCTTATTCCATATTGTGACATTCATACAGAGGGTAGAGGATCTTCAGGACAGGGGTACACATTATGTAGTTGCAGCTTTATCTTCATCCCGGCGCCTACACTCAGAGGGACACCTTTTCTCATGGTACTCCCAGGCTTGCCGTCTCCTCTCCACATTGAGTATCCAGATTAGTGATCTACCTGCGGGCACCCACCAGTACACCAGAGGCCTCCTTTACAGATCATATCTTCATACCACTTGGCAGGGCCCATTGGGGACCAAGAGTGAATTTTATCATACACACTTTCTATCTCTTGATCCGGCTGGCTGCCCCATAGTATCTGGTTATTTGCTGAGGAGTATATCACATAGTCCGCGGATAGCGATGGGTCAGTTTCGGGTTTCTTCACATCAGCTGGCTATCGAGACTGGCAGATACAGTGGCACCCCACGAGAGGACCGGCTCTGTAGTATGTGTGTTATGCATGAGACTGAGGACGAGTCACATTTCCTCTTCAGATGTCCAGCCTACTATGAGATACGGGGCCGGTACTACTGCTTGTTCAGAGAGCACCCAGTTACACTTTCTACCTTGATATCTTATGAGGACCCTAGATGTGTTGCACTTATGATCCGAGAGATGTCAGACCTGAGGAGGAGGAGACTAGATGGTACACATTCCCTGACACAGCTGAGCATTGATGAGTGCATATCCCGTCGGAGACAGAGATCCGAGGTACCCCTAGGCAGCGACTCAGATGGAGAGGCCGAGATTCCCGACTCCTTCGTACACCGGCATCAGAGACCATGTCGACGGCCAGAGAGACAGTCAGTTATTAGATCACAGCCCAGAGCGCCACGGCAGCAGAGACGACACCGACGGCCTATCCGGCGACAGAGGTCCAGGGCACATCTAATCACACCCTCACAGCATACCATCCACCATTTCTTTCATGCTGATGGGCATCGTGATATATGATTCCAGGCTATTGGATCCTGACTGGGCCAGCTGTCTTTATGCATTGTATTTGCAGTTATTTAGTTTTTATAGATGATTGAGCTTTAAGCTCCTATGTGCACACTTGACATGTACCTTTTCTTAGTCCTATGTACCTTAGGGTATTCAAGGACATTAATAAAATCTTTCTTTCTTTCTTTCTTTCTCTCTCTCTTTGCTGCTGCTCCTCCATTACTGCTTCATGGAGATCTGAGCTCCCCCCCCCACCTCCATGGCAAGAAAAACTAGGGGGAGCCCTTGCTCCCCCACCCCTACCATCGCCCAAACACCCCCTTCCACCCCCTCCACCCCATCTACCGCCCCACCTGCAGCACCATCCGCCACTCCACCTGCTCCCGCAGCTCCACATGCTGCCACAACTCCACCTGCTGCTCCACCCACAGCTGCCACAGCTCTACCTGCTGCCCCACCCGCAGCTCCACCTACTGCCGCTCCACCTGTTGCTGCCCCACCCGCAGCTCCACCTACTGCCGCTCCACCCGCAGCTCCACCTACTGCCGCTCCACCTGTTGCTGCCCCACCCGCAGCTCCACCTACTGCCGCTCCACCTGTTGCCGCCCTACCCGCCGCTCCGTTTGCTGCTCCACCTGCCGCCCAACCTCCACCTGCTGCCGCCCCACCCGCTCCATTTACTGCTCCACCTGCCGCCCAATCTCCTGCTGGCCAACTTGTCGCCCACCCTCCTGCTGTTGCGCAATGCAACCCCCCCTCTCTCCCTCTTCACGCCTCCCACTCTGGCCCTCCTTCACCACCTGTCCCCTCCACTCCCATCTCTACCATCGCAGCTCCAGACACGCCCTTCTTATCTCATGCCGACTACACTAGCTCCAAATCCTTCGAAAGTTTCCTAGCCTACCAACTGAAAGAGCTAACATCAAACATCCAAGCCTTGAAATTGGAGTCATCCACTTACGCACAGAGAACCAACAGCTTCGGACAGAGATGGAAATCAAACATGCTTCCCAGCCACAAAAAGAGACAATGACGAAGCTACAAGATCTGGAACAGCAACTGAGCCAACACAAAGAATCGACCAAAACATAGGCTTCCATCCTCACCAAGACAAAAGTACAAGCCCACCTTGGACAGCTGATGGCGGAAGTAAGTCTGCCCTCTTCTCATCATTCATTTCCTCTACTCTTACGGAAGAAAAACTTCGAGATTCCAAGGCTCTCAATATCAGGGTACGAGGCATCGTTGACATCCAAAACGCCATTGAAGCAAAAAGATTTTTATGTACTACCCTAGGACATAATGCAAGTGGTTTGGATACAGCATGGCGCACTAAGAAGGACACCACTACTTTGATCCTCCGCTTTATGTCACATACGTATCGTAAAGAAACCTTGCAACAAAGAGCCAAATTGAAAGGCACCAAAATCTTCATGGATGATGACCTTACCTATATCCAAGTCGAAGAAAGACGTCAAGCATTCCAAACCGCCAAAGCTACCGGAAGACGAGTGATCTATCGTGCTGGAGCTGTCCAGGTACCTTGATGGTACTGCAGAGGTTCAGGTGGAGTTGCATGTCTTTATCGAGAGTCACTACAGCCAGTTATAGAGTTTATCCAACATGATGCACAAGCACGATACATATGGGTTCATATCACCGAACGAGATATTGGTTTGGATAGAGATCTCTTTATTGCCGCATGTTATTTCCCTCTAGAGTCCTCCTTTGCGGACGGATCAGGCTCTCCTTAAGCTGATCTTTCAGCAAACATTGTCAGATTTACAGATCGAGGCTGTGTCCTTCTCACTGGCGACTTTAATGCCAAGACTGCTACCAGACAGGTGGACTTTCATGACACTACTGATAAATTACGCACGCGAGCTATTGATTGCGATGACATTGGTATCATCAGGGCCTCAGAGGACAGGATGGGCCCTATCACAAGCTATGGTGAGTACCTTCTACAGATGGGTGAAGCTCACGAGTTGGCCAACAAGCTAAAAGAGATTCACTTGCCACCCACACAACGGAGGACACAATGTTGTCGACTATCTCATGGGGTCACCAGCTTTTATCCCACTTATGTCCGATTTTCACTCCTTCCTATCCTTCAGTATGGGATCCATCCCGATTTCCCATCCACCCAATACTCCACTTATTCCTCGATTGACCGTTTCCACATCCCGACATACCAGGAGGCCGTCAGCTCATTTCTTTGTTATTTTCCACACTACACACCGTTGGAAACACAAGCCATCTTCCTTACCACTTCACTCCATATTGATGCATCCTTTTCCTTTCCCTCTAAACCACATCGATGTCCACCCACTTCGCCACACCCTATCCGACCTCTATGGTTTGATGCCGAGTGTCATTCTCTTCACCTCCAAGTCACCCAAGCTAGATCTCATGACACACATCTCCTTCCTGCAGCTCGTCGATCTTTCCATTTTGCCCTCCGTCGGAAGAAATGAGTGTATGAAACCCAAAAAGGGAAAAGGTTAGTCGATTCCCTTTGCAGTTCCTCCACTGGTGCCTTCTGGAAGGAATTCCTTCCCCGTACTCCACCTCCTCCCCTCACCGACCTTCATACCTGGACTACATATGCCACTACTTTATATACTGCACCCACAGACACACCCATCTCCATCTCTCTCCGGCCGACCACTTCACTTTCTTCACCTCGGACATGGTCCCGACGACCATCAAGAGTCGCACCCGCGATATTGATGACCTTGAATCCGAACTCCTTATCCATGCTATAGACACACTATCACCTACCCTAGCCACTTTGCTCAATCGAGCAGTCGCCTCTGGCTTCCCTTCCTCTTGGTGTACCAACATTATCCATCCCATTCACAAAACTGGTGACCCCATGGACCCTGGTGATTATCGTACCATTATGGTTGGGCATATCATTGCCAAGCTATACAGCACCATCCAATCCACACATCCTCTATCTCACCCCGACCATCTGAGTTCACCTTATAGTGACCCCATGATCCCCGTTAACTACTGGACTTTCATGATTGGACATGTTCTCGCGAAGCTATATTGAACTATTCATCCGTCTGCGGTGACTCAGAGGCTGGAACAAGAGATTATATGCTTTGGGCCAGGTAGGATTCCCAACCCATTACTCTACTACCAACCATATTTTCATTATCCAGGCTCGTATCGAGGAAAAACAGCAGATTTACGGTTGTTTTGTGAACTTTAGAAAAGCCTTTGATTCTGTTCCACGTTCCTTGCTTATTGAGAGACTTCGCGGCCTTGGCTTCTCCACAGACATGATCGCACTTTATGAGAGAGTTTTGTGTTGTTTTCATCATGACAACGGTATTTCTAAGAATATTTGGAACACCGTTTGGGGGTGAAGCAAGATTGCTCTCTTCACCGGTTCTCTTTGGATTATATATTGATTATTTGGAGATGGTGGATGTGGTTTAGGGTAGGCTAGGCGACATTCTGACTGCCATTCTTCTTTACACCAATGATGTGGTGCTAGTCTCTCCGACTAGAGAGGGCTCACAATGACAGTTGGAGCCTTTTGTACCCGTTGGGGCTTCGGGGTGAACGTTGTGAAGGCGAAGGTTATGGTCTTTAATACTTCTCGAGCTTTCATGCAATGTCAAGAGCTTATTTTCAATGGACAACCCCTAGGGGGGTCAGGGATACTTTTCACTGGTCCTATATTCTGAGTATGAGGCAGGCAGCTCCTGCTCAACTTGGGAAGGACCATTCTTCCCTTGTTTAGTTGGAGAGGTTTTGTTTCCAGAAGTCCATTCGGGATGCTCCGAGTAAGTCTAGACTTTTTAATACCATTCTCACCCTCACAACTTTATAAGCAGCAGACACATGGTGCACTGGTCTTTCTTCCTCATCCTAGGCTAGTATCTCGAGATTACAGACTACCTCTTAGCTCGCATGATTCGGGCAATGCCCTCTGTTCCACGAAATTATCCTTGTCGAGTTCCGTACTCCACCAATACAGAGCTAGTTGCAGCTTTCCAGCTTACTACATATATTTAGAGAGTTCAAGCGCTTCCAGTTGCAGAGCAAAGATATACACAGATAGCACTTGCTTCTTCCCATTATCTTCATGATCAGGGTTATCGGTTGTCATGGTTCTCTCATGCATCCCACCACCTCCTTGAGTCAACTAGTATCTCTATCACAGATCCCCCTTCGGGTACTCATCAGTATATCAAATGTTTTTTATACATAGCATGCCTTGATCGCACTTGGCAGAGCCAGCTTAGGGTCAAATCTGACTACTATCAAACCCATTTCTTGGAGCTAGATTTCTTGGGTAACGGGTTTCTGGTTTTGACTCAGTATTTGGACTTGGGATTATCGCATAGTCTCAAATTCATGTTGGGCCAACTTCGCCTATCATCACAACAGTTGGCTATTGAGACTAGGAGGTTCCATGGTATTTTGAGAGAGGAGCAAATATGCCCGTTATGCTCTTTGAGTGAGGTGGAGTCTGAGGAGGATTTTATCTTCAGATGCCCTGTATGCTATGATTAGAGGGAGATACTATTGCCTGTTTCGCGACGACACACCTATTCATAGAGATCAAAGACAACGCACCACTCATAGTCATGTTGCAGCTCAAGCTATTTGACCTATCATGAGGAGACACACCTCTCATCTTTCTAGACAACGTCAGTGGCTACCAAAGTTACCTCATGTTGCGGCTCGCATCACATCCTTCTATAGCATCAGCAGGACAGCTATACCTCATTTTTGACATTTAGTAGCACTTATACTCCTATTCATTTCAATTCATAATATTTAGATATGTTGTTTCTTTCATTACTTTCGGAGACGTTTCATATGCTCCCACTGGTACCACATACTTGACATGTACATTTACTAGTCTTATATGCCCTTTGGCATGGAAAAGACATTAATAAATCTTTCTTTCTTTCTCTCATGATAATTGGTAGTTTAGCTGTAGTTACAGGAGATGTTTACACTCTTGCAGTTTTTTCACGCACACTTGAAATGTACTCAACAATCTTACATTCCTTGGGGTATCTTAAAGACATTAACATGCTTTCTTTCTCTCTCTCCAAAACCTTTTTTGCAACCCCCTTCCCTTGCAAAACAACCCGCTCACACCACATTCCAATGCATCTCGTGTATTTTGCAGCCATTCTCTTACCTTACAACTTCACACAATAGTCTTTAGACTTCTCAAATTTATTGTTCTAATGAAGCCTCTGGATTTGCATTCATCTTTGGCAACCTAATGTTCCTTTTGTCATAGGTCACTATGAATGAGCTCAAGTGTCTTCGTGGCCCGTGACACTTGACCCTTCTTGAATTTCTCCCTATGCTGTTTGCGCATCACGCAACCCTCACAAATTGAGCGTTGTACTTCCTACAAGCCTGATAATCCATTCATCATTCTCAACTTGCTCATCGAGCACAAACTACCATAGTTAAGATGACCCATCCAATGATGCCATAACTCAAGTTGAGATGCGATAGATGATCTTAAACCATATTCTTCTTTAAGGTTTGGCTGCGTCCAACTTGTAAAGACCACAAGTATTGTCATGATAACCCATCACAACCACTTTAATATAGTCATGATCCATGTCCTTGATCAAGCAAGCACCCTTGACAAATTCAACCTTCCAATGTCAATTTACCATGACTCCAACTGAAACAAGACTTTTTCTAAAGCTTTAGAGAAACTATTCAATATCCTACTGTACAAGGTTTTTATAGAGTACCAATTAATGTTTACTTGGATAGTCAAACTAACAGTCTTCATGTCATGTAATGCCTTGGCAGTTCGAAGCTAAGGCCATCCTAATAAAGGAGGATGAATGGCAATTACAGATGATGATTGCATAACTTCAATCCAACTCTTATCATCCCAACCTTTGGATAGAGCACCGGAGTATGATAAAGCATCCTTACAATCTCCCAATAAGATTCTACTTTCTCACTTTGTAAGTGTTTAAAGAATTCTTATTTCATGTTATTTTTCAGATCGTCAATCAACAAGATCCCCTCTGATCCAAAATCCTTCCAACTAAAATATTATCATAGAGGCAACTTCATATAATGAATGGAATGAATCAACCTTCCATTAGTGTTAGATGCTGATGTCAAAGGAACCAAGTTGTGCCAATCTTGCTCAAAGTAAATATGCCATAAAGAGAGCAGTGTGCATTAGCTTTCCCCCATAAAACCATTGAATTCAATGAGAATATGCAATGTCATATTCTTTTCATATTCATCATGTTTTATTCTCTATATAGTAGGAGGCTTTTGTTTTTCCCCAGTATGTTTCACCGCTTGTAATAGAGATATATGTTTCTTTGTTCATGACACCTATATGGCTTCCAAGATTTGGGAGCCTATGTTCTTTTCATATCAACCTTGTTGGGCCTTGAAAACTCATCCTAGAATTGATTTGACGCACATAAGTTATATCTTTGATGAACTTATAATTGCATAGCACATGTAGAAAAAGGGCCAAAAAATATCACAATTTATGAAAAGACATCCATCATTTGAACAAAAAAAACTATTCAGCGTCCTTTAATTCAAAACAATTTGAGAAGCCAAAGACAAATTGGAGTGAAAAATTATCCTACACCAACCTCATCAACTCTTCCATGAATAAGCAGCGTCGCTTTCTTATCCTTTGGAGTTCCCTGTAAAATGCTTGTTAAGTGCATTTCATAATGTGCTTTGATATTTTGAAGGCAAGTTAAAAAACAAAACACTACATTCAAATATGGGAAAAGAACTCGAACAAATACACTTGTGAAAGTACTTCATTTTTGTAACTCCGACTGAAAACAAGATGAACACATGAGAATAGATAATAAGAACATCTAAATGAGATAGCAAAAAAACACATGGTAGGCCCAACTAGCCATTTTAAAATAGCTCCTTTGGGCTGTCCAAACAATTATAGAGTGCAACAGTGGAGTTCCTCCCTGACTGAGTCTGATCCCTTTCTTTTAGCATGAGCAAGAGTAAGTTGGCAAAATAGATAAAAGAGACTACTTCATGGCCAAAGGCACTAAGAGATTCCAAGGGTGGTTACAAGGACATCTCCACTTGTGACCGAGATGCTCTAAGCTAGACCTTGAAAGAAGCATCTGGTGGCTAAAAAAGCCCTTAATGGTAGATTGCAAGGTCTTTAGAAAATATATGTTAGAAAAGGACTGCAGTTAATAAGCTTTCCTTATTACTGCACTTGGTAATGCTTCACCTGCTTTGTATAGAGCTTGGTATCCATAGCAAGATTACTCAATGCTAGTTATCTGTTTCACTTCACCTAAGGCTTGTCTAGCTGCCTTAAGAGGCATCGTCATATGCAAGGATGAGGACTTCACTCTCATAGAGCTACAAGAGACGCATGCATTCCAGCAACTAGCAGATCCCTTTCAAGTTTCAACCCACGGGCCTAGGAGATTTGGGGGTTTTGGGGTGAGTGGAACAGCTCCAGTAACCCATGCATCCTCATTGGAAATTAGAAATTGCAACAACATTTCTCTTTCCTTGATCACATGTTGATTTCGAAAAGAGTTTCTGATGCTACTAGCTCATAGGTGGAAGTGGATCAGGAGGTTATTATATTGATGCCTTACAATGGGTGTTTTTAGTGATTCATCAAAACGAGGATTTTGAGATGTTCAGGTTAAATAGTGACACATCATGGTGCTATATTTCTACTTATGTATCCATTGGATGATATTACTGGATGTATTGAAATAGGAAATATCTTACTAGGGAATTCTTTTCGCCTGCATAGTGCGATGACAGATAACCATCTATAATTTGACAAGTGATCGCGACGAATATGCTATCTTGGCACAACAAAGTTTGAACTTTCCAATAGCAGAGGTCCAATCAAAACCAGTACACCATATCGTGATTATCTGCTTCATCTCAAGAAGGCACATGACTTGGCCATATATAATTGCATAGTGGTTATGTGAGAGAGCTTTATCTTCCATTGACACCATGGTGACTGAGTAGTTAACATGCTATGGGATCGTCGCACTTTTCCAGTGGCATTACAAACTTTCAACTCTGCTCAACCACTCTATCTGACCATTCCTTGCTCACATTGCACATCGACTATGCACCTCTTGTAATAGATCCTAACACCACAGTAGGGCAAACACTAACTGATCCACCCAACCTTGCCTACTCCCTGATATAGAGTAAGCCCCTCCTAGCCTAGTGTGAGGACTGGTAGCATGCAATTGCCAAGTGTCAGCCACGTGTCACTGACGTGGCCGACTGCACGTCGAGACCCAACTGGGGGCCCTGTCCTACTGACAGGGTCCCTAGAATGTGTTAGGCCCGCCATGGCTATGGACCGTGCTGGGGCACACTACTCACATCGTCTTGCCCTGTTGGTTGTGTACGCTGGACACGACCCTGACCGTGGTATCTGACCTATCTGTGTTCTCTAGGGTTCGGCACTGGTCACGAGCTCGTAACACTCCCTCCCCCTTAAGAACCGTCTTGGTCCTCTAAGACAAAGTCTGGAAAAATCTTGCGAAGGACGCTGCCACTTTCCCAAGTGGCATTCTCAACAGGCTGATCATTCCACAGGACCAGATATTCTCGGTATAGAGTATGACGAGTCTGCCTATCAAGAATCTCCATGTGGAGGTTGCTGGGGATTCAATGGGAGGACTAGAACACTGTCCCCTACCAGATTTTCTGATCTGGTTAAGGCTTTTCGTAACTGACTTACATGAAAGACTGGAAAAACCTTACTACTGTGTGGGAGTTCTAGTTCATAGATGACCTCGCCTAGTCTCCTACTGATGGTAAAGGGACCACAATACCTTGGATACAATTTAGCACACACTCCTGATTTGAGGGTTTTAGAGTCAATTGGGACTCTCAAGTAGACTTTCTCACCAGCGGAGAACTGCACATCCCGTCTGTGTGGATCTGCATAATGTCTGGCTTGATCCTGGGACTGCCTAATGCTATGCTTAGCATGTCCTATCATCTGGTTTAGGTCCTCTAAAAAGTTTCTGACTGCTTCAACTTTTTCTTGTTTAAACGCTACAGCTGTGGGTGAGCGTGGCTGAAAACCGTACATTAGCATAAATGGGTTGTATCCCGTAGCTGAATGTTTGGTACTGTTGTAAGCAAACTCTAATATCGAGAGATACTCCTCCCAATTAGTCTGCTTCTTGTTGACGTATGCACGAAGCATATCCTCCAGCACCTGATTTACCCTCTCTGTTTGACCGTCCGTCTGTGGATGGTCAGTGGTACTCATATTAAGTTTAGTATGGAGATGATGGAATACTGCCCTCCAAAATTTTCCATTAAACTTATTGTCCTGGTCGATGACTATGCCGAAAAGTAGACCGTACAATTTAATAGCCGGTCTACAAACAACCTCACTAACTCTGGAGCTCTAACGGTTGTTTTGGTCGGAATAAAGTGAGCCATTTAGGTCAACCGTCAAACGGTCAACTGTGACCCACATAGCGTCATTACCCTTTTGGGTTTTAGACATGCCTACTATAAAATCCATGGAGATACTCTCCCATTTACCAGCTGGTATTTCTAAGGGCTGCAACAACCCTCCTACCTTTAAACGCTCTTTTTTATTTACTTGACAGTTCTGGCAACTGGTTACATACTGTTGGACGTCCTTTTTCATACTGGGCCAGAAAAATTGCCTACGAAGAAGCTCATAGGTCTTCTGTATGCCTGGGTGTCCCGCGCTAGGATTGTCATGACATTCATATAGGACCTGCTGCCTATAATCCTCTGAATTGGGGACACATACTCTATCTCTATAGAGCAAGTACTTATCCTGAATGGAATATGTTTCCATTTGAATCCTTAAGTCAACTGACCCTCAACCACTAGGGTTTGCTTGGGCAATACAGGCTCAGAATCCTCAACGTCATCTGACGTATACTCGAACTCATCATCATCCTCAACGGAAGCTGCCATATTCTTGGATGAACTGGCACCAACCCCGAGAACTGGTTCTGGAGCCTGTAACTGTCTGCTCTGGACTGAGTTCCAGATAGTAGAGAAGAATGCATCATGCTGGCACTTCCCTCTCAAGGACTCTAGTAACTCATTACGAAGTAAAACTCAACTCCTTTATCATAGGAATTCTGCTAAGGCCATCTGCTACTGTATTGAATATCCCCCGTCTATATCTGATAGACATATCAAACTCTTGCATCAACTCTGCCCAACGAGCTTTCCGACCTCTAAGCTCAGGTTGATTGCAAAGGTATCTGAGACTTTCATGGTCTGTCAAGACCTCAAAGTTGGCACCATACAAATAATGCCTCCAAGTCTTAAGGGCATGGACTATAGAAAAGAGTTCCTTATCATAGGCACTGTACCTAGTCTGAGCTGGCTTGAGTTTTTTACTTGAACGCAACTGGTCGTCCACCCTGAGTTAGTACAGCACCGACTGCAAAGTCGCTAGCATCTGTTTCGACCACAAATGGCTGTCGACGACTTTTAAAACTGGTGATGTAGCTAAGGATGTTTTGAGAGCATCAAAGCTTTCCTGCTGTGCGGACTCTCAAATGAACTCCTTTCCCTTCCCCTTAAGAAGATTTGTCATGGGAACTGCTATCTGAGCATATTCCTTGACAAATCGTCTGTAATATCCCGCCAAACCAAGAAAGATCTGAAGTTCCAAAATATTCTGAGGTCTTAGCCAACTGAGTATGGCTTTAACCTTATTCGGGTCCATCTTAATTCCATCTGACGAGATAATGTGACCCAAATATGCTACTTCAACGAAGAATTCACACTTGGATTGTTTAGCATAAAGCTTATGCTTTCTGAGCAGTTGAAACATCTTTCTGAGGTGTTTTAGATGCTCCTTCCTCGTTTTGCTGTAGACGAGGATGTCATCTAAAAATACGACTACAAATTTACCCAAGTATGGTCTGAGGACACTGTTCATCAAGGTCATAAAGGTAGCTGGAGCATTTGTGAGCCCAAATGGCATCACCTTAAACTCATAATGACCGTGACGAGTCCTAAAAGCTGTTTTCGAGACATCTTCCGATTTTATACGGACTTGATGATATCCCGATCTGAGGTCTATTTTACTGAAAAACTTAGCCCCGTCGAGATGATCAAACAACTTGTCTGCTCGAGGCATAGGGTATTTATTCTTAATGGTGACTTTATTGAGGGCTCTGTAATCTACGCAAAGACGCATAGACCCCTCTTTCTTTTCACCAAAAGGACTGGTGAGGCCCATGGTGAACTACTGGTCTGAATTTGGCCTTTCCCAAGATAATCTGTTAACTGTCTAGTTATTTCTTCATCCTCTGTTCGGCTGACCCGATACGGAGGTTTAGAAACAGGTGCTGTACCTGGTACTAGGTTTATTACATGATCTACCTCTCTGCTAGGTGGCAAACCATGTGGCAAATCTTGAGGAAAAACATCTTTAAATTTAGACAATAAAGTTTCTAATTTACTGATTTTCTGCTGTATAGAACTAGAAATAGAAACTTCAGGAATAAACTGAAAGTCACATAAGAATACCTGATGGTCGTCGTCTCCAAATAGCTGACAGAGCTCTGAACTGCAGACCATAGGGCTGTTGGGAACATCATGCTCCCCATGTAACTGGATCTCTCGGACTTTATGCTGAAAGCTGAGGGTGTTCTCCTGATAATTTATGTGGAGGGAAGGTCCTAAACTATAGAGCCAATCTCTCCCGAGAACAATGTCTGTGGGATCCAGGTGCATTATCTGAAAGTTTATTTCATCTTGGTACCCCTGAATACCAAGATTCAAGTTACTTACCATAGTTTCTCAGATTTTCTTATCTTCACCCTTAGCTAGTGAAACTATGTACCTATGCTGACAAGGTACTTCTGGAAGTTTAAGTTTTTAATCAGGGTGTAGTTGATGAAATTATGGGTTGCCCCATCATCAACCATAACTCTTACTGACTGGTTACCAACTTTCCCGTGCATACGTACTAGGTCATGTGGCCCAAAGCTGAAGGGTCTCGCTAGCATTGCAGAGCTTAGCTGGCAACAGTGTTCATGATCTTCATGATACACTTTGATCTCGGAAGCTACCGAGTCACTGGGGAAACTTACAGTCTGAACAAGATGAACTTGTTTCTTATCTTCTGGTTTTAAGGGCTACATGAGTGAAGGGCGTTTCTGAAGAGCTTCACCTTTAATTTTATCTTCTTTCTTTCTTTTTAAAAATTTCTTTTTAAATTGAAAGTCTTTCTAAGGAGGCTGCTCAGAAAGGGACTGTTGTCTCGCCCTCTTCCTACCCACTGAATCATCATAGATTTGAGCATATCTGAGAGCTTGCTCAAGGGTAGTAGGCGAGTTTCTCTAGACCTCTACTTTATATTCATCTTTGAGGCCACGGACAAACCCTTTTTTGATTTTTAAAATTGCCTCTCGGTACTGCGAGATATATTCGATTAGGGACTTGTCCATAGCTGTTCTTTCCCAGGCTTCCCAGGCTCTATCAAGTTCATTTTCAGGTAGAAATTCTCTTAGGAAGGCTTCTTCAAAGGCCTTCCATGACCGGGGAGTCTGCCCAGTCTCCTTGAGATTTAACCACCACTTATAGGCCATGGGTCCTAAGGAAAGACTGGCCTCAATTGCTTGCAAATGGTCAGGGGTCTGTTTAAGAGCATGAATGTTCTTCCATTTGCTGCAGAAGGTTTGTAGAATATCTGCATTTCTATCCTTCTCTTCCCCAATAAAAGTAGGAGGCTTTAAATCCTTAAAGACACTGGGGTGACATCGCAGAGTCTCACCCGAAACTGATGGAAGTGGAGAAGGGGACAACTGAGAAGTGGAGGGAAGGCTTCCTTTTGCGGAACTCAAAATCAAATCTTTGAGTTCAGCGAACGAGTCGTCCACACTGGACTTGAAATTGGCTAATGCCAACTTCTGTTACCAAGTGGAGAAACTGCTCCTTGGTAACCAATTTGTCGAGTTCTTTGGCGAACTGTTCCTGTTCTTCCATTTCCATAGGTTCTTTCCCTTTACTGTAAGCCAAGGCTTCTATTTCAAGTTCGTCGATGCCTCTCTCCGGGGGTTGATCGGGTCCCTGAGGAGTGGTCATTTTCAGAATTGAAAGAGAGGTACCTTAACTTGAAAAAAAAGTCAGAAAGACTAATTTACAACTGTACAAGGGAAGGGAAAGATGACTTAGCTGTTTCTGATGACTGTACTTCCAAGGAAAATACGAAGAACATTCATGCTCTTAAACAGACCCCTGACCATACGCAAGCAATTGAGGCCAGTCTTTCCCTTAGGACCCATGGTGTTAGGACCAGTGTAATAGATCCTAACACCACAGTAGGGCAAACACTAACTGATCCACCCAACCTTGCCTACTCCTTGATATAGAGTAAGCCCCTCCTAGCTCAGTGTGAGGACTGGTAGCATGCAACTGCCAAGTGTCGGCCACGTGTCGCTGACATGGCCGACTGCACGTCGGGACCCAACTTGGGGCCCAGTCCTGCTGACAGGGTCCCTAGACTGTGTTAGGCCCACCATGGCTATGGACCGTGCTGGGGCACACTACTCACACTGTCTTGCCCTGTTGGTCGTGTACGTTGGACACAACCCTGACTGTGGTATCTGACCTATCTGTGTTCTCTAGGGTTCGGCACTGGTCACGAGCTCGTAACACCTCTACCCTTGAACTCCAGCCCATCCATTGAGTTGACTCATGAGCACTTACTTGCCTTAATCGAGATGCTATCACATTGTCCTGAATTATTTTGAAACTGAGTACTTGTAGAACCAATATAAACACGTTATTATAGGCTACCAACTAGTTCATTTACCAGTTAAGCCTTTCTACATATCAACTCTGTTTTTTCACTTTGAGGTATGGGATTCAATCCTACCCAAGCACTAATGGACATAAGTGATTAAAAAGAATTTACACTTATATAGCTTGTAGCTACAATTTTACCTTTCCAGCTATTTGAGGGGATACGTAAGAGAACCTTCAAAATTTATCATGGTATCCCTAATGTAAATCATCCTATGCAGAGAGACTTATAAGTTAATCCTCCACTATCTCTGGTGGCTTCAACTCAAGAAGGATTTTTTATGATTATGTAACATGTTTTAAGTGTCAAGTACGTAAGGGCTAACAAGATTGACTACTGTGGATCATTGCCCCAACAAAAACAAGAACTTCTTGGGATCTATACATACTAGCTCAGTTGACAAATGTGAATTGTTCAATTCCATAATCTAATTTGAAATAAAACTTGATCCCTTTTAGTTGATAAGATAGGTCTGAAGTAAGCCACGTGCACCGTAACTCCCTTACTATAGGTTAAAATGCCATCCACAAAATCAACAACAAACTTAGCCATATATCTAAGTATATTATTCATTAACTAGATAAATGTCCTTGGAGATCAATCAAACCAAATGGCATTACATGAAACTTATAGTGACCCAAACGAATATATTCATCATAAGATTTGACTTGATAATATCCACACCTAGGTTGTATTCAATTATAATAGTAGCACCATATATGGCTTCTAGGAAGTCATTAATATGTGGCAAAGGGGGGTTCAGTTCTCAAACTCTATACATGAATCCATTAGCTGTAATTGTGTCCATACCCTCCTGAATTTCACAAGGCACTAGAAAACTCTCACTACTATGCTTGGCCTCCTCAATGACTGCCCATGCAGAAGATGGGTTAGGTGTAGACTATTCCGGTTGAGATAGGGTTCTTGAAATCCATTTATCAATCCATTCAGTATAATTGAGTCAAATACCCTCGCAAAGAAAACAATAAAGACGCTCTCACTATTATGCCAAGATATTGATCATACATGTTGGGGTGACTTCTAGGCGGACTAGCTCTATAGTTGGGTGGTGTGGTCAATGTCCAATGTGATTTGTGTTACAACAAGTTTGTTCTTGGAGTTCCCTTACAAGCAATAAGCTTCAAGAAGATGATCCGCAACAATGTCGAGAACGGAAATTCCAGCCTCAAAAAGAGCGTGGACAATCAAAGAAAAAACAAATTATTAGCTTAAGGATGGATGTTTCCACAAGAGCCGACTTCCAAAAGAACAATCTTCTTCATCATGGATTCATGAGAGTTCTAAAATGATTAATGGCATTTGCATTAGAATTGATTCAAATAATCTACTATGCTAGTTTGGCCTATTTTTTTATGACTACACAGTTGGAGGGTAATCAAAACAACCTACTATCATCAATTGATGCATGAGAGAAAAGAAAGCTTGCAAGGATCTCTATGGCTGCAATTAGACATGCACATATGAGGAAGACATCAACAAAACAAGACAGCATGCACAGGGAACTTGCATGTGAAGTTACCACAGCAATTTCTAAGTTGGCACGTTAGAGCTTGCAGTTTAGAAAGGAGATACTAACCCATGCACGTAAGAATAGTTGGCCAGTCGCATGTAAGGCTTAGATTCTCAAAATCCAAAAAGATTCAAACGTAAGGCCAACTAAAAAGCATTGCAGACTTCTACAAGGCATTGTTACCCATTTAAGATCATGAAAGTACTCAACAATTTGACTTACAAGCTAGAATCTCCAAAAAGAAGCACAGAGCATCAAAACTATAATGGGAATAGAGGTTATGATGGAAGGCCTTCCCATGTTCATGATTTCTTTGGCAAGATATTTCAGTTTTTTAGTGATTAAACCAAAAGATCCATACTTGTGCAGCTGGCAACAAAAATGTCTACTTGTCAGTGTGCTATTTCACTCCCAAAAGCCTAGCATGTGAACTTCAATATTGAAGAGAAATTACTCTTGATGTGGAAAACTTTAAGGTGGATGAAAAATTCACGACTCATCTTAGTATGATATTTCATTATTGAAGTTGCCCAAACAAGCCAATGATTCTATTGGAGAATGTGAGACTCCTTGGTTTGAAGAGTTCATTCTTATGTAACTTATGTTAAGGTTGAAAGCGTAAACTTCTTCCGTTATGGTAAGATCAAAACTACGGTAGCTAAGTCGAGACTCTGATACAAAATGAAGAGCTTCATGTTACTAAGTTGAAGATGTGTTTGCACAACACTATCTTGATGATATATTGGATTTAAAACATTCGATTTTCAAGAGGCCACGTGAAGCATAGAAAAATGCAACACGAACATAAAGCCAAAAGAGAGCGCACATAAGAAAGAGAAAACTTGCAACCAAGATGATCTGACATAAGCATGATTCAAAGTAGCCTTTTATAGTAAATTTATAGTCACTAGAGTAGCATGGATGTTCCATCCTTTTTTGCTTGTTCAGGCAACTCTGATAAATCTGTCAGAGTCGGCTGGTGATACATGTTAAGTATAAATTATCACTTGAAAAAATCCACGCTTTTGGCTAGATTACAGTAATTATCACTTGTGTGCATTATTGAAGGCACACGCAATTATAACCCTCCCAATTCTGAAAAGTAGGTATCATGAAAGCTCTTTAGCCACGTTTGAGAGAAACTATCATAAACATGGCAAAATGAAATAATAACCATTACAAGGAAAGAAGAACAACCATAGCTTACGGTCATTTACCTCGTTGCACAGTAAAGACACAATATTATTTAAAACCCACATTACAGCCGTGGACATAAGATCCTAGAAAAAGGCCATTTATCATAGATTCATATGAACTTATCGAGTATAAACCTGAAGGTTCACAATCACAAGCTTTCCACCAGAACGTAGAGCCTTCAAGGGTAAGTTACATGCTGGAGTAATCTGCAAACTGCAAATGTCATCATCAGCACTTCACGTACTCCAAGTGTCGTACTATTTGGAGTAATCTAAACCATTGAATCAAGGTCCAACTTACAAACAGAAAAGAGTTGTAAACATTGCCCTTCGACTAATTCATAAACATACTTTATGTCTGATTCATACAAAATAGTCCATAGAAGAAATTTATCAGCTAGTAAACACAATCTTGATACCTGATAAATAAGAGTTGGTATGTATGTCATCATCTTTGGCTTATGCCTATGGTGCAAATAGCAGTACATACGAATCACTTGAAACTGTATTTTGTGTAATTTTGAAATGTATGAAATTGACTCTAAGCAATCAACCTACCAGACGAGCAGGCATCATGCTTATTTATAGCGGATTGGGAGATCCTGTGATTTAAGGCTAGGAACCCGATAAGACCAAGCAAGTCAATAGAAAAACACACTGATACATGCCAGTCTGACGGACAAAACATTTATATCAACATCGGTGATGATGTCTTTTGAGGGAGCAGTGACAGTTATAGAATATTATATAGGCCCTACATTGAACACTAGGTCTGTGGAATTTCATCTGTTACTATTTGTAAGTAGATCATGTTATCAGGCCTCTTGAGCCCTCTTAGTAGGATAAGATTGTTCAGATGTATGAGTGGTGACTTGGTATTTAGATTGTGTATGCATCAACATTCTAATGATATATTCCAGCCATTTAGTTCATATAGATGGCTTTATTTGGCTATTCAAGGCCATTTGCATAGTGTGAATACCAGCCAATATTTATTAAAATCATTGTCCATGTTTTTTAGAGACTAATTTGATGTAAATAATTTAGGAGCTTCCTCTTTAGCCTAGGAATGTTGTTCGTTTTATGTTGCAACCTCGGCAAATTCATTATACCAAGAGACCAGGCACAGCAGGATGTGTAGGCATTGCTCCATGAGAAGGCCACATTGACTATGGTTAGTATTTCATGGGTCGAATCCCAATTCGAATCCAAATTTCTAAATCTTCAAAATCCAACTAGTTACTAATCAATGATCAGTCTATTGTGATTGTAGTTTGTCTTTAATGTTGATAACCTCATTGTGCAAGTCCTCGAGTGTAATTATTGGCAATTTTTGTGTGCAGGGGTTAAGTTACGAATAAAGCCACAGCTGATCTAAAGCTAAGCTATGAAAGCATCACATAAGCAAGACTTAAGCTATGAAAGCAGCACATAAGCAAGACTTAACCCTAGAAAGCAGGAAAGAGAGAGATTAAGGAGACTAAAGAGAGAGATCAATATCATCAGCTGAATAACAAATGACACAGTTTCCCTACTTATAGCCAAAAGGAAGCTTCTCGTGGGTAGGGCCCAACTGGGAGGGAAAATAATGCGCCCTCCAAGAAGGCCCCCACTCTCCAATAATATGTCCAAATGGCCTAATAATGAATAATAAGGCCAAAGGCCAACCATATAGTCTAAGTGTCACCAATGAATAAAAAAGGGCCCAAGGCCTGCTTATGCATTAAGTAAAGTAAATGTAAATGGACGCGGCGAATGTAATGAGCCGAGTCCATAACTGGTTACCACTAGAGCTGCCACAAGGAGGCTGAGAGACATGGTCGAGAGTTACGCTCCTGTGTTGTTGAGGATGAGGAACCTTTGGTCTCATCAACCATAGAGACCTCTGAGTCAGAGGATTTCATTGATGAGGATGATGAGGCATAGGCTGAGGGCAACGATGATGACGAGGATGTTGTAGAGGAGCCTCCAAGCAGAGCTAGGAGGGTCATACGATGGTTATTATTGAGTGCTTAGTGTAGATAGCAGATGATAGATGCTAGAGTACTCCTCAGATAGTAGCAACATGATACATGTTAAGAATAGCGTAACCACGTCGAAGGCAAAGCTAGTCTGATCCACCTAGCCAATGCATTCTCTTATAGAATCCCCCTCCTAGCCCAGTGTGAGTACTTTCGCTAACTATCTGCTAAAGCTCCACCAAGGAAAATGATGGGAGCTGGTCCTCCTCCAAACTGTGCTGAATGTTGCTGAAGCAAAGAGACGAAAGCCCTCAGCAAAGAGAGAAAAATCAGCAAGGAAAATGGGCACCCAATCAAAAAATCAGATCTAAAATTCAGCAATCAGGAAAGTGCTCTAATAGCAAGTTAGGAATAAAGCCACAGCTGATCTAAAGCTAAGCTATGAAAGCATCACATAAGCAAGACTTAAGCTATGAAAGCAGCACATAAGCAAGACTTAACCCTAGAAAGCAGGAAAGAGAAAGATCAATATCATCAGCTGAATAACAAATGACACAGTTTCCCTACTTATAGCCAAGAGGAAGCCCTAAAAGGAAGCTTCCGGTGGCTAGGGCCCAACTGGGAGGGAAAATAGTGCGCCCTCCAAGAAGGCCCCCACTCTCCAGTAATATGTCCAAACGGCCTAATAATGAATAATAAGGCCAAAGGCCAACCATATAGTCTAAGTGTCACTAATGAATAAAAAAGGGCCCAAGGCCTGCTTATGCATAAAGTAAAGTAAATGTAAATGGACGCGGCGAATGTAATGAGCCGAGTCCATAACTCTCCCTGGCACAAAAGAAAAAGACCCAATTGCCGAAAAGAAACTGGATCAAGTAGCAACAAGCCCTGGTACATCAACAGCTAGAGCAACATCTGATGTAGAGGAATCAACAAGTGCAGCAAGAGCACGAGCCTGATCCGCAAGTGATGGTGTATGATAAAAGACATCAATAGGCTCCCATGTGCCCTCCTCAATAGGACGGCCATCCCACTGGACCAGAAACTGAATCTGCCGGCGGCGTCGACTATGGTATAGACGAACCTTTAATATAGCAGCAGGTAAAAATGGAAATAACTCTGGAGCAGTAGGAAACTCAGCATCACAAGGAACGTCATCCTCAATAGCAGCACGTAATAAACTGACATGGAATACATCACAGGCGCGTGTGGAAGCAGGAAGCTATAAGCGATATGTAACTGGACTAAGAACCTCCAAAATGCGATAAGGCCCATAATAACGTGGTGCAAGCTTCTCAGTAGAAGCATGGCCCTAGACAAAATGATGAAATGCAAACCGTAGGCGTAGATAAACCATATCTCCAAGCTGAAACTCAACATGGCGACAGTGACGATCAATTGAGATCTAATAACGCTGCTGAACATGTTGTAAATGAGAACTGCCTCGAGTAATAAACTCTCGAGCACCAAGGTATCCAAAAAGCCCGAGAAGGTAGAACAATCCATCATAGGATACACCAAAAACAGATGGAGAATCGGATGACCCATCGGAACTGGCCGCAAGTGTAATCCCAAAGTACACACCAGGTGCACAAGTGAGGAATAGAAGAAATGCACTGGAACGAGGAACAGGATCCGCAACATCAGTAGCAAGCATCGGAGCAATATCCACGTGTAGCTCGGAATGAGTATCAAAGCACATATGAGCAACACTGAAGTATATGGCGGCAACATCCCCAAAAACTATCCAAGAGAGGAGAAGGAATTCTCTCAAGGTACCCTGATGGTCTCGGAACACCAGAACAAAGTGGCAACTCAGCATCGGAGACCAAGTGATATGGAGCAACCTGAAATGACAGGGAACCTGAAGATCACCCAGACAAACAGTAGCTGGAACGGAGGCAATAACCCAAGCCAACAGGATATGCCAAGCCTGACAATGAGCAACAATCCAAGGAACGGATAGAGAGCCACATGCATAATCATAGAGATATCCGCACCATAGGCGATCAGTAATATGGAAAAACCAGCACCAATCAACAGGTCCAAATGAAAACCAAGCTATATGTAATAACCAGGAATGCCATATATCCATAGCTGAAAATGAAGCAGTAGTGTAAGCAATAGGTCCAAATGAAATCCAAGCGATACGTAATAACCAGGAATGCCAAATATCAAGAGGTAAAAAGGAATCAGTCGCATGAACCCAAAAGTGTATACCATCAGCATGGACTGCATCAAACCTATATGTAGAAACACCAGGAGACGGAAGGATGTCCGTGTACTCATCTAGAAAGATCCCAGCATATAAATACCCTAGATAAGTAATAGTGACCATCTGGCAAATATCCTCGGATGAAAAATGTGTAACAGTAAGGGCCAAAGGCGCATGAATCATGTCAGGAACCGTAGAAATATCATGAGGCAGATCACAAACCTCAAGCAGAGATCCATGGAGTAAAGCGAAAGAAGATACAACCTGATCACCAATAGCAGGAAACCATCAAACGTGGACCCATGAAGAACCCCATAGAAATCAGCAGGAACATCGACCATAACAGACTCAAGAGATGGAGATGTAGAGACCAATGGAGAAGATACTGCACCAACCACCGAACCAGGAGGGCAATCTGAAGTATGCGCAAAAGCAATAGTAGAAATACCACCAAGGTATACGGCCTCAATATCAATGAAACCAGGAATGACCACTGAATACGATATCTGTGAATCAAGGCATATAGGCGCAAGGCACACAGCAACAACCTGTAAATCCGAAGCAGCATCAACCTGAGGAAGAGGACCACGGATGGTGAAAGTGAAGCAGCAACTGATGTACTCTGAATGGAAAGAAGAGCTGCATCGTCAGCCTTTGGCAGGCTACGCATAAACTACTTCCCGGTAACCAACTGGAAGTCTCCCTGAGAATCAATGCCAACAAGTGAGTGTGTAACTGCATCAAGTACAAATGTCAATGTCTACTGTGTCAAGTCCAGTGTAACGGCCCCAAGAGATGCAAACCAATCAGCACCAAGGATAAGATCATAACGCTCCATAGGAATAATGTAAAGATCTGCCTGTCCAGAAAAATCTCCAATGTGGTATGGTAAACGCTGAAACATCTGAGAACTAGGAAAAGAATGGGAACTGGCAACCTCAACTGTGAGAGGCTGTGAAGCAGGAATAGGTGAAGCACGTATCCGACGAGTGATATAATTGCTAATAAAAGAATGAGTGCTGCCAGTATCAACTAAAGCAATATACTCACGACCTGTAATACGCACACGTAACCGAATGGAGCGAGGACCAGGACGCCCTGTCCAAGTAGCATAGGCAAGCTGAGCATGGCAAGTAGCAGGAAGTAAATTAGTGGAAGGCTCAGAGGATAGGTCAAGCTCATCAGAAATATGAATGTAGATATCGGAATCATCTGGAATAGTGCCCTCATGGTAAAATACAGCAGTAGTAGTAGGGAGAGGCTGACGGCAATCACGGGCAAAATGGTCAGGACTCTTACAACGAAATCAAAGACGTTGCTGCTGAAGGTCAGCGAACTCTGCAGACGTGTAACGTCGGACAAAAGCAGGTCGAGGAGTCGGAGGACGAGGAGACGAAGGGACAATGGAGAGAGCTGGAACAGAAGGGGCAGGTGTAGGGGTGGACGCAGCGGGAAAAGATGAAGCAGAAGGATGGGGTCGGGAGAAGCGGGAAGGAAGAGTGTCAGAGTACTTATGCTGTAAAGTACTGGCAAGAGACATCGCCTCAACAAGTGTGGGAGGACGGAAGGAAGAAACATCATAACGTAAAGCACCACGAAGCCCAGCAATGTAACAAGAAATAAGCTCAATGGACTGTAGATCTATGAAAAGATAAGAAAACTCCATAAACTGATCTGTATAAGAAGCAAGATCACTGGTCTGAGTGAGACTACGGAATGTATCACATTGGCGGTCGAGCCACTGAGGGTCAATCATAGCATGACGTAGGTCACGGCGAAAAGTATGCCATAAATGGAGCCCTTCCCGATCAGGATCTGCTCTATAAACTCGCCACCACGTGGCGGCGCGTCCATCTAAATGTAAAGCAGCCAACTGGATCTTCTAAGGATCAGTCTTAGGGTAGATCTGAAAATATGTGTCAAGCTTAGCAAACCAATTCTCTAATAAGTTCCCGTCAGAGGAACCGGAATAGTTAGCAAGTTGTACCCTATCACGAAAGTCTCGAGCAAAGTGTGGCTCAGGAAGTGAGGGTCGTGAAAAGAAACCAGGAGATGGGTTAGGTGGAGTGATCGGTCCACCACCAGGCTGACTAGCAGAGGAAGATGGAAATCCAATTGGAGGGGGAGTCCCAAATGAAGGAAAACGAGGAGCTTTACCAGGACCATGAGGCTCTAAAGAATCAATTTGTGACTGCATAGTAGCAAAGCCGGTCATAACGGTATCGAAGCGAAGAACGAGGCCAGAAAGGGTCTCATCCATGCGACGAAACTGATCGGATAAGGTTTCCTGAGTAGTCTCACTCGGGGTAGGTGAATGTGCCATAATGATAGTGGAAGGAATAGACGAAAACTTGAGAGAGCGGACTCTTGTCATCACCCCAAATTAGTCTATTAAAACCACTATTATCACAACTAAGAAAGGACAACAATCAGCAAATGAAAAAAGTGAAAATGAAGGCTGTGAAAATGCGCTGGACAGCCAGGAGGCAAGTGACAAATTCGTGAAATTTGGTTGAGGATGGGCGATGGACAGCCTGCAAACAAGGTGTGAAAAATGGCTGCAAACGGAGACAAAAACGGACGAAAGTGACAAGTATGAAGCGGCTGGACAGCCTGCAAACAAAAGTGAGAGGGCTGAAAATGAGAGGAGGAACGGATGAAAGAGATGAGGGAATTGGGCACTGGAGAGCCTGCAAACAAGCTGGAAATGGGTGATAGAGGGTTGGAACTTGGGCGCCGGAAATAATCTGCCCAAAAAAAAAAAAACAAAAAAAAGTTTTTTTTTCCGGCCGCCAAATTTAGCGGAAGTACTTCCGCTAACTATCTGCTAAAGCTCCGCCAAGGAAAATGCTTTGATAGGAGCTGGTCCTCCTCCAAACTGTGCTGAATGGTGCTGAAGCAAAGAGACGAAAGCCCTCAGCAAAGAGAGAAAAATCAGCAAGGAAAATGGGCACCCAATCAGAAAATCAGATCTGAAATTCAGCAATCAGGAAAGTTCTCTAATACCAAGTTACGAATAAAGCCACAGCTGATCTAAAGCTAAGCTATGAAAGCATCACATAAGCAAGACTTAAGCTATGAAAGCAGCACATAAGCAAGACTTTACCCTAGAAAGCAGGAAAGAGAGAGATTAAGGAGACTAAAGAGAGAGATCAATATCATCAGCTGAATAACAAATGACACAGTTTCCCTACATATAGCCAAAAGGAAGCTTCTCGTGGGTAGGGCCCAACTGGGAGGGAAAATAGTGCGCCCTCCAAGAAGGCCCCCACTCTCCAATAATATGTCCAAATGGCCTAATAATGAATAATAAGGCCAAAGGCCAACCATATAGTCTAAGTGTCACTAATGAATAAAAAAGGGCCCAAGGCCTGCTTATGCATAAAGTAAAGTAAATATAAATGGACGCGGCGAATGTAATGAGCCGAGTCCATAACTAGTTACCACTAGAGCTGCCACAAGGAGGCTGAGAGACATGGTCGAGAGTTACACTCCTGTGTTGTTGAGGATGAGGAACCTTTGGTCTCATCAACCATAGAGACCTCTAAGTCAGAGGATTTCATTGATGAGGATGATGAGGCATAGGCTGAGGGCAACGATGATGACGAGGATGTTGTAGAGGAGCCTCCAAGCAGAGCTAGGAGGGTCATACGATGGTTATTATTGAGTGCTTAGTGTAGATAGCAGATGATAGATGCTAGAGTACTCCTTAGATAGTAGCAACATGATACATGTTAAGAACAGCGTAACCACGTCGAAGGCAAAGCTAGTCTGATCCACCTAGCCAATGCATTCTCTTATAGAATGCCCCTCCTAGCCCAGTGTGAGTTTGCATGGGAGCGGCAGGTGAGAGTTACTGCCAACACCCACTGTTCATGCGGCATGCACTAGATTATTGTTGCATGTGGGGTCCCCGTCCATCACTGATGGATTGCATGGCCCCTGACTATCATGCATGCGTCTGCATGTGTCTGCATGCGTCCGCATGTGTCCACATGGTCCTCATACCGACTGCATGGTATGCATGCATGCCTGAGTCACATTGTCCTCTGCCCTCTGATGGTTAGCTGTTCCCAAATGTTGGGTCGGTACTGTTACGATCTCGTAACACTCCCTCTTTAAAGTCCTACACATAAGATACTATCCTAAGCATGCCAAACAAAGCAACAACAAAGGGAACAGGTGGTGGATAAACCAACCCAACCAAACCTAGATCGTACGGATCTAGCCCCCAAGCTATGGATCAATCACAGTCATGGAAAGAAGAATCACAATAGCAACATGTAGCTACCATTAACAGAATCAAGCATACACTAGTGAGAGCCCAATAGGTATACTTATACCCTCCAAGGCCCATGAACCACTAGTAGTGCACTGTGACACCTCACTGGACACCTCTGCAGCCTATCTGGGCCACGTCATCCAGTTCCCAAATGACTCACTGAAAGACCCATTCCAACCCCACCACCATGTGTTTAGGCCTACAACCATTAATTATGACCATGTACACATAGGAGCCCCAATTCCCTTATAGTCACAATTAACTTACGGGTTGTTGGTCTACCGATCTCTAGCATGGACACACTACCCGAGACCAGTCATGGGCATGACATTCTTCCCCCCTTATTCAAGTTCTGTCCTCAGAACTTAAAACTGGGAAAGTTCCTCCTTAAGCTTCCTTCCTGTTCCCAGGAATCATCATCATCTGTACATCCCTTCCATCGAACCACATGCTCAGTAACTATGACATGGTCATAGTTCTTGTATCCAAGATCTTTTCGGGTTCAAGTCGAGACACACCCGATGATTCATCCAACAGGTCCAATTGATCTCCAGATCCAAGATGCTCTCCTTCACGTAGACTCTTCTTGAGTCGGCTTACGTGAAATACCGGATGCCCTTGAGATCCTTCCGGGAGTTCCAACTGGTAAGCTAAGGATCCAATCTTTTCTAAGATCTGATACAGTCCTCTATATCTAGGGGACAATATATAATGCTTGCCGGTACGCATTACACTAGAATCCTTCGGGATTCTCAAATGTACCCAATCCCCCACTTGGAAGTCTCTCGGTGATCTTTTTCAGATTTGCATAATGTCGGGCCCTATCTTGGGCACACTGGACATTTTCACGTGCAATCCGTAGAATTTCCTACATATCATGTAGGAAATCCGCTACCTTCTGAAACTTGATCATCCGAGTCTCTACATCAATGGGTGACCTAGGCTCAAATCCGTACATAAGCATAAACGGGCTATAACCGTAGCCAAATGCTTAGTACTGTTATAAGCAAACTCGATCAATGGAAGATACTTCTCCCAATCAGATTGATATGCCCGAAGCATTTGTTCCATCCTCTTATTTATTCTTTCCGTCTGTTCATCCATCTCAGGATGATCAGAAGAACCCAAGCTCACGGCCGACCAAAAGTGACCGATGAACTTCGGATGGCGATCGCTCACAATATCACTTGGTAATCCGTAAAGTCTAAACAGACGCTCTACAAATATCTGAGCTAAATCAAAAGCCTTCGCGGTGGTCTTTACCAGAATAAACGTAGCCAATTTGGTAAGACGGTCGACCACAACCCAAATTGCATCATGTTGTTTATTCGTCCGCGATAACCCAACCACGAAATCCATGGAAATACTATCCCATCTCTTATCCGAAATATCCAATGGGTGCAACAATCCGCCAACCTTATTGTAACAAGTCCTAACACCACAGTAGGGCAAACACTAACTAATCCACCCAACCTTGCCTACTCCCTGATATAGAGTAAGCCCCTACTAGCCCAGTGTGAGGACTGGTAGCATGCAACTGCCAAGTGTCGGCCACGTGTCACTAACGTGGCCGACTGCACGTCGGGACCCAACTGGGGGCCCTGTCCTGCTGACAGGGTCCCTAGACTGTGTTAGGCCCACCATAGCTATGGACCGTGCTGGGGCACACTACTCACACTGTCTTGCCCTGTTGGTCGTATACGCTGGACGCGACCCTGACTGTGGTATCTGACCTATCTGTGTTCTCTATCGGCACTGGTTACAAGCTCGTAACACTCCCTCCCCCTTAAGAACCGTCTTGGTCCTCTAAGACAAAGTCTGGAAAAATCTTGCGAAGGACGCTGCCTCTTTCCCAAGTGGCATTTTCAACAGGCTGATCATTCCACTTGACCAGATATTCTCGGTATAGAGTAAAACGAGTCTGCGTCTCTCTACTATCAAGAATCTCCTCTGGTTCATGTGGAGGTTGCTCAGGATCCAATGCGAGAACTAGAACACTTAGCACACACTCCTGATTTGAGGGTTTTAGAGTCAACTGGGACTCTCAAGTAGACTTTCTCACCAGCAGAGAACTGCACATGCCGTCTGTGTGGCTCTGCATAATGCCTGGCTCGATCCTGGGACTGCCTAATGCTACGCTTAGCATGTTCTATCATCTGGTTTAGGTCCTCTAAAAAGTTTCTGGCTGCTTCAACTTTTTCTTGTTTAAACCCTACAGCTGTGGGTGAGCGTGGCTGAAAACCGTACATCAGCATAAATGGGCTATATCACATAGCTGAATGTTTGGTACTGTTGTAAGCAAACTCTAATATCGAGAGATACTCCTCCCAATTAGTCTGCTTCTTGCTGACGTATGCACGAAGCATATCCTCCAGCACCTGATTTACCATCTCAGTTTGACCGTCCGTTTGTGGATGGTCGGTGGTACTCATATTAAGTTTAGTATGGAGATAATGGAATACTGCACTCCAAAAATTTCCATTAAAACTTACTGTCCTGGTCGCTGACTATGCCGGAAGGTAGACCGTACAATTTAAATAGCCCGTCTACAAACAACCTCGCTAACTCTGGAGCTCTAACGGTTGTTTTGGTTGTAATAAAATGAGCCATTTTGGTCAGACGGTCAACTGTGACCCATATAGCGTCATTACCCTTTTGGGTTTTAGGCAGGCCTACTATAAAATCCATGGAGATACTCTCCCATTTACCAGCTGGTATATCGAAGGGCTGTAACAACCTCCTGCCTTTAAAGGCTCTGCTTTATTTACTTGACATTTCTGGCAACTGGTTACATACTGTTGGACGGCCTTTTTCATACTAGGCCAGAAAAATTGCCTACGAAGAAGCTCATAGGTCTTCTGTATGCCTGGGTGTCCCGCACTAGGATTGTCATGACATTCATATAGGACCTGCCGCATATAATCCTCTGAATTGGGGACACATACTCTATCTCTATAGAGCAAGTACTCATCCTGAATGGAATATTGTTTCCATTTAAATCTTTGAGTCAATTCACCCTCAACCACTGGGGTTTGCTTGGGTAATACATGCTCAGAATCCTCAACGTCATCTGACGACATATACTCGGACTCATCATCATCCTCAACGGAAGTTGCCGTATTCTTGGATGAACTGGCACCAGCCCCGAGAACTGGTTCTAGAGCCTGTAACTGTCTGCTCTGGACTGAGTTCCAGATAGTAGAGAAGAATGCATCATGCTGGCACTTCCCTCTCAAGGACTCCAGTAACTCATTACGAATCTGAGTAAAACTCAGCTCGTTTATCATAGGAATTCTGCTAAGGCCATCTGCTACTGTATTGAATATCCCTCGACTATATCTGATAGACATATCAAACTCTTGCATTAACTCTGCCCAACGAGCTTTCTGACCTCTAAGCTCAGGTTGATTGCAAAGGTATCTGAGACTTTCATGGTCTGTCGAGACCTCAAAGTTGGCACCATACAAATAATGCCTCCAAGTCTTAAGGGCATGGACTATAGAAAAGAGTTCCGTTTCATAGGCACTGTACCTAGTCTGAGCTGGCTCGAGTTTTTTATTCTCGAACGCAACTGGTCGTCCACCCTGAGTTAGCACAGCACCTACTGCAAAGTCGCTAGCATCTGTTTCGACCACAAATGGCTGATTGGGGTCGACGACCTTTAAAACTGGTGTTGAAGCTAAGGCTGTTTCGAGAGCATCACAGCTCTCCTGCTGTGCGGACTCCCAAATGAACTCCTTTCCCTTCCCTTAAGAAGATTTGTCATGGGACCTGCTATCTGAGCATATTCCTTGACAAATCGTCTGTAATATCCCGCCAAACCAAGAAAGATCTGAAGTTCCAAAATATTCTGAGGTCTTAGCCAACTGAGTATGGCTTTAACCTTATTCGGGTCCATCTTAATTCCATTTGACGAGATAATGTGACCCAAATATGCTACTTCTTCAACGAAGAATTCACACTTGGATTGTTTAGCATAAAGCTTATGCTTTCTGAGCAGTTGAAACATCTTTCAGAGATGTTTTAGATGCTCCTTCCTCATTTTGCTGTAGACGAGGATGTCATCTAAAAATACGACTACAAATTTACCCAAGTATGGTTTGAGGACACTGTTCATCAAGGTCATAAAGGTAGCTGGAGCATTTGTGAGCCCAAATGGCATCACCTTAAACTCATAATGACCGTGACGAGTCCTAAAAGCTGTTTTCGAGACATCTTCCGACTTTATACGGACTTGATGATATCCCGATCTGAGGTCTATTTTACTGAAAAACTTAGCCCCGTCATGTTGATCAAACAACTCGTCTGCCCGAGGCATAGGGTATTTATTCTTTATTGTGACTTTATTGTAGGCTCTGTAATCTACGCAAAGACGCATAGACCCCTTTTCTTTTTCAGCAATAGGACTAGTGAGGCCCATGGTGAACTACTGGTCTGAATTTGGCCTTTCCCAAGATAATTTGTTAACTGCCTAGTTAATTCTTCATCCTTTATTCGGCTGACCCGATACGGAGGTTTAGAAACAGGTGATGTACCTGGTACTAGGTTTATTACATGATCTACCTCTCTGCTAGGTGGCAAACCATTTGGCAAATCTTCAAGAAAAACATCTTTCAATTTAGACAATAAAGTTTCTAGTTTACTATTTTCTGCTGTATAGAACTAGAAATAGAAACTTCAGGAATAAACTGAAAGTCACATAAGAATACATGATGGTCATCGTCTCTGATTAGCTGACAGAGCTCTGAACTGCAAACCATAGGACTGTTGGGAACATCATGCTCCCCATGCAACTGGATCTCTCGGCCTTTATGCTGAAAGTTGAGGGTGTTCTCCTGATAGTTTCTGGGGAGGGAAGGTCCTAAACTGTAGAGCCAATCTCTCCCGAGAACAATGTCTGTGCGATCCAGATGCATTATTTGAAAGTTTATTTCATCTTGGTACCCCTGAATACCAATATTTAAGTTACTTACCATAGTTTCCCAGATGTAGTTGATGAAATTATGGGTTGCCCCATCATCAACCATAACTCTTACTGACTGGTTACCAACTTTCCCATGCATACGTACTAGGTCATGCGGCCCAAAGCTGAAGGGTCTCGCTAGCATTGCAGAGGTCAGATGGCAACAGTGTTCATGATCTTCATGATACACTTTGATCTCGGAAGTTGCCGGGTCACTGGGGAAACTTACAGTCTGAACAAGATGAACTTGTTTCTTATCCTTTTTTATCTTTTTCAGTGAAAGGCCCCTTGGGACACTGTCTAACTGTGTGTCCCTTGCCCATACACACAAAGCATAAACGTTCTTGTTTGGCTTTCTCAAAATCTTCTGGTTTTAAGGGCTGTATGAGTGAAGGGCGTTTCTGAGGAGCTTCACCTTTAAATTTATCTTCTTTCTTTTAAAAAATTTCTTTTCAAACTCAAAGTCTTTATGAGGAAGCTGCTCAGAAAGGGGCTGTTGTCTCGCTCTCTTCCTACCCACTGAATCATCATAGATTTGAGCATATCTGAGAGGTTGCTCAAGGGTAGTAGGTGAGTTTCTCTGGACCTCTACTTTATATTCATCTTTGAGGCCTCGGACAAACCCTCTGATTTTCTGATATTCATCCATATTTTTAATTTTTAAAATTGCTTCTCAATACTACGAGATATATTGGATTAGGGACTTGTCCATTATTGTTCTTTCCCAGGCTTCCCAGGCTCTATCAAGTTCATTTTCTGGTAGGAATTCTCTTAGGAAAGCTTCTTCAAAGGCCTTCCATGACCGGGGAGTCTGCCCAGTCTCCTTGAGATTTAACCACCACTTATAGGCCATGGGCCCTAAGGAAAGACTGGCCTCAATTGCTTGCAAATGGTCAGGGGTCTGTTTAAGAGCATGAATGTCTTCCATTTGCTGAGGAAGGTTTGTAGAATATTTGCATTTCTATCCTTCTCTTCCCCAATAAAAGTAGGAGGCTTTAAATCTTTAAAGACACTGGGGTGAGACCGCAAAGTCTCACCCGAAACTGATGGAAGTGGAGAAGGGGACAACTGAGAAGTGGAGGGAAGGCTTCCTTTCGCGGAACTCAAAATCAAATCTTTGAGTTCAGCGAACGAATCGTCCACACTGGACTTGAAATTGGCTAATGCCAACTTCAATTCATCCACTTCTGTTACCAAGTCGAGAAACTACTCCTTGGTAACCAATTTGTCGAGTTCTTTGGCGAACTGTTCCTGTTCTTCCATTTCCATAGGTTCTTTCCCTTTACTGTAAGCCAAGGCTTCTGTTTCAAGCTCGTCGATGCCTCTCTCCGGGGGTTGATCAGGTCCCTGAGGAGTGGTCGTTTTCAGAACTAAAAGAGAGGTACCTTAACTTCTGATAAAAAACAGTCAGAAAGACTAATTTACAACTGTACAAGGGAAGGAAAGAAAACTTAGCTCTTTCTGAGAACTGTACTTCGACAGAGAGAATCAAGGAAAGCCCTCTCAGCTCTTCCTCAACTACTTTCAGACCTGTGGTTCTGAGAAATTGGAATAGTAGGCGGAAAAAGTGCAAAAAGATCTGAAATTTTTGCTATCCCCCCTCGCTGCTCTGACAGCATCCCAATTTGTCCACAAAAAGGCAAATTTGAAGTCCAAAAGCACCTCTGAATTCTGAAATTTCAGAATCCCCCTGCTCGCTGATCTGGCAGAAATACTATTCCTCCAAATCTTTGAAGTTGGGGCCCAAAAATTTGTCTAAAATCTGGATTTTCAGAAGCACTGGCAGCACTGACCCTGCTCTTCCCTTTTGGCTTCAAACTCGCTTAGAACAACTGAATTTTCCTCTGGAAACCAGATGCAAGTCTCTGGATTTACAGCGATGGAGGTGCTTGCTTATTCCTACTCTAATTCCGCTGGAAAATGTGTAGAAAACTCTCTGAACCCTGTGATGAACAGCTGCCTTTCCAGCGAGCTACCTACACATGGAATCTGACTCCTTACTTCTGATTTCTATTCCCTTTGAAATCTGAGAACTACTCTCTGAAAACGAAGAATAGATAGTTGTTTTCTACAGCGATGGACCTGTCTCAGAAATCGAACTCATATTCCAACTGAAAGGAAGATGATTCAATGGAGATTTTCACAGTAGAAAGCTACTCCTCCAGCGCTGGATCTGTCTCTCTTATTTACCAAAGTTTTAAGAGATTCTGAGCACTCTCTCTACTTCCTCCCTGATGCTACTTAGCTCCCAAAGATGGAGATGGCTCTGATACCAGTGTAATAAGTCCTTACACCACAGTAGGGATTGCTTGTAATTCAATCAAGATTGATTAAAAGCTCCTCTTTACAAATTATAATTCAAATTTTATGGATTAAGGTTTCTAAACAGTAAATTGTAATACCTTGTACCTCCACAATCTTGGGTACTTTCTAATAGCTGCAAATCTCTACATGCAGGACTTGTGACGTGAGCTGCATCATGAGCTTAGGCTGTTGAGTAGCATTCAAAGAGCAGCTTCAGTGATTCTGATGAGGACACTGAGAACAAGAGCAAGTGGCCTCTGTGTTATGAGGAATCAGGGGTAAGGAGGAGGATGATGATGATGAGCAGTAGGCTATGAGCCTCCCCCCCCCCCCCCCCCCCAAGGAGGATTACGACCTAGATATAGATAATAGTCTATATATCGTTGTAGACCAAAACGTTCAAGATAGAGAGGTTTTTTTATGATCCACAAGTGTATACAAAGGGAAATGCGGCAACGTACTCTCTTTCCAAACAATTCAATATTCTCAGCCAAAGCACGGGTAAAATAGTCCGTATAACTTTTCCATGTTGTTTCAAATATCTTGTCTCACACGGTCATTAAAGGTTCATATCCTTATCACTTCGCTGTCATTTGGGTTTTATCAAAGCTTTTGTCAAATAAATAAACTCATTTTGAGGCCTCATATGACACAAAAGTTTAAAAGAACTACAACATAGCATAGATAAATTCATTTTGCGGGCTTATAGGACACAAAGTTTTCAAAGAACTATGACACAGCAGATCAGCAGTATACCCTAGCAGCACATATCTTCTAGTTGCTCAAACAAAAAAGTCTTATATGAAAACTATGGTTACAATTGTGAAGATAGGATGGAATTTAGGATACGAAACCAGAAAAGTGTTTTTGAAAGGTAGAAGATTGTAATTGTCACATCAATAGGTTTCATATGAAAACTCGAGTCTGAATTTTAAAAATAAGATGGACTGATAAGCTCTTTATCGTCCCAATATGCAAGCAAATATATACTAGACAACCTGAACTTTAAATTAGATGCTACACATGGCTAAAATACCTGTTACCCAACTTTTAGTTTGAAGGAGTAGACATTCAAACCTTGTTCCTAAACAAAGGACCAAATCAGCTTCCTTTGAATGCTTTTCAGCTAGGTATAACTCTGTTGATGGTAAAGCATCCTGCAAAAGCCACCACAGTTTTGTTTTCATCTACAGCAACGAATTGTTCTCTATAGGCATTTGTCTGAGTCGTTTTAAATTGGTACATCATTCCATCAACAAAATTTGTCACAAGAAAGCTCATATTAAAGGAACTTTTTCAAGATACTGCATGAGCTAGAAGTCCTTACATACCTCCCAGTCAACAATTGTGTCAATAAGTTTTCCACCACAATTGGCTAAAACGCAGCGGCGACCGGTCTCTTTCAGTCCTATTGTTTCCACCTCAGTGTCCCGCAAATACCTTCATAATGACAAAAAACGTCAACCAAAGCAAATACCTTTCAAAGAAGGTCACAAGAAGCTAGGAGTTACCGATGGTATGGATACACACTGTGTGAGTACCCAAGCAAGGATTGAAGGCAATACACTTACGCACTAGCATCCCAATACTCACTCTTTTCTACAAGAAGGGCACTTTTCCATGAAACAATTGCCATGTAATTCAGCTAATTGTGCTCTTGGAACCCCTGAACGAAGATGCAGACCATCTATGTTCTGTAAAAACATCAGGGAAAGATAGAGTCAAGCCAACTATAGCTCCCTATATAAATAGCACAAAATTGCAACAAGTAGGAAAGACGGAAATTGCAATGATAACAGGGCTTAATATATGAACTCAAAATTTCTAAAGGCAAGAAGGAAAACACCAATTCACTCATTTCTAGGAAAAAGAAAAACACCAATTTACTCATAGAAATGTAGTTTTTCTAGAGTGTGTATACTGCAATCGCTAAGAACTGGACTTTAGCAAACATACCGAAGGTTTAAAGTCACTAGTGAGCAATAATTATTGGGCCAACTATATCAAACTGCATGGCATCAAGGTTTATATAGTGTTAGGAATTATAAGTGAATTATATAGCTATTACAGGTGGCTAATTTCTATGGGTGGCAATAAGATTAGCTTTTAATGTTGGCTATTCAAGAGGTGAAGTTTGCCACCATCCTCAACTCCACGTGCCTCTACTATGAATGTGATTATATTTCGTAAGTGCTATATCAACCCTTATCAATGTGGAGTAGTTATATACTAGATAACTAGAAATAGCCCCTAACTAGTATACCTTTAGGTACTGAGACAGTTACCATTAAGGGCATGTCCTAATGGGACCTTGGCCCTAATGTCTAGAAAGTTCCATTGAGGGCCTCTAGATAGTATATATAGGGCTATCATTTAGACATTAGAAATTCATTGATTGTTTAGCTTATTGGTATCTCTTGGGCTCTTCATGGGAGAACCCTTTGCTATTGCTTGTTGGGCTTTATCCATTGATTCAATGTGTCATGGACCTTTTTGAAATGCCTTTTCAAAAAGGGTTTGAAACATCAAAGAATCGGCAAATCGGTTTTTAGGGTTTTTATTTTTTAGGGAATTTTTCTAGCCTTCTGTTATTGGAAAAAAAAGTTCTTTTTTGGTGTTTAGATTGCAATGTAGATTAAATCAATGAATCCAACTCCCGAGTCCCACCTAATGTCATAATTCATATGTAACTCCCAAGTCCCACCTATTGTCACAATTCAGACTACATAGTACATACATTGATTGTAAAGACTCAAGGGTCATGTAACATCCCTCGGCATAGTCTCGACTCTCTCTAAACCCTAAATCTAACACTAATCTCTAACTTCCAACACTAATCGCACACTAATTAGTAATTACAAACTATTCTAGATTCTATTATCTAACACTAATTCAATCTATTATCTAACGCTGACTAATTATAAGTAATAATCTCTCCTACACAGTGCTCTACATTGTAATTTATCTTTCATCTCATTCTCTACCCTCACACGATCAAAGTCCCTATCACACGGCCTGCGTTATCGTCTTGGCCAGTTGCGCATTTCCTCTCATCAGCTTGCTACTGAGGCCGGTCGTGCATGGGATATCCCACGGGAGCGTCGGCTATGTCGCTTGTGCTCGTTGCGGGAGGTGGAAGATGAAGCCCATTTCCTCCTCAGATGTTCGTTGTATTATGAGAGAGGTATTATTGTCTCTTTCGCGATGGCCCACATACACTTCGCAGTTTTGTCTACCCTCACACAATCACAGCCCCTATCACACGGCCTCCATTATCGTCTTGGCCAGTGCGCATTTCCTCTCATCAGCTTGCTATTGAGGCCGGTTGTGCATGGGATATCCCACGAGAGCATCGGCTATGTCGCTTGTGCTCGTTGCAGGAGGTGGAAGATGAAGCCCATTTCCTCCTCAGATGTCCGTTGTATTATGAGATACAGGGGAGGTATTATTGTCTCTTTCGCCATGGCCCGCATACACTTCGCAATCTTGTCTCCTATCCTGATGCTCGTTGCTTGGGACTTCTTGTTCATGAGATGCTTACTCTCCGTCAGTCTCATCTGCCTATACCGGATCACCTGAACAGCTGCTTCTTGCTAGCTTCTTTCGGACTCGAGCATATGTTGATGACTGCGACAATGAAATTCATGTCCCTGTGCCACCGCGGAAAAAGGCCAGATGTAGTCGCCACATGCCTCCATCAGGGACCACTGTACACTCCGCTCAACAAACACTTCACACTTACTTTTGCTAATGTGTACATTGTTATGTGCACGGTAAATGACTGCTTTAATGCAAGAATAGGAGGTCAATAGCTTAATATAGGTTGCATGGGGATCCTAATGGGAATATTCTCTCCTCTTGGAGAGAATATTTACCATGGAAACTCACCCATCTCCCTATTGGAATTTCAGATTCTTGAGCCAGGTTTCCTCTCCTCTCTTGTGTTCATTCACTATGGCTTGGGGGTGAATTGGTTAGGGTATTGACTAGCCTCTCCATATTGGTTGGGTGGTTGATGCTCCACAGTTGTCCTTTTGGTTTGCATGTGACAGAATTCTTGAAGATCTTCACTTGGCAATCGTTATAGTGGTATCAAAGCTTGGATCACATCAACCAGGAGGTGGGACTTGAGGATTTTGGATTTTTGCAGTTCTTTTGGTGTATCTCTTTGCTTATTCTTCCAGGTGGTGGAATTCAATTTCAAGTAGGTGGCTTCTCAAATCCTTGGTGTACTTTCAGCCTAATGATCGTAATTGTGGATTTACTCCATGAATTTTGATGGAAATCATAGGATTTTTTATGGTTTTAGTGACAATTTCTTGCATTAAGCTATTTTTGGAAATTCTAGATCAAAAAGCAGATTTCCTAGTGTCTAGGCTATTTACGGAAAAAAATTCGTTTTTTCAAAAAAGTCAATGCATGTCAAGTTGGTTGCATGCAAGATGTTTTCGATATGTGACAGTGCCTGTGAATTGTCGAAATGTTTTCGATATGTGACAGTGCCTGTCAATTGTTGAATCGATCTTCTTAATCGATTTTCACAATTGGTCCATTTGAACAGATTTCGAAAATCCCAGTTTTTTCGTAAATTTGGATTTTTTTGGTCCTAAAAGTTGTAGTTGTTTAAATCAGTCTAATATTGATTAAACAAAATTCGCTTAAATAAGTGAAAGACCTTGCTGAATATTTTCGGCCTGTTATGAAGGTTCTGAACATTTCACTTATTGGTTGATGATTGGATCTCGACTAATTAAGCTAACTTATCGTTTCAGGAAATCAATATGGCAAATGATAATGCAAATGCAACTCTCGATGGTCAGGTACCAATGCCTACCTATCTGCAAATTTGCTAGTCGTTAAGCCAAGCGCTTAATGAAATAAACAACAGGAACACTGTTAGGGATCAACAAATGGAAGTACTGTTAAATCAAGTGAAAACTTTATCTGCACCGAATTTGGGCTTTCAGCCTGAACTTTTTTCGGGGGAGAAGAAAGAGAAAAAACCCGAAGTTGTACCAAGTGGACCAGTTATTTTAATCTACACGGAATTCCTGAAGAAAAAAAGATTGAGAGTGTTTTTATGTTCTTCCGTGGGGAAGCTTCGTCGTAGTGGCGTGATCTGCAGCCAAAACCTACGACTTGGGACGAGTTTATGGAAGTGTTCAGAAAGTCATTTGTGGTTGTAGACGACTCAGATTTCTACCAAAGATTTGTTAATTGCAAAATGGGTACTCGAAGTTTGGACTCGTACCTGCAAGATTTTATGGATTCATGGAATAAAGTTCCCTCATTCGATGCAAAACTGGCACTGTGGCAGTTTATCCTAGGTCTGCCTGCAAATTATCAGAATGAGTGCAAGCGTAATGTGCTTCAAACTTTCGATGATGCCAGGTAAAGAAAATCTTAAGCTGGAAATCAATAAAGTTAATTATGAGTGCGATTGTTCTTTTAGTAGTACTTCATTCTTGCCAAATGATTTATTTCGGTTGAAAGGCACTGCTAAAGGACATGAAGTTAGTATTTTAGTGGACAGTGGATCTACTCATAATTTCATTAACTCTGGTCTTGTGCAAAAACTCGGCTTGGAAACTGAAGCCAGTAACCATAGATATCGAGTATATCTAGTTTCAGGAGCGGAGTTGGAGACGTGGGATGTTGAAGTTCCAAGACTCCGTTTTTGGATCCAAGATTATAGAGAGTTAATAGATTTCGATGTTTTAGATTTAGTATGTATGGACATAATTCTAGCATACGAGTGGTTAATTTAATAAGCATCCTGAGATAGATTTTGAGAAGCACGTTCTCTCTTTTCAGGAGGGTAAAGAAATAGTTACATTGTTTGGAGACAAATATGTACATCCATCTGGGATGAGTTCATTTGCTAATGTAATGGAAATTTTTGATTCGCAGTATGAAGCTTATTCTTTATTTGCTAAGCCAATTTTGGATTTATTTGAAATGCATCTAAGTAGTTGTGAATTGTCAAAGATTCTTAACTCTGTAGACTTAGATCAGGAGCAAATTGAGAAGAATAAGATATTGTCTGAATTCAAAGATGTATTTTCAGAAGAATTACCTCATGGAATACCGCCGTCCAAATCGGTAGACCATAAGATAGATTCCAAGTAGTCACCCTAACTCTAGACAACCTTATAGGTTCTCTCAGAAAGAAGAGATAGAGATTACTAAGCAAATTGAAAATTACCTGAAGATGGATCATATTCAGCAAGTAAGTCACCTTGGGGTGCTCATGTTCTTCTTAAATCGAAGAAAGATGGAGGCTTCAAGTTGTGTGTGGACTACAAGGGGTTGAATAAGGTAAATATTAAAAATAAATATCCTTTGCCTCGTATGGATGATCTGGTAGATCGATTAGGTGGAGCTAAATACTTCACAAAGATAGATCTTAGAACCGGATATCATCATATTAGAATTCATCCGAATGATGTGCAAAAGACTGGTTTTTGGACGAGATTCGGTCATTATGAATTTCTCGTGCTTCCTTTTGGTTGACGAATGCACCAGCTACGTTCCAACAGGTGACGAACGATCTTTTTTGTCCATATCTAGGGAAGTGTGTGGTTGTATTCTTAGATGACATTCTCATCTACAGTAGGACACATAAGGAGCATTTGAGTCATCTTAAGACTGTCTTAGATATTCTCAGACGAGAGAAACTTTATGCTAAAGAATCTAAATGTGAGTTCTTTAAGCATGAGTTATTGTACCTCGGTCATAAGATCACCCGTAACGGGTTGGAGATTGACAAGAGTAAAGTCAAGACAGTGCTTAAGTGGCCGATACCGAAGACAATTAAAGAACTTAAATCTTTTCTCGGTTTTACAGTTTTCTCTTGTAAGTCAATTGAAGATTATGCAAAAGTGGCGGCACCTTTATTTAATTTGACTAAAGCCAGAGTTAAGAAAAAAAAAAAGAGAGGTCAACCTAGTGAGCCTATTGAGTGGAATGATGAATTGAACCAATGCTTTGAGAAGCTCAAGCAAATGGTTTCTTCAGCTCCTGTTTTACAGATCGCAAATCCTAATATACCTTACGTCATGCGAACTGATGCGAGTGATTTGACAATAGGGGCAGTTCTTCTACAGCAAGACAGGCCGATAGCGTTTGAAAGCAAGAAACTCACAGAGCCTCAATTGCGTTACACAACTCAGGAGAAGGAGTTATTTGTTGTGATACATGCACTTAAAACTTAGAGGCATTACCTTTAAGGTAGTCAGTTTATAGTGTATAATGATCACCAGCCTCTAAAGTACTTTTGTAATTAGAACAGTCTGAGGGGTCGTAAAGCTCGTTGGGCTGAGCTTATGCAGGAATTTGATCATTCTAACCAAGTTGCAGATGCGCTTAGTCGGATTGGTGAACTAAATGAACTTTCATTCACCCAGATTTCCACTGATCTATATCTTTCACTGAGAGGGAGGGGGAGGCGTGAATCAGATTCTCATTTTGGTCCCATCTAGAAGATGGTGGAGACAGGAAAAAATGAGAGTGGAATAGAGATTTATTCACAGGGGCACAGGTTGACAAAATTAGCTACTTTTATACCAGTCAAGTCAACTGCTAAGGCTTCGGATTTAGCCCAAATCTTTGTGGAACGATTATTTAGGCTTTATGGACTGACAAGTGATATAGTTAGTGATAGAGATCCTAAATTTACAGGTCACTTTTGGTCAGTTGTATTCCATAAGCTTGAAACCTCGCTTAGTTTTAGTTCTTCTGATCATCCTGAATCAGATGGCCAGACTGAAAGGACTAATCAAACTATGGAGGATATGTTGAGAACATATGTGTCTCACAGGCAATCTCAGTGGGAAGATTACGTTCCTTTGATTAAGTTTGCTTATAGCAGTAGGAAACATTCTGCTACTGGTTATAGTCCGTTTATGCTAATGTACGGTTTTCAACCTAGATCTCCAATATATGTGGAGATGAAGTCTGTTAAGATCCAAAAAGTTGTGGATTTCTTGCATGATATGCGTGAAATGTTGCAAGTGGCCCGTGATTGTATTCGGAGTGCTCAGGATAGAGCTAAGCACTATGCCGATCTTAAGAGGTCTCCTAGAGATCTTAAAGTTGATGACTGGGTATATCTTCGAATACCTAAAGATTCTAAGACTATGCGTACAAGGAAGCATTATAAATTGTCTACCAGATATTGTGGACAATTTTGGATTATAAAGAAAATTGGTTCTTTAGCTTACGAACTAGATCTTCAAAACAAGTCTACACCTCACCCTGTGTTTCATGTAAGCCGTTCAAAATTAAGTTTACATGAAGGTGACGTAGTTGGTTCAGAGGAAGATCTTACCCATTTGGAGGACTTATCGCTTAGTGTTCCTTTGGAACCTGAAAAGGTACTCAGAACCAAAGATAAACAATTGAGAAATCGTTCTATCTCTGACTGCTTGATTAGGTGGAAGGGACGGACTGAGGATGATGATTCGTGGGAGCGGGTCGAAAGCATAAAGAAGAATTTCCCTAGGTTTCGCTTCTAGAGATAGAAGTGGTTCAAGGGCGGGAAATGTTATGTCCATGTCCTGTATAAGGGAATCGGAATAACTCCTGACGTGGTTATTAGTTATGCTACGTCATTCCGGACGTGGTCGTCACAAGTACTTAGGGCCCAGACCTATAATTGGACATAGGAGCACATGCATGGTGAATGATTGCTTTAATGCAAGAATAGGAAGTCAATAGCTTAATATAGGTTGCATGGGGATCCTAATGGGAATATTCTCTCCTCTTGGAGAGAATACTTACCATGGAAACTCGCCCATCTCCCTATTGGAATTTCAGATTCTTAAGCCAGGTTTTCTCTCCTCTCTTGTGTTCATTCACTGTGGCTTGAAGGTGGATTGGTTAGGGTATTGACTAGCCTCTCCATATTGGTTGGGTGGTTGATGCTCCACAGTTGTCCTTTTGGTTTGCATGTGACAAGATTCTTGAAGATCTTCACTTGGCGATCGTTATATACATATTCTTCATTTGTTTTCCGGCCATGTCCTCCTATGGATGATGCTCCTGTTGTTGCTTGTACATGTTTTTTGGTCTTACGAGTGCCCAAAAGGCGTTAATAAAGCTTTCTTTCTTTCTTCTTTCTCTCCTTTTTCTCCAGACGACGCTCACGACCAGTCCCAAACTCAGATGATGATGTCGATGATGAGGACACAACTTCCCATAAAGATCAGAGGCAGTGCACCTCCCAGCATTACCCTACAGCCAGACCTATTCAACTTATTCGTCCTACCACAAGGAGACGTCCTTCCTGCATTCAACGACGACAGCAGATCTCAGTTTCACTCCCCACTGCAGCTTGTATTACATCTTTCTTCAGTAGTAGCAGCAGTATCATCATCACCTCCAGGACATGATCTACGGCTTGCTCCCATTATACATAGCTATTTCTTGCTTTATACCTTTTTGGTTTAGTTACCACTGGTAATTGTATTTAAATCTATTTTATACGCTTTGCTTTCAGTCCCAAAGACGTTTTTCATACGCTCCCATGTGGTCCACATACTTGATATGGACTTATTTGTCTTATATGCCTTTTGGCATGGAAAAGACGTTAGTAACTTTCTTTCTTTCTCCATGCCTCCTCGCCGCCCGCACCCTCGCTCCCCCACCCCACCTATGGCTGATGTGGCAGCGCTGGCTGCCACATCAGTGCTGCCACTAGAGGTGGCAGCGCTGCCTGACACGCAAGCATCCCTGCAGGAGGCCTCCTGCCTGCCGCCTACTGCTCCTCCTATCTTGCCGCTTGCTGCTCCTCCTATCTTTCCACCTCTCGTCGAGATTCCAACGAGGTGAAACGCATGACCAGAGTATTAGCATCTTTTTTGGTACGCCTGGCAATACTCACTCTTTTCTACAAGAAGGGCACTGAGCCCAAACCTTGCCAATACTACACCAGGCTGATCCCAAACCTTTGTCGTGGTGATGGAGAGGAGATCCATCAACAACTTTAAGGTAGTTGTGACTGGCGAGTACATGTCGTACAGGTATAATCAATCCTAAGTTCTAAGTAGCTACTAAGTTCTAGCTACTAGACTCAAGTTAGTAACTATATTGTACAGTAAGTTCAAGTTGTAACCTACTACTTAGTGCTAACTTCTAAATAGTAACTACTTACTAGTAAGTGCTCAAGGGCTCAAGCCTAGATTAAGTTTCTTTATGGTTCCAATCCGGAACTCCCGACTTCCAAGTTCCACTTAGAAGTTGAAACTTGAAATTCTCATGAGTGAGGAGTCACAGTCTACAGCCCTGGGACTACACTATACAGTTCACTACTAGGATTCTGATGTGCTTGTAGTATGACATATATATTATGTACAAAGTTCACAATGCACATTGCGAAATGCACAATTGAAAGATCAATATTAAATGACCAATCATTTGAATTTTGTGCAATATACAAGCTATCACGGACAACGTGGCGAATTCCGTTGCCATGGGTAGGCTCATTAATGAGACCTACCCCTACATTTTTTGAAATTTGGACACCTTGTGCTACACATTGCCTGGACGTCTTACTCAAGGATGTAGCCAAGATACCATGGGTCAAGGAGGTACTTGATACAAAACGGTCCTTGGTGAGATTCCTCACCAAGAGGCCAAGGGCCTTGAGCATGTTCAAGAGGCACTCCACCCTGGAGATCCTGAAAATTGCCCCCTGAGTTGTAACTTGTAACCCAAGTCTTAGACTGCGCATTGCATAGTAATTACCAATAACTATTGTGAAAATTTGTGATAATTGATTCACTGCATTTGCTATTTGCCATTGTGTATGTACAATGTACATAGTACTATCATCTATGTTGAGTTATATTGAGTTATGCGTAGCCAAATGAGATTGTAAGTGTTTGTGACTCCAAGCTCATTGGGCATTTTTAGCAAGAAGCTTTCAAAAAAGTGGAAACTAAGTTGCTTATCAATTTTGCAAATCATTTAAAGCGATATGGTCGAAACAAGACTGAACAAAAGAGTGGAAGATATATTGAGGGCATATGTTTAAGAAATCTGCTTGGCAAGATATCTTCCACTAGTGAGGTTTGCTTATAACATTGCTAAGCACTTGCTTATTGGTCCTTGCACATAGGTATATAGATATCAACCCAGATCACCACAAATGATGGGTCTCAAGAATGCCAAAATGAAGGCTATGATCAAAAGGTTATGTTGAAAATTGCAAAACAGATAATGTGCTCAAAGTACAGCCAAAAATTTTGCTGATTGGAGGTGTTTGTCTAGAATTCTTGAAGAAAGAATGATCATCACTTTACTTGATAATCTCAAAGAGATCTCAGGTAACAGGAACTGGGAAAGTTTTCATATCAGCTCCAAGGTACCGCAAGCCAGATAAAATAAGCAGGAAGATTAATGAGGTCCAGTATCAATTGGAACTTTGCCCAAGAGTTCAGCTTCATCCTATTTTTTTTCTGTGGATAAAGAGGACAACTTGGGAACAGAGGATGAACTATTTCAATTGGAAGGTTCTGCATGCGACAAAAGCCCGAAATAACCTTTAGTCCTAGGATCAAGAATTAAAGATTAGGACAAGTGGTGGAACCAGATATCTCCTTTTCCATTTTCTAGCTGAACCTCTTTGCTACTCTTTGGAAGCAACATGTGTGGCTTTGAATGTCTTCTCTCGATCACTGATAATAAATATCACACATCTGGAAAAAAATTCCCACTTCTACAATTAAGTTTCCACCACATTTGCAGTTCCCACAGCAAGTATATCTGCATACATTGGTGGTTTTATACAAAAGGGAACTTACTTTTCTTTTGAACAGGCTCCTCTCAAAGAAGACGGTTCTATACTCTTCAAGACATACTCTGACATTGAGCTTGAGAAACTTTAATGCCTGTTTGTTGCTAGTTGTCGCACAATTGCCTTGAGCAGGCCTTTCAAGACCTTAAAACTCTATGACATGTTGAAACATTGTGGCCTCAGACTAGGCTCACCTGTCTTGGACATTATACTTCAATTATTGACTTTAGGCTTGAAACAGGCTGTCCCTAAAACTTTCAGTATGCAGCAGTCTCACATCCACACCAACTGTAAAACTGCCCTTCAATTTCAGCTTCACAATGCAAAACTGGCCCAAAATTTGTCTCATCTCTATACAGATTGTACCTTCTTCAAGAAGCTTCCTCTTCAAACTCAATATCAGCAACCAATTAGCAGTCAAATTAAATTCCAATATATCCCTATTATCAGCCTCCTTGAAGAGTTTCCAAGTGATTTTAGCCCCAAATTGGATATCCAACAATCACTACAAACCTGTCACTTTCAACAAGCTACCATAACTGGAGATTTGCTTCACAATGGTGCTATTTGTCTACAACACCAGCATTCCATCTCCTCCCACAAAAGCAAAAAATATAGTTGTCGGCAGCACTTCCTTTTGTGCCCTAGAAAATAATGATCTATAAAACTCAAATGAACTCCTGCTACATGCTTGGGATGGGCATGCACAAATGCCTAGCCTATGTAAAGGTTTTAAGGTAATGTGTACTGTAGTATTATTATTCTTTAACTCGATGTGGTTAAATTTGAACTCTGCACCAGCATCCAATACCTTGGTAGATTGTTCATCAACATCATTCTTGTCAAATATCCCACGTACAATTTACATCATGATCATACTTGCACTAAAGTCGGAGCATTCTAGTTCTTGAGGAAAGTTCGCTAGGCATCCTCAAAAATAAAATCCTGCGAAGTTTTGCTGCAGATGCACCAATTCTTCCCATGCACAATTTCCATCATCATGTATCAATAATCAATTTATATGTAATTATAAACAAAAGCATGGTTTGAAACAAAATTATCTGAACGAAGTATACTTTTAACAGTTTGAAGAATATTTTCTACTGTTTGTTACGATTTATTAGCATACTCATCCAAAAGATTTGATTCCATCTTGGAATTACAAGACAAACCTGGCTGATGATGAACTTCAGCAGTTTTGCTCGTACCAATTCTACAAGAGCCATATGCGTAAGACTTGGCCTGGCTTGATGGAATGGTGTCTCCGCCTTTGGCATTGGTCTTCCTTCATGCTGCAATGACAGTAAACATGCCTAACTGAGCTAGAGGTTATGGGGGAAAAAGAAATAAAGACAAGTAACAACTGAACTGAGACGAATCATTTTGCATCACAAATATTCAACAGGAAAATGAAAAACAAGAGCATCCTTTTCTAAAACGAATGCAGTGCAACTAAGCCAAAAGACATGTCGTTTGTCTACCTATGATGGCTACATTGTTTTTACATCAAATCAATGGCATGTCGGTTAGACGAAAAAATTTCTTAACATAAGTTGTATGCAAAAATAAAAATTAAAAGATTGCATGTTTTGATGACTATAGATTCAACATGCGTGTCTACTGAATTTAAGCTTTTGAAGTGTAGCAATCAGAAATATGGTTGGAAAGATATGGCAGCTTGTTGCTTGCATACATGCTCTTTATGTTAAAAGACTTCCATGGCTTGAAGAGTACGTGTATGGGGTATTGGCAAGGACTTAAGATTTAGGGATGTGAGGAGGACTTCAAATCCCACATTGGACACTGTTAGAGGCAACATGTTGGTACAAAATATGGTTGGAGCTAAAGCAAGGCAATATGTTGGTACAAAATATGAAGATAAGCATCGTGACTTATTGATGGAAATTCATGGCATGGATGGGTATTTGGTTTTATGAAGGAACCAAAGTTGCAAGTTTCGTTCCGGAACGCTTTCCAGAACATGATCTGGGAAATCCAATTAGGGTTTCCCGGAACACGAATTTTTTATTTTTTTTGGGTGCCAATATGGGTATCAGATTAAAGGTGTTTTCAAGAGCAATTCACTTATCTAGTTTGCTCGAAGTTCCAAGAGTGCGGTCCAATTTTGGCCATTAAGTGATTCTTTATCGAGCATCTCTATTTTTGTATTATGTGAAATGAAATCACATGGAACCATATTGAAGCATAAGCACCCATCTCAGATTTTTTGACAAAAACATGAGTCAATTCAACGCTCAACATAATACGAGTACATTACACAGTGCCAACAGAATCTCTATCTATAATTAACCAGATCAATATGGCTCTAGCCTCTAAGCAATGTTATTTTTGACATTTACCTCTTTCCAATTTATCAATATGCTGTTCTTTTGATGCATTCATTGATGATTTCCAAGTTCATTTAATACTAAAGTATCAAAAGAAAAAATTTGGCCATTAGGGTTTTTCCCCCACAAAAAAATTTGCGATCCAGGTCACGGATCACTAACATTCCAGAACGCACGCTCTAGAACGTTTTTGCAGAGGATCGCAATCCCCTGTAACATTGGAAGGAACTTCATTTTACTATCAGTTGTTAAACTTGCAACTCTTATTCAAGCTATAGTTTTTGCAACCATTATGATGATCAAAGGGGTAGTGATAGGTCACAAATGGGTGACACGAGCTTCTCAAGAGTTTCAATCAAACAAGAAGTTTCAACAGAGTTTTCAGTCCAAGAATAAGCAATCCAAATGAACAGGAAAGTTTTTTTCTTCCCCGATTCGAATCGGACCCGATCAATTCGTTGATGAATCGCGGTTCCTGGAAACACTAGACTCAACGGAGCTCAAGGAGATCTCTATGGAGAAGAAAAATATTCCAGAGCAGCCAATGGTTTCTGCCATGCAACTCAATTGGATAGTTAAAAAAAAAACAAGTAAAACTTTTATTATTTCATTTACTCAGGTCTTGAATAATGGTTTATTTTCAAAAAAAAAATAAGAAAAAAAAAACAAAAATGAGAAAGAAAAGAGAATTGTGGATGCCTTTTAAGCTCTTCTGATGTTTTTCCAAAAGATTTGCCTTCTTGTCTTCCTCCTTGCTTTATTGAGCATGGAAGAGATGATACTGTAATGAAGAGAAAGCTAATATGACATTGTAAGTAATAGCTTAACCATTATCGATATGGCACCACAATTCAAGATTTTTGCTAAATCATCATAGATGTCAATATGGATGTAAAGATCATAGCCTCCCCAACCTCCCACCCCCCAATCGAACATCCATAAAAAAAAATCAACATCCAAAAAGTTCCAAGTCCATGCTAGTGACAGTCTTCTTTCTTGCACCTTCTTGCTGGGCTGCTCAAATTAAATGATGCGGAATCTTGAAGGAATTCCATCTTCTAGTCCAAAAAAAAAAAATTGAGAGATTTTTATCACCCTATAAAAGGATATCTGCGCAATAGTCTAAAACAGCTTCTTGTTCAGCAAAGAGGTTCATTGCAACCTCTTTCTCTTTGTCCTTTTTGTGCATCTTTTTAGCGACATTGATTGGCCCAATGTCCCTGCTTTCCACAACAAGAACATTCTTGTAGATGTATTGAAAATGACTTCCCATACATCTAAAATATGATTCCCAATAGCACTTGACTGGTTGTGCATTGATATGTTGTAATCTGCTTGTAGATTCATAAGAACCACTTAGAAGAATTTCACATACCTTTTCTTCCAAACTGAAAAACATCTAGGAATCAAAACCATGAATAGCAGAGTTGTTCATCATGCTAGTCACATGATATTGCAAACTGCCACCGTTTTCTAGATACAAACCTCTAGGCTCTTGTTAACCTTATGGGCCTCAAACAACAAAGCACAAACTTTCATAAAAGGGGAAGTGCCATAGTTGCATTATATCCCAGAACGTGAGCAAGACGTCGTTCCAAAACGATTCCGTTGGACAACCATTTCCAACTAGAAACTTGTAAGTTGGAAGCAAGGACATTACATAGGCTCATCCAACAGCATTAATGAGCCAAAAAATATCACAAAATAATGTCAGATAGTTGGCACATGGCCCAGTACATACATGAGAAAGTGAAGTCATGCGCACATGTGCCCTACAAATAACTAAACAATACATGCTGATAACATTGATATATGGAAAAAACATCTAATCGCTAAAACTTGCAGTTCTTGTATGAGGAGCTCTCCTCATTGTCACTAGTGGATGGATGAAAGGTGACAAATCATCCTCCTTAAAGATGTGTTGTGGTCTATGCATGCCTATCCCTCTACCACTACCTCTTGGTTGACCATAGGCTCGTCAAGTTTCTAATGCCTACGCATGAGATGTTGTCTGTGCCTAAGATGCCCTTGGCTCAACATGCACATTCAAGAGCCTAACTCATCGAGAACCTCTAGGCCTAGCCCTTCCTCCTCATATCAGCGTAGGCTCAAGATGTGTTTCTACATCAAGGTCAACAAATTGTCCCTCATCACTAACACCCTCATCATCCGCCTCATTGGTGTCCATCTCTGCCACAACAACCTCATCATTGAAATCTGCCTCCTCTCCTCATGTGCCACGTCATGGTGAAGCTTTGCAAAATCTCACCATCACCACAGCCTCAATTTGTGTCTGGCTTGTTGCGATATCAATAGTAAGAGCACTTTCAAGTCCTCCAACACGGATCCAAGACTAGGAAACTGCAACAAGGAAACAATAGGGAATCGGATGGTGGATAAACTAACCCAACCAAACCTAGATGGATCGGATCTAGCCCCCAAGCTATGGGTCAATCACACTCGATAGGAGAGAAGAATCACACTAGCAACATGTAGGTACCAACACCAAGATCAAGCATACACTAGTGAGAACCCTATGGGTATACTTATACCCTCCAAGGCCCATGCACCACCAGTAGTGCCCTGTGACACCTCACTGGACACATCAGCAGCCTAATTGGGCCACCTCGTCCACTTCTCCTATGAGTCACTGTTAGACCCATACAAATCCACCATCTTGAGTTTTAGGCCTTCAACCATTAATTATGACCTTGAATCCATGACGGCCCCAACCCCTCATAATCATAATTGATTTACGAGTCGAGATAGGCCTACTGACCTCCTTATGGGATGATAATCCGAGATCAGTCCGAACGTGGGCGTGAAATGCACAATCATCAAGGTTCACTTGTATAGGATGCCCATCATGCTACACGTGTCTAACAAGTCTCAAGTTGGTGGTGCAATAAATCGATTGATTCAGCCATGGAACGGAAAGCCCATTGCATCTCTTTGTGTGTATAAAAGACCACATGCTCTTATTTTGCTTGCAAGTTGAAGTGGAACAATCCAATGCAAGAATGTGTGTAGCAAATATGGTGAGCTCAAGGGCCCCCTTGACAACAATAGACCACCATGTCACTAGCTCCTCCAATAACTCTCTCTCCTCATCCATCTCATTAATGAAACATCCCTAAGGGCCTACACTTAAAATCAAGGTGCAACCTTGCAATCTAGACAATAGGCACACATTACATGGATAAATACCCTACGTGTATGTCCTCCAACCGCTCACAAGCTCCTAGTCACGACATATATGGCATGTAGCCCACAAAGGGAGGGTGAAGCAAATGAGCAACAACGTGAATAGACATGTGGAAATACTTTCGCTTGCACCACTGACATCCTATACAAATCCAAAAGGAAATTACATCAACATGGGAGAAAGCAATTCAAAAACCATTTTTCAAATTTCAAAATAATCACGTAGTTACAGAAGGAAATGATAGTTACCTCTGCTCATCCGAAAGAGGCCTCTGAAAGGCCTCCCCAATTTGGTCTAAAACTCGTGAATCAGGCCGAGAGTGCAGCCCTCTCAAATCCACTGGCCTCGACACGTGATACCACTCAATCCGAATACAAAACCTCAATAAACTACTTGACCTGTCACCAATCCCCAAATATTGTCCTCTTAAACCCAAGTCCAACGGTCTAATGAGTTGTATATCCTGAACATGACGAGGGCTCTCCTCTTCCTAGTCGCAAATGTGACTAGCTAACCTCCAAAATTAAATTTTAGCCTTGAATCTTTTTTTCTAACCAGGAACGACTTTTGCAACGTTTTTGGGGTCCCAATGCAACTTAGAGATGGATGTTTTTTTATGGAGCTTCACTATGGTTGCAAACAAACATTTAAAATGTCCAAATGTTAAACGTTGGAAACACGACATTTGCCAAAATCCTTCAAACCTTTAAAACTTTTTTTCCACTTTATAGTGGGTCAGAATCTAAGAACATTATTGTTGTGTATGACAAAATGACCACTAGTAGATATACTATAAAAATACGTTGGCTACAACACATCTAGCAATACAAAGCTCAAAGTAACATTAAAAATACAAGACAAATCTCAAATGGATACCATTAAGTTGAAGAAAGCTTTACAATTGGAGATTGCAATTATACAAGACAGCTCATTAGTAACATGTTACATGAACGTCGGCAGCATGAGCTACTTGCCCCCTTATGGGGGATGAATAAATGGCCTAGCTAATGTAAAACGAAAATAAAAAACCCACATATAAAATGTGATTCACACATGGGAGTTTAAAAGACGTTCGGATGTTCTTCTAAATGCATTTGCTTGCAACTATGGCCCTCCACACAAAGATTTAAATTTTGAACCTTTCAAAAGTGTGCAATTTTGGAAATCAACATGGCACCATGACTCTGTTGGAAGAAGGAAGGGAAGAAGAAAGAAAGAAACAAAGCTTTATTAATGTCTTTTCCATGCCAAAAGGCATATAAGACTACTGAAGTACATGAGCATATAAAACGTCTCCAAAACTGTAATAAAGAAAACATCTAGTACAAGCTAAAAACTGAAATAGATCATCTGTATCCATGTCAAGGTGTCAAGGCTATGTTGTTGTTGCTGTAAAAAGATGTAATACGAGCTACGGCATGAGAGATCATTGGAGCCTGCCGGCGGCGTCTGTGAGCATGAGCATGTGTAGTAGGACGTCTCTGCATAGGATGTCTGGTGATCCTGGTATAATACGATGGTGGGGGGTACACTGCCTCTGATCTCTATGAGCATGTGAACGGCTATCATCCTCGTCGTTGTCATAATCCTCATCCTCCCGCACTAACTCACGCAATCTGATGCAGCTATGTAGAGAGAGGTGGTGAGAAAAGCAGCCTAGGAGTCGATTGGACTGTCATGAGTAAAGGAGTGTAGAGTGAAGCCAAGGACTGTCGGTACAGTGGCATGTAAATGGGATCAAATGTGTATGTGGGTGCTTGGGTAATCATGGGTAGTGTAGATGAATGAGTGGGTGGGAGGTGGCCGATATCAAAGGAGAGAAATGAGTGATCAGAAAGGGTGGTGGGCGAAACGCGGAAGTCAGAGACTGTGGATACAAAGGATGGTGACCCCATGAGATAGTCAACGAAACTGAAGTAAGTGCTCACCATATGAAGTAATAGGTCCCAAACTGTCCGCGGAGGTCCTAGTAACCCCAAGTATATCATTGTCAAGGGCACAAACACACAGCTGATTAGAGGTGTCGAAGAACTCTGTCTGTCTCGAAGATGTCCGGGCATTAAAGTCCCCTATGAGGAGAATATGCCCCTGCTCTAATAATCTGATAATATCTGGTGAGAGGTCCTGATATGGAGATCCAATGCCCTCGGCAAAAGACGAGGACTCTGGTGGAAAGTAACATGCTGCAATAAAAAGATCTCTATCCAAACCGATATCTTGACCCACAATGCGAGTCCATATGTAGCGGGGCTACATAACCGGAGAGGTAAGTCTGGAGTTCCCCGTGCTACACCACATGAGGTACGGTGGGGTAACAAGCCAAGTCTGACACATGTACAGATCTTTGGATGTGTTTCATACGCCCACATTTCATATCAGAAATCTCTTATGTGCATCCAAGCTTAGTGCCTTAGTAAAAATATCAACTGTCATGTCTTGCGTTCGACAGTACTACAAATTTACCTCTTTGTCAAGAACTTTGGTTCTGACACAGTGATACTTAATTTCAATGTGCTTACTCCTAGAATGAAATCTGGCTGATAAATCAATAGCACTTTGATTATCAGAAATAAGATTGTCAGAGCATATTGTTTCAGACAAACATCTGAAAGTAAGTTTCTCAACCATACTGCTTCCTTTGCAGCTTGAGAGGCTGCGATATACTCTGATTCAGTAAAAAATAGAGCTATCGAAGTTTGCTTGTGACTATTCCATGAAATAGGACCGTTGTTGAGGAAGAATGTAAATCCAGATGTGGATTTACGAGTGTCTACATCTCCTGCCCAACTTGCATCTGAATAACCACTAAGAATATTGAGTTTGTCTTTGTCGACTGCTCCATAGCAAATGCATAAGTCCATAGTAGCTCGAATGTATCTCATACCTCTGATAAGAGCTTTCCAATGTGTAATGCCAGGATTGGTCATGAACTGACTTAAGGAACTGACTGCAAAAGCTATGTCTGGTCTGGCATAGATCATCGCGTACATAAGAGAACCTATTATCAAATGATAAGGATTCTCACGCATCTGCTCCTCTTCGACTGTCTGAGGACATTGGTCCTTCGACAGTTTGAGTCCTGGGTCCATTGGTGAGTGAGCTAACTTGCAAGTCATCATATTATATCTGATCCACATATTGTGAATGTATCTTTGCTGAGTAATGTAGATCAACTCTCGCTTTCTGTCTCTTTGGAATTGAATACCTAGACAGTAATGAGCTTCGCTCAAATCTGTCATGTCGAATTCTGATGACAACATTAATTTAGCATCTTTTATTAGATCTATATTGTTTCTAGAAAGCAGAGTGTCGTCCACATACAAAGTGATAATAATAAAAGAATGTTGCCTTGTCTTGAGGTAGACATTAGAATCTGAAGTGCTCGCTTTATAGTCGTGATCGATAAAAAAAGTGTTGATCCTCTGAAACCATGCTCTAGCAAATTGCTTCAAGCCATAAAGTGCTTTGTGGAGTTTACATACATGATTCTTTTTGCCTTCGATATTATAACCTTCGAGTTGTATCATGTAGATATCTTCTTTCAATTACTCCATTGAGATATGTTGTCTGTACATCCATTTGATGTATCTCTAGATCGGCTGCAGCAACAAATGACAATACAAGTCTGATTGAAGAATGTTTAACTACTGGACTAAAGTCTCAGTGTAGTTGATATTATGTATCTACGAAAATCCTCTCGTGACAAGTCGAGCTTTTCTTCGATCGATACTTCCATCCGCCTTGTATTTGATTTTGAATATCCATTTGCAATCAACTACATTTTTGCATGCAGGCAATTCGACAATAGTCCAAGTCTGGTTGTTGATGAGAGATGAATACTCTCTATCCATAGCTTCCTTCCAAAGATCGAAATCGGGCTAACTAAGTGCCGCTTCGACAGTAATCAGCTCTTGAACAAGATAGGCTGCAAATTCGTCAATATACCTTATAGGTGGTCTGCGATCTCTTGTCGATTTTCTGGGAGATGAGCGAAGTTGAATATTTTCATTATTTTGTAGTTGCTGAACTGCAACATCTTCTTCGGATTCTTTGTTGATAAGTTGTTCATCTGAAGTAGACGAGCTAGGGCCCTATATGAGCTTTGCCCATGCCTTTGAAGTCAATAAACTAATCTTTGATGAAGACGATATCCCGACTGGTGAATATCTTCGACTCGACAGAATCATACATCTTATAAGCTTTATCTGAAGTGGTGTAGCTGATAAAAATAGATTTGATATTGTGAAAGTCGAGCTTCTCTCTGATATCTTGCGGTATCTGCGCATAAGCGATACATCAAAAAACGCGTAGGTTCGATAATGATGGTTTGGAGCCTGTCCAAACTTCATAAGGTGTTTTGTCTAAGAGACCTTTAGTCGGAAGCGGATGCAACCGCGTACTCTAAACTATCTCTGAGTGACTGATAACTCTGTCTAATGCACTTTCACTAATAAGCAGTAAACGTAAATAGCAATACTCAAAACAGAACACTAATAGAACTCTATGAGTCCTTCTTCTCTGATTTCCTCTCATTCTCTTTTCTTCTCTAATGATCAGCTATTTATTCTAAAACAAATTAAGCTTATCCAATTAGGGCAGCTTCATTAGGTCGTAGGTCTCAATTGGCAGTTAGTAATGATATAACAAGTGGAAACAGTAATTGTCTTCCTTCGACGTCTTCGATTTCTCCGATAGTTCATCGAAGTCGTCCGACATGTTGGAGCCACCTGTTGAGCAATTCCCGTGTATTTCTGTAGACTGTGTAGAAACACGAGTAAACTGCAGAATTGAATCAATGAATGGATGTAGATTAAAGATCGATCATTCGGATGAATCACTCCCGATAGTAGAATAATCCAACAGACTCTTGTCAAGGTCATCTCTTTCCTAGCATCTCAAAAGGAAACTTGATTGAAATTTTTCACCGCCAGTTCTCCTACGCAGGACCTTTTTGCCCTTCCACGATGGTCAGTGGATGTTTTCATAAAATTTATTTTTGATTCTCCATATTTATGTACTGATCCATGCAGCACTATATGGGCTGCATTTTGTTTCAATGCATGCTTTTAGACAGTGTATCTTCTATGTAGTGCGCTTCACGCAAATCTATCCTCATATTTTGCACAAAAGTACAAGGGCTTCACGCAGACACATTCATGGTTGTAGCAGGTCTCTTCTACACAGGTCCTGTTTTCCTCTATTTATTTTCTTTCAGCGGGGGCTGTCTGCTTGATCTTCTATGAACTTCAGGGATTGTAATTCACGGCAGGTCAACTATCACAGATTGAAACTGGACAAAGATCAATACAAGTATGCAGATCGTATCGACTGTCATGAGAAAATCTAGCACAACAAATCCTGCACTTTACCAACATATGTTCAAATACCAACACCTAAAGACAGTGACTCTGGCACATGTCATCTCCTACCAAGTAGAAAACATCATGCCAAAACCAAACTCCATTTATCACTTTCCCTTATCTGGAAGTGTAAAGATGAGTGAGACTTGCATAAGCTTGAGTGTTGTTATAGCTTGCGTTGTTAGAAGTTGAGACAAGGAATTTAAATTCATGGAAATAAAATAGCTACTTAAAATGGATAGACACCCAGTAATTGACTCATATCTTTGATACACAGTAATCCCATCCTATCAAAATGGTATATGCAGTGGCAGGCTACTGGGATCTTTCTATATCTTAACTTCCTTGATTGTACTATGGCACACCAAGGAACCATGCACTTTTTGAAACATAACTTGAACCAAAATTTTACTTCAAAAGTAGTGTACTTTACTAGAGGGATAAGAAAAAAGGAGCTTCATGCAAATAAGCTTGTGAAAGCTGAAGCAATCATAGAACATGGGTACAAGATCTGACATGTGTTGCCCTATACTTTCTTTTGATTTCGAAAAAAGTACATAAGCAAAGAAATTGCAGACCTGCAAAGTCCAAATCCCTTTTGGACCACGAAAATCGGGTATGCCACAAGAGGTGGAGATGCCAGCCCCTGTGAAGACTACCATATGCCGACTCTGCAAAATAAACTGGATTAATAATCACGGGCCGCAGTATCTGCTGCTGACTCCATCTAAAAAGAATTTAATAGTTGGCCAATGGAGAAAGGAAGGGTACCTCTCGTATGAGTTCTGCAAGTTTCTCCACCTACCAACAGCAGCAAAAAAATAGTTATTATAACTGCTGCCATCTGATTGTCCTGTTTGCACATTGCATAATGATGATAAAGAATATATGCTTGAAAATATGAACGACTCAAACTGGTGTCATACAAAATGAATAAGTCAAAACTGCATGCTTTAAAAACACTTTGCCTTGACTGAACAATATGACAAACATATAAAACCTATATTCGAAAATGTTTCTCAGTATAGTTGCAAATGCAAGCTAAACCTCGAACCCACTCTACATCCTTGGAAAAGAAAGATTTAGGCAACACATGGAACTTCAGTAAGCACAACTAATGATCAAGAAAATCATAACCCATTTTCTTGCCCAATATACACTGAGAAACTTTACCTACATGAACTACACAAGATGACTACATAGTTGTGCAGGAATTCTGGACTACAAAATTCATGGGAAACAGGAAGAAAGTGTTGTGACCTCCATGAGGGAGAAATTTGAAAGCCACATGTCAAGTTCAAGATGGAGGAGTGTCCAAGTGGTTGAAGTGATGCAATGGGAAATAGTACCAAGGAGAAGTGCATATAAGTTCATTATTTGAATAAAGGATGAAACCTTCATGAAAATGATAACTCAAAGGCATTCAATAACATATTTACAAGCATACCATTGACTATTGATAATGAACCTATTCATCAAATCCATTATGGAATGAACCACGTATACTATCAACCGGAGTAAAGGGTGAGATTTTAAAATTGCTTAAGTTGGATCTATATATGCGATTGATGACAGCTTATGGTTGTCAATATTGTAAATGTAACTAGGAATAGCGGCAATTTTGAGTATGCCTTGATAACCAGAAGCTGAATTCATAAACAAGTAAGGATCATTCACCATTACCATTAACCGAAGCAATTTTAGATGAAGATATAAAATTTAAAGTTTCCATGTCATAAGATAATAAAGATTGTTTGGTTCTCACGTTCATGTTTCTTGCCTTTCATAGTGGCTCTAATCAAGGGCAGTATATTTATGTAGGTTGCAGAATGGTTTGGGTACAGTGTGGTCCAGTTTAGGTGCATCAATCTCTGTTTAAGTGCAATTTAGGGCAAAAAATACATATAATCTGTTTTATTTTTTGCAACAATTCTGTGCCCAGAATCGCGATTCTGGGAATGTTCTTTCCCAGAATCACGATTCTGGGCAACTATGATACACAGTAATGAACAACATCATAAATGATAATCATGGCACATCACGTAAAAGCAAATAAACAACAAGAAATAATCAAAAAGCAATTCTCAAACTAAGAACATTGATAGAGCATCGATTACTCCAAATAGCTAGTCCCTAATAGGAAGAGAAATGAGTCTCCTACAAAGAAGTCAGGAATATTAAATCATCAAATTATAAAATGACTACCTATTTATACTAGTCTAAAGGCCGTTAAGTGAAACCTTCCTAGAAGCTAATGTAATATTAGCGCTACTACACCACAGCATACCAAAGATCACCACAACGACCAGCGATTCCTACTTGCGCCCCTTTTGACAGGGTCCATCAACCATAGGACTCAAAACCAATGACAGAGCTCTTAAAAATATGAATGGGAACCAACAAAAAAATTAGGTCATATGGCCAATAATGTCGTTACTACAAATTGAAGACCTAATGCAATAATCCATAACAGTCCCCTACTAACAAAGCTTTGCCCCCAATGGGGCTACCAAAAAAAGTACAGAACTAAAGACGTTGAAGGTGTAGAAAACGATCGAAGGTGTAGGAAACGATCGAAGGTGATCCTACAGACTAAGGCTGAGAAGTCTAGAGGTCAATAGCCCGATCCTGGAGCAGTGCCATATGTTCAAAATCAATGGGCTCTCAAGTAGCCTCGTTAATAGGTCTACCATCCCATTGGACCAAGTATTGGACCTACCAGTGTTGTCAAATAGTTGAACAGACACATGAAGAATGGTAATTTGTAAAAATTGGAGCAGCTTTGAATTTGGAGGAAACTCAATATCATGAGCACACATGAAATGCTTGTAGGAGGTGGTTGCAGGCAAACGTGCCTTGGTTGAGTTCCTTGAGGATTTGAAAGATCCATAATCGCGAGGAGCAGGTTTATCAGTTTGAGCCTGCCCCCAAACAAAGCGATGCCTAGCAAAATATGAATGATCTCCCTCCTCATACTCTACATATGCACGACCTGATCTACAGCAGATTCATATTGTTGTTCTATCCGCTATAAGCACACACTGTGCCTGGACAATAGTCTCTCGGGCACCAAACAAAACCAAAGCAACAATGACAGGAATAGCACATGGGGGTATTGGTATGCCCATAGTTGCATTCAAACGCATTTGAAACGCCCACGTTGCAAACGCGTTTGAAACGTGGAGTTTTGGAAGCCAAAAAAATTTTGGGCCCTACCCCTCCAAATGGGGTCCTAGGGCCCATCTACCTAAAAACCGACCTACAGTAAGCTACCACGAGGCTGGGACAGCTCAACCACGCCTCATAACTCCTTCACTAACTGCTCCTCCATCATGGAGAAGAAATGATCCCTCCTCCATTTCTTGGCAGTGATAGAAGCTTGCTCTCCACTGCATAGTTTACCAAGATTTCTTGTAGGCAGGGGTTTTGGACCATGCTGGAGTGATTAAGAGCATCAGATCAGAGTTTTGAAGCTTGGTTGAGGAGATACAAGCAGCAGGTGCAAAAAAATTGGCTTTGAGGCCACTTCAAAGAATCAATTTGTTCTCTTTGGTTACTGATCAAATTCAGCTGAGATTTGGATGCAGTCTTCTAGACTGTAGGGCGCCCCATCCTAGCCATTTACATCACCATCTGCTTGGCCAGATTTGTTGTGAGGAGCAGTTGCAGGTTTTGGGCTTTTTGCACAATTTTCAGATCTGAACCTCACAATTTTGTCAATTTTCAGAATGCCTAAGCCAAAGTCTAATGTGTGGGAGCATGTTCTGAACATTGGGGAAGCTGGTAAGCAAGGGAAGGGTGGTGGAGGCATGAAACGGATGAAATGTCGTTATTGTGAACATCATTATCAAGGGGGGCCTCAACGAATTGTGTCACATTTGCTTGGGACAGGGGGATGTGGAGTGGATAAATGTGAGAAAGCACCTGTCAACGTGGTGCAAGCATTGAGATTGCAATATCCATATGCCAGTAGCAATGAGGACCAAGTTCATGAGATGGAGAGTACTCAATTCGTGGATGCTTCTACAGGGCCTACACGTAAGAGAGGTCGAGCTGCAAATAGTGCTGATTTGACAGCTGCATGGGCCTTAGAAAAGAGAAACAAATTTCGGATTGCTTGCAGGAAATTTTTTTATGCAAATGCAATTCCTTTCAATGTGGTCAAGAGCCGATATTTTCAAGATATGTTGAGAACTGCAGGAGAGGTTGGTGGTTCAGTGAAAGCCCCTTCTTATGAGGCTATTAGGGTGAAAGAGCTGCAAGAGGAGACAAAATTGCTTACGAGGGAGTTACAAATGGTAAAGGATAAGTGGGTAAAATATGGGTGCACGATTGTGTGTGATGGTTGGTCTGACACACGTAGACGACCTATCATTAACTTTGTTGCCACTAGTATCTATGGTTCCATCTTTTTATGCAGTGTGGATGCTAGTGGTTTGGAAAAATCAGGCTTGTATATCTATGAACATTTAAAAGAAATCATTGGCAAGGTAGGAGAGCACAATGTGGTACACTTTTTTGAGGATGGATGGATGGTTATGGATGGTTTTTATGCACTTGTTGATGATGTTGCACTCTTGTTATTCCTTCATATATCCAACTAAATTTCATTGTAATTTGTACATATTGTTGTTTAGTCACTTAGTGTTTACATTGAATGCTTTTAATTGTTAAACATGCTTATTCAAGTACTTTTATATTATGTTTAAGGTTCCAACACTTAAATTAGCATTAGTTGCTTAAAAACTTCCAAAAAAATCAGAAAAAAATATAGGATTTTGTTTCAAACGTTTGAAACTTTCATTCAAACATTTGAAACTTTCATTCAAACGTCGCGTTTCAAACGTGGACGTTTAATACGTTTGAATCGTCTCAATGCAACCTTGGGTATGCCTAACAATGTCGGTAAACAACCCTACATTAATAACAATGTCTTTGCACACAAGATTTAAACTGGTCATATGAGAGTCTGCTCACTTTCGTGGAGGCTTGCACCTAATTAGCATACACAAAGCAAGAAGGTATCCAAAGCAAAATGGTTATGAGATCGTGCCATCCATAAATGGACTTCTCTACAAGATCCTTCGCAAGTGCAAGGAATGTCCCTATGTCAAGCACACTTGGGTATGAAATAAATTTGTAAATCGACTAGGTGGCAATAGTTTTGATCCACAACTACAACGAGATTTGGAGAGTACATCCAGCTTGTCAAGTTGACAAGCCACAGCGAGTAAGCCTCTAGACTTTCTACGCCCATGGTAGATGGGAAAGCATCCCCATAGATTTATATATTGGTCTTCGTAGTAGCGGTCCAATTGACCTGGTACATTACAATCGATAATAAATTAACAGCTCCATAAGTGGTTGAGCTATTGACCTAAAAAGGGGGAGAATGTATGGACTATCGAATCCCATAATCTTTGGAACACATCTCAAGAAGGGGCATCATAGATAGGTGTTTGTCGAGTTGGGAGCACAATTGTAGGTGAGTGGTGGAAAAGTGTCCACAAGTCGGTGGGCAATTTGAAAAGGTCAATAAATATTGGAATATATGTTGTGATATTGTGTGTAATGCAGATAGTATGTATAGAATATCTATCTATCCACATGTTGCTTATGACGACAAGAGACACATGTCCACTGAACTATGGTTGAAGGATCTTGTACATGCTGGGGTGCTCTCGAATAAATTAGGTGCGGAATAGAAAACACATCTCCAACATAAAGAACTTTAGGAACTTTACCAAACTACAACGTTAACGTTGAACTTAGATTGAATGAAGGAATGTCTTGGTAGGTGTCAAAGACAACCATGAAGGGAGCGAACAATTAGGCGTCTAAGACAGCCATGCTTCCTTCGAGATTAGACATTCCGAATTGAGTGAGTGTCAATTGAGAAAGAGAAATTATCATAAAGCATTCGTGGTGAGTACATATAAGAAAATAGAGAATCTGAATTAAGCTTATTGTGATACAATGATCAGATCACAATCCTGTGCCCGAGAATGGTTCACAGTAGTGGTGCACTGTTGTGCAGTGATCCTACTTAGCTAGCTACAGATTGAATAACTATCTCTATTCCTTGAATGGCTTTCACTCTCTCAAATATCTCTGATTCTGAGGAATCAGATAATTAAGACACGATGGAGTTCGCGCAAGAACTCTGATTTACTCTACTCGACATGCATGTCTCTTTTCATCATCTCATCATCTTTTTCGTGAGTGGCCGTTATGTATATATACATGGAACGGTTACAATGACTATGTGTGGCCACGAGCGTGAAACAACGCAGTTACCAAAAACACTAAAGTGAACTGTGACGTGATCTGCATCTGACGGGGCAGCGCGGATGACGTGGATCTCGAACTCGAAGACTTTGAGTTTGTATGAGGTAGAAGAAGATGTAGTCGAAGATCTTGATTGAAGAGTTCGTCGTCGATCCTGCTTCTGCTCCAGTTGATTGATTGCACAGACGTTCGACTTCAGAGAGTAAGGCTGCAATGTCGTTGTAGAGAGAGAGTGTGTGTGTATATTTACATAGCATATTGGTACTCAAGAATTGTGACGAACTCGAATGATTCGTGTTCTGATGACGCGAATTGTGATGATTCGAATTTTGGTGAGTTGGAGTGATGCTTAATTCCAACACCCCCCCTTAAGGTTAACTCCTAGGATCCTGAATGAAATTGAGCAAGCTACATAATGCAACATGCTTTTCTCTTGACAGAGGCTTAGTCAAGATCGGCCAACATACTGGCCGTAGGACAGTAACTTAATTCGACATCTTTATTCTGAACTTTCTCTCTAAGAAAATGAAATTGAACTTCAATATCTTTAGTTCTAGAGTGAGTTCGTGGGTTCAAAGATAGAGCAATGCAGCTCTGATTGTCGCAATAGACTAGAGTTGGACTGATTTGAGTGATCATAAGATCCTGAAGCAATCTTTCGAGCTAGATAATTTCCTTCACTGCAGAGGTAGCGGCAATATATTCTGATTCTGTGGAGGACAAGGAAATGCATTTCTGCTTTCGACTATTCCATGAAATGGATCCTCCTGCTAGAAAGCAAAGATAGCCAGATGTGGATTTTCTTGTGTCCACATTACCAGCCCAATCAGAGTCAGAATAAGTAAGTAATGTCAAAGCATCCTCTGTATATCCATTATAACACAAAGCATAGTGCTTAGTGCTTGAATGTATCTTAGTACTCTAAGTAGAGCCTTCCAGTGAGGTAGGCCGGGATTTGACATAAACTGTGACAATGTGCTGACTGTGAATGCTAGATCAGGTCTAGTGCAGACCATGGCATACATGATCGATCCGACTATTGACTGATAGGGGTATTTGCACATCTCTTTCTTCTCTGCATCAGTTGTCGAGCACATGTTCTTTGACAGTTTGAGTCCTAGGTCCATAGGCGAGTCTACTGACTTGCAATTTTCCATGTCATACCTGTAGAGTACACTGGTAAGATACCTTTCTTGACTTAACGTGATACTTTTCTTCGCTCTGTCTCTGGTTATCTCGATTCCAAGAAGGTAGTGCACAAGGCCTGAATCAGTCCTTTCGAAAGCCTTCGACAAAATTGTCTTCGTCTCATGAAGCAACTGATTCGAATTGTTGATGATCAATGAGTCATCAACAAAAGAGCTATTATGACGTAGCTTGAGCCTCTGTGTTTGAGATAAACATTAGAGTCAGCAGAGTTAGGAATGAAGTCGTGCTGCAACAAGAATCGATTGATTCTATCAAACCAGGCCCTTGGAGCTTGCTTTAGCCCGTAGAGAGCCTTTTGCAGCTAGCATACCTTATGTTCTTGGCCTCGAAGGACGTAACCTTCAGGTTGATAGATGTAGATGTCTTCTTGTATATATCTGTTCAAAAAGGATGTCTAAACATCCATCTGGTGTACTTCCAGATCTTCGGCAACTGCGAAGGCGAATAAAGATCGAATTGACTGAAGTTTTACGACTGGACTGTATGTCTCAGTGTAGTCAATCCCATAGGTTTGTTCGCCTTTGACAGCTAGACGAGCTTTCCATCTGGCTGTTGAACCATCTGGATTGAGCTTCATCTTGAAGATCCACTTGGTGTCGATGATCTTTGCATCTATAGGAGCTTCGACAAGGTGCCAGGTCTTGTTCTTCATCAATGAATTGTACTCAGCATCCATGGCAGAACGCCAGTTGTCTGCATTCGAACTTGACAATGCTTCTGTTATTGAAGCAGGTTCATCGTTGTTGATGAATGCCTGAGGGGTGAAATGATCAGGTTCTTGTCGATGTCAAGCAGATCTTCGAACTATAGTCGGTTGTTGAGATGATGATTCTCCTTGTTGTGTGACAGGCGTATCTTCGGTGTTCGTCAAAACACTTGCAGGTCGAGGCTTGTCGATGGTAATGGGAGTCGTCGGGACGAACTCTTGCATTTGCTGCTTCTCCTTGGAAGTCGAAGAATTTGTCTTCGAGGAAGACTACATCTCGACTAATTGAGATTTGGCTTGACTCGACATCAAAGATTCGATAGGCTTTGTGTGAAGTCGAGTATCCAATGAAGATACTCTTGCAGCTGACAGGGTCGTGTAGCCATAGAAAGCTTCAAAAGGAGTCGAATAGTTTTGGCTGTTTTGGTACTCGAATAGGTCTGCAGATAGCAAGTTGTTGAAACAACTTCAGCCCATAAATTGACTGTTTTGGTACTCGAATAGTTCTGCAGATAGCAAGTTGTTGAAACAACTTCAGCCCATAAATTCTTGGTGAGCTGAGCATCTGACATCATTGATCGTGCTGCATTTAGCAGTGTCCGGTTCTTCCTTTCGGCTACTCCATTCTATTGTGGTGTGTAGCTGGTGGTGAACTGATGATGAATGCCCAATGATGCCAGATAGTCGAACATTTCGTTTGACAAAAACTCTCCACCACTGTCAGTACGAATGGTCTTGAGTCATTGACCAGTCTATGTCTCAGCAAATTGTTTGAAGTCTTTGAAACAGTTGAATGCTTCAGACTTGTTCTTAATGAATATAATGCTAGTGAATCTAGAATAATCATCGATAAAAGTGATGTAATATAGTGCTGAACCCAGAGGGGGAGTACTCATAGGGCCACACAGATCACTATGTATCAATTCTAGGGAATCTTGATCTAGGTTGTTTGCCTAGTAAACACATCTCACAGACATGTTGAATGTCAGTGGAGGCAGCATTAAAGTTTAAATCCTTGACCATATTGTGAAGATGCATATACAAGATTGATCTTATGTTCAGGTGTCCTAATTTCGTGACCTAGAATGTACAGATTACCTTCTCTGTTTGCAGAGAGGATTTCTTTATTGTTCTTGTCCAGAATGGTACATGGTCTTGAATTGAACATGGCTATGCAGCCTTGATCGGTGAGCTTGCTGACTGACAATAGATTTTTGGTCAGTTTGGGTACGTACAGTACATCCTTGAGAAGGTCAATTTACCATTAGGAAGATTTTTCTTTGCTTCGTTGTGCTTGAGAACTTGACAATCCCTGATGTCGTGGTTGGTTCTCTTGCAGTACTTGCAGAAGAGTCTAGTCTTAGGCTTTTGATGTTGTCGTTTGTGTTGTTGTTGTGATTGCTGGTCTGAATCAGTTTGCTCAGCTTTCGTCTTCTTGTCCTTCAAAGGTTTCTTCTTCTGGAGCTGTTGCTTATTCGAATAAAAAGCGATTGTCTTCGAATTCGACGTGGATAAGCTTTGTGCCATGTCAAGCAAAGGCCGATCATTATTAGTCATTCTGTCATGTTAGAAGGATCAAAGGCATGGAGAGGGGTTAAGGGGCCTGTTCAAGCCAATGACATTAGTGCAACCCATGTCCTAAAATCACAGGTAGAGGACCTGAATGGTGGGGAGGAGCTTCATTCTCACCACTGGCTAGCATGCGTAGAGTTGCTCACAAATACAAAAAACCTTCCAAATTTCATGCATGTCCACAACCAAACGTATCAAGATAACAACATACTGGTCTAGATTTATGAAAGAAAAAGGTATTATGTTTCACTGACTTTAAAATTGATGCCCTGCTTCATCCACTTATTGATTATTCTTGGTTTGAATCTTATGACTTCGAAAATCCCCATTGATGAAGCATCGACATCCAAGTTCCAAGTTTCTAGGACTAAAGGAATCTATTACGTCTAGCATGATGGGTTACCACTGCAAAGAAGTTAAACTGATAACTTAGCACCTGATGTCATTTTGTTTTGGACTGTACACAAACAAAATTTGACTTCACGAGTGTGTTTAGTTTCATGAGTGTGATTAATTTCATAAATTATAAGAACTATACTTCGATGGTCACATCATAATGACCTTGCCACTCGTGAGTCAAACCACCCACTTGTATTATGATCAAAAAGTTAAGAGGTAAACTTCATCCTCCTGTGCACTTGAGCTCGTGATATTGAGCAACTTATAGTTGACCACTTATGGCCAATGTATAGGTGCCGATCCTGCTTGAAGACCTTGCGTTTAAAATATATGAAGCAATGACGATTTTGCAAGGATACTAAATCGTATGTGATGCAAAGGAAGCTTCAGGCAACCCACATTGGCAACTTCTACCGCATAAAGGGTTTTCATCCATAAAAACCACTTCACACTCTTCATTACTTATAACAAGCAGCAATAATGAGAGACCCTTGTGGTCGAGCATCCATCAAACCATGACTGGAAAATAAAATACTTGAATGATAAATTCACCGCAGAGCCCATTTTACTAAAGCACAGTTTGCAATGATGCATATTCAATACCTTGGATTGTAGATCAATATCAGAATCAAAGAGCTCGGGCATGCCCACCTTCCCAACATCAGCTCTAAATGATAGCTTCTCTGCATACCCAAGAGACATCTCCCCCAAAAAACCTATTTTATTCTAGCCAATCAATATCCAAATCCAATATGAATCGAATCAACAGGAGTTCCAAAATATGGAAATGAGTTAGCTAGCTAGTGTGATGATCTGGGGAGCAGCACCCTAGTAGGCCAATAGTTCACCCACATAAAGCAAACCAGGCCCTGCAGCGGATTGCAGCAGCCAGGCGAGGATCTTCCTTGCATGCCCTCTTCACAAAGAGCAACCGATCACTTCCTCTCTCGCAGCAAGCATCCAAATTCAGCTGATACAGTGCAATACTTTTGAGAGATGGGCAATATCTGTTTCTGAAGCAGCAGCAGTGTGCGATGCACGAAGCCTCCAATGCAAGAGTAGAGGAGAGGAAGAGGAAGAGGAGAGGAAGAGGCATATTATGAGCTCTGGCATTTTGCTTTTGTTTGAAGCTTATAAAGCCCTCCTTTCCATCTAAGGCAGTGCCCCTTGTGGCTGGGCTCCATCCAAAATGGACCTCCTTCTCCTTTGCCTCTTTTAGGATGGTCATCTAATGGTAGTCCACATCATTAAATGGTAGTCCACATCGGTATGTCAGTCAACTAGAGCTTCAATAGCCCTTGCTAGGCATGTAGGGCAATCTTGGGATTCCCGCTTTAGACTTAGCATGGATCTGCTCTCCTCCATTCACAAGCTATCATCTCTGTGATTCACCTTTCCATCAGCTAATAAGCCACAGATGAAAACTCTCGTCGTGATTGGTTCATTGGAGTTGAGTGGCAGCTCAACACACTACTCTCCTCATGATTGGTTCATTGGAGTTGACTCGTAACTCAACATGCTAGGGAATGGTGCCCAACAAAAAAAAGATGGCTACTCGGCAATGATTTTTGTCATCTCATGTGGCAACTCAAACCAAAGTGTGCCTCCCCAATGACCCTTTTTTTGAATTATGAACTCAACCATAGTGTGCCTCCCCAATCTCCAAGCTAGCAGGATTCAAAAACACGATAGCTAGATTTGGATGGGCAAGCCCTACCCAAGTACTCTACGGCACCAGACACCAAGCACGACTCAATTAGATGATTTAAGATTTGAACGGGTGGAGGCACACATTGGAGAGTTGTCAACTTTTCATTGGTTTCTATGGGCCCAAAGCATTATAATGGAGTTGGAATGTTAGAATGGTGATGCCCCTATGTGCCACATTGGGATGTCGCCTTGATCTTTTGTGTCAAGGATAATCACTTGGCATATTAACCATCGCCCTTATAGCTCAAAAGTTTAGCACAACTCTTGGAAGTTTTCAACTTCATGCAGTCATTTGCATGGCTCATCTCCTTGTCTCTGTAGTCCCTCCAACAATAATTAGCATGATAAATTGGCTTCTTAAAGAGCATTATATTTGGAATTTGTCATAACATGATTGATTCCTCATTTTAGTTGCAACTCGCATTTACAAGCCATTTTCGGCACTCATGTTTAGGTGAATGGCAATCGGAAGCATTTGATTGTAGGTGGTGTTCTCTTGTTCATTCCACCTCACAAACATTAGCCAAATTTTGAATGCAAGTCAATAAAGCATTTGAAGATTTGCTTCCCCATTCAATGTTTTGTTTGCAAAGTTATTATTACAGCTCATTTTGGTTGCATATTTGACTACAGAAAAAAAAAAAAAAAAAAAAAACTCTTGCAATTTGTTTGCTGTACATTGTTTGGGCACTTGGACTACATTTGTAGTTAGGATTTAGCATATTGCAATTGGACATGTTTGATTGCAAGTTGTTGTCCTTGATTGTGGCTCACACACACCCTTGATGGCGACTCGTCCTTGTAAGCAAGTTTTTTCTCAACTCAATAGCTAATTTCTTGACATTTGGAATATTCATTTTTGTTTTGAAGCAAAACCACTTGTGGTGCTTTTTGTTAGGGAATGCCTCTTTGGAAGATTTTACAGCACTTTGGTTGTTCAGACTAGGATAATAGTAATTTTGTGATTTCTCCATTGTATGGTTTTGACTTCTCTTGTAGATGGAGAGTAGGTTGTTTTACCATCCTCCTTTGTATCATTTGCACTCACTAGTTTCTAGGAAATGGCCTATTGTGGTCCCACTTGTAATAAGATATTTTGTATAGATTGCACAAGAGAATATAATGGGCATTGACAATGAAACTACTTTCTATAATATCACAACTTTCAAAACCTCCTTCAGGGTTACATTTACTCAGCAATTTTCTCCCATAAATTCACTCTCAATGACATTCTAAGATCTCTTCTACTTCTCTTGAAATGTTTCTCTATTGAGGCATGTCTCGTCCATTATTTCCTTTCAACTCTTGCATATAAAGCTCTACTTTCAAATGCCTCTAAGTCCCCCACAATTTTTTGGTTTTTCTTCTCCATGTCGTGGATTTGATCAAATGCAAGACTACGAGCAGCAAGAAGACATCACAACACTTGTGGAGCTAAGATCGTCTTTTGGTGACGATACATTTCAGATGTTAGTGGGCGTAATATCACCAAAGAGTCATGAAGCTAGAGCTCCAGAGGATTTTGAGTAAGAAGACAAGGTTTGAAAGAGAAAACCAACAATGAATGGGCTTTGCAGTACCATCGGGCTAGGCTAGCACTTAGAAATCAATTTCCTTGGATTCTCAAGATGTTCTAGGTGTTTCTCAGTACTTAAAGACAAATAATCATGAAGATGATGAAAGACAAGGTGGCCATGGAACTCTAAATAGAAATCTAGGCAAGAAAAACACTATGATGGACTTTCGATAATGACAAAAGATATGTTGTTTTGGGAGGACAAGCTCTTGGTTGATTGTCAAGATGTGTGATAAGAGGAACAATAGATGGAGTGAAGGGGTTAGATGGAATTATCGTTGGTACAACTAGAGGAATAATAGAGGCAATAGTAACATATGGGGTAGGAGAAGAGGAGGAAATTGTAACAAGAGTGGGTAAGGGAGCAATAATGGAAACTATGGTGGTAGAATGAGAAGAAATAATTAGGGAGGTGGAAACATATGTACTAGATGTCGTAGTGCGACATCATGAGCTACTGGTGAAGAGGAGGTAGCAAGTTGGTCGTGCATGTGTTTGCAATTGTGTGAAGAAGTGGCTAGCTGCTGGCTTGAGGATGGCATAGCCATATTAAAGAATGTTTCGCATTGGAAGTTCTTGATTTTTTGTCAAAACAAAGTAATGACCTATGTTGATAACAATGGCCCAAAAACAAATTTCTAACAAATATTCAGCTTGATCACCTTCTTAAGCTCTGGGATCTTTGCTTTGTGTCAATTGTATGGAAAAACTGTATTTTTAGAAAATTCTTGATGTGATTCTACAATCTTGTGTAGCAAAAATGAAGCTATATGCTATGCAAATTTTCAACCACTCAAAACTAGTTGAGGAGGTGGGTGGCGGTCTTTACAATCGAATTTTGGATAGCTTCAATGAGACATCCATCGTTAGTTTGCCCACGAGGGATGTATGTATCTATAAATTGAGCAATAGCAGATATGGCATGCCTATGGGAAGAAAATTGTCTATCTCTTGTGTCTAGCCCTATAGCTACAAATGCTACTATGGAGACTCGTACTTTGTGCATTGCATCTTGGAACTCAATAAAAATTTGAGTTTTGTTCCATCCCATGTGTTGATGAATGCCATAAATACCAAATCTAGATGAATAGTGTCATAAAGGAAAATGACATAAATGTCTATAACTTTCAATAATGGTTCAGTTGCTCGAAGCCATTCAGTCACTCAATCTTGGCTAGAGAGCACTAGAATGTGTCATAGTTGGTAGGTAGCGCTTGTTGGCAAGTGTTCAAGGACAATCAGAGCTAGATGGGCTTCAGGATGCAGTGAACTTTTGTATGCATTTGGACATGATGATTTGAGGAGAAAAAAAAGACATAAAGTTGGGTGTAAGTGTAAGATTGCTGGATTTCAGTTTGTAGCATGATTTTTTTTTTTGCATGAGCTATGGTACAATAAATTGATTTTTCACCACATATAGAGGTGTTTTGAGTAGCCTATTGGAGAGAGTGATATTTGGCTGATCAATTGAAGAAAGAACCTATACATGGTTGTAGGATATCGTGAAATGAGCTTCCAAAACATGTTGCGAGGTTCAATAGCTAATGCTACTAGATGTAATGGCTCGTGTTTTGCCTTTGTTGTTCTGCGTGCCAAACATTATAATTTTTTTTTAAAAATTCTTGTGAATAGCTAGCCATCACCAATCGTATTGCAAGATCTTGCATACTATAATATATGCAGCAAAATGTGCTCCTCTCATGGCTTCATGTAAAAGCATAACAATCCAATCTATTTCATGTGGTATAATACATCTTCTAGATATTATCAACTCCACTTTGATACAGCTAACATGCAATCAACTGATAAAGTCTTGCTTTCAAGATCGCAACTATATGTGTGGCCCACTCATGAACTACATCTACTAAAAACAATACACCATCTAACAAATCATCATCAACCTCTGTATACTTCGGTGCTGTTTTAATCCTTGAAACATGATTTTCCATATGATATTTGTTTTGTCTTTCGTATCACCACTCGAAAATCAAACTCCTGCAATAGTAACAATCATCTTGTGATCCTTACGATAATGCAAGTTTTGTTTACCAAATACAATAATGGTTAATGATTTGTGCAAAATAGAAAATGTGTTGCCATCAAATAATGTCAAAATTTCTTTGCAACAAAGGCCATTGGCAAAGCTTTTCGTTTTATTGTTGAGTAGTTTACTTCTACATCATTTAACTGGCGACTAGCAGATTGGATTGGAATTTTTTTTTTTTTGTATTCGCCTAGTCAAGCTAATACTACTCCAATTGAATACATGGATATATCAAAGTGGACATGAAATTTTATTGTCCAATTTGGCAGTCTTATAATGGGTACTGAAATGAGTGCCATGTGAGGGACGTGACTTTAAAGGTGAGTCTCAGAAGTAAATTCTTCACACTCAAGATGTCTGATGGTGATTCGCTTCAAAATCACGTTAACCAGTTTTAGAATCTCTTATAGCAAATGGCAGCTATCGGATCAATTATCTACAAGCAAGATGTAATCATGACTACTGATGAGCATTTATGATCATAAATCAAAAAGCGCAGTCGATAATGCTTGGTTTATGGATTCTATAGCCACTCAACATATGACTAGTCATTACAAACATTTTCAATCCTATACACCTTACATTACAAAGAAATTTGTTCATCTTGGGGACCATTATACACACACTATCAAAGGTGAAAGCACCTTAAGACTGAATAAATGTAAATGATTGCAAATGGATATTATAGATAAAATACAAAGTAGATGGAAGTATCGATCGAAGGAAAGCTAGACTTGTTGCACGAGGATTTTCCTAGATCCTGAATATCGACTATATTGAGACTTTCAATCCGGTAGTAGAGCATTCTTCAATCGGGCTTCTACTATCGTATTTCTTAGTAACTAATCTAGAGACACATCAGATGGATATACATATAGCTTATTTGAATGGTGTTATCAAAGAAGATGTCTACATGATAAAGCCCGAAGCTTATCTAATCAACATCAAAGAGAATCATGTATGTGAACTTCATAGAGCACTTTATGGCTTGAAGAAATATGCTAGAGCTTGGTTTTAGAGGATCAACACTTTTCTTATTGATCATGGTTATAACCCAAGCACTTCATATTGGAATGTCTACTTCAAGTCAGTGCAACATTATTTTATTATCATTACATTGTACGTAGACGACACACTACTATTCAGCAACAATGTCGAATTAATAAAATATGAGAAACAAATGTTGTTCTCAAAATTTGACATGACAAATCTGGGCGAAGCTCATTACTATCTCGGTATTTAAATCCAAAGAGACAGAGAGCAAAGACTGATTTACATCACTCAACAGAGATACATTTACAATATGTTACTCGAATATAGTATGATGAATGGCAAGTTAGCTCATTTGCCGATGGACCTAGGACTCAAATTGTCGAAGGACTAGTGTCCTCAGACAAAAGAAGATAAGGAGCAGGTGCATGAGTACCCATATCATTCAATAATTCTCTTATGTACGCAATGATCTGTACCAGACTAGACATAGTTTTTTCAATGATTCTCTTATGTACGCAATGATCTATACCAGACTAGACATAGTTTTTTCAATCAATTCCTTAAATCAATATATGTCTAATCTTGGTATTATACATTGGAAAACTCTTATAAGCGTTATGAGATACATTCAAGCTAATATGGACCAATGCATCTATTATGGAGCAGTCAACAATGACAAACTCAACATGCTCAATGGTTATTCGGATGCAAGTTGGGCAAGAGATGTAGACACATGTAGATCTACATCTAGATTTACATTCTTCCTCAATGATGGTCAAATTTCATGGAACAGTCACAAGCAAACCTCTATCGTCTACAGAACCAGAGTATATCGTTGTCTCTTAATCGACAAAGGAAGTAGTATGGTTGTGAAACTTACTATCAGATGTTTGTTTGAAGCATAATACTCTGACAATCGTCTATTGTGATAATCAAGGTGCTATAGCTTTATTGTCTAATCCCATGCTTCATTCTAGGAGTAAGCACATTGAAATCAAGTATTACTATATTGGAAGTAAAGTCTTTAACAAAGAGATAAGTTTGGGGTATTGTCGAACATGAGACATGACATCATATACTTTCATGAAGGCGCTGAGCTTGGATGCACACAAAAGATTTTGACAGAAGTAAGATTGAAGGTACTAATATTTTTACACAGTCTGTAGAAATACTTGGTAATGGCTAACTATAAGGGTCGCCTAGTGAAGATACGACTAGATCTTGTTGCAAACAACTAAAAGGACACTTGTGGAGCAAAACCACCCAACCAACAAGAAATGGCTAGTCAATACCCTACCCACTTCACCCCCATGCCATGGTGAATGAATGTAAGAGAGGAGGGGCTCATGGCTACAAAGATAAAAAAATCCAATAGGTAAGATGAGCAAGTTTCCACTAGTATATATATTCTCTCCCATGAGAGAATTATTCCTCTTAGGATTCCCATGCAACCTAGAATAGCAATTGACTTCCTATTCTTGCATTATAGCAGTCAAACACCATGCAAGTGTTCCTATGTCCAATTATGGGTATGGGTCCTCATATGATTATTAATTACTTAACCAGCCAAGCTCGGAATGACGAGGCATAACCAATAACCATATACATTGGAGTGACCGGCTATCCATGTCAGGAATTATTTCGAATCCCACATACTGGACATGGACATAACACTAACAGTCGATTTCGACAACGACAAACAGTATTGAGGTGTTGGAACTATTGAATGTCAATTGAATGTTCAACTATTGAATGTTAATTGAACTTGTTTTAAAGCTAATGATTTTTGCAAGGAGTTTCCGAAAAGCCTAACTGGATAAATGACAACGTGATATGGCTAAGCTCCAATTGTAATCTGCGACTAAACAATTGTCTTCAACTTCGTTTGGATAAACCTAAATGACATTCATGATTAGTATAAATAGTTGATCACTATGAAAGATTCAACTAGTTTTATCACATTTTGCAATATTTTCATATTTGGCATATTGAGGCCAAAATTTGTTTTAGACTTAGAGGTTGACTTTTCAAAGTTCATTAGTCTAAATTTCATTTGAATAAACACTTTTTGAAAGTGTGGAAAAGATAGAATGCGAGTTTGAGTAGATTCAATTTGAATAAGTTGGGTACATTGAATCCAGACCCAAAATTAGTAGGGTTAGCATTTTGGTGGGAAAGCCAAGTGGCCAAATAGGGTTTGGACCTGTTATAAAAGGATGTAACTCATGGAGAGAGTGATCTTCTCTCTTCTCTATCTCATTTCATGCTTATACATGGTTCTCTTGGGTTCTACTATCCATTGGTGCACTATCTTGGTGATTGCTTGCAATTCTATGTGTAGAATGATCTATTTGCTATTTTTGGATCCACACGTGTGAAATATAGTAGCTTTTTGGTTTTGTACGGACAGCAACAGTACATAATCATTTCATTCAAGTTTGATCAAGTTCTATTAGTGTTTGCATCACAAATTGTGTGTAGATGCTGATTTTTCTACATTGGTGAGATTGGTAGTGTATTTTTTTTTCTAGCCAAAGATCATTCAAGTAGATTGGATCTTAAGGATCTGAAATCTTTCACATGGTATCAGAGCTTGTGTTTCAGGTTATTGTAGTTTCTGGAAATTATGTTGCTTTCCTAACCTCTTTGGATGAGCCTACAAGTGTAGATTAAGCAAGGAAAGAAGAGGAGTGGATCCAAGCAATGAAGAATGGAACATGGAGATTGGTGGAGTTGCTTAGGACAAGAAAGCTAGTGGATGCAAATGGATCTTCAGGGTGAAGACAAACCGAGATGGATCTATCAACAAGTACAAGGCAAGGTTAGTAGCAAAAGGATATGCTCAACAACAAGAAATTGACTATGATGAGACCTTTGCACCCGTGGCAAAGATGGTAAGCATTTGAGTCATCATTCCACTTGGTACACTTTATGGATGGGATCTATGGCAAATGGACATTTCAAATGCATTCTTGAATGGTGATCTTGAGGAGGAAGTATACATGGAGCAACCCGAGAGCTACATTTCATCAACAAAGCCAAATCATGTGTGTCTGTCACTTCATTTGGAGAATAAAATCTCATCTTTGAACCATTATGACTTTGCAAGAAAAACCAAACTTCATAAGAATTCATTTGAATACTCGATGGGATTAACTTAGCTAGAGGCATCATCCATCCCAATGTGACTTCTTTGTAACTAGATCCAAATGGATGTGGACCTTTTTGGCATGTAAGCAAAAAGTCTCTAAAATAAATCTGAAAAGTTTGATGGAAGTTTTAGTGGCATAAAATACAACCACTGCACAAATAAATAGAAAACTTAAAGCTTTAAGGAAAAGTAGAACATCAATTCACATCATAAAAGGTTCAAACCAAACTTGTGGTTAAGACCCATGTTTTCAATGAGAACATACAAATACTTGAAAGAATGTGAAAGCCAGCAAACACGTAAATAGAAATAAGCATATGTCGAAGACGCAAGTGAACATTATTTACACAATAATTGTAATGCTCTTATTTTTTCCATTTTGAACATTTGCAAATAGTTTATGCCCATAATCTACGTTCGATTAGAGTCCTCAGCTTGTTTAGTTGGTGGATGCAATGAATAATAAAACATGACCTCAAACCCTAGATGAAGCAATCTCACAGCATATCAAGTTCATAATGGGGTTTGGACCATTGGGTGGGCCTTGGACAGAGGGACCGGGCCTAACCTGGATAGTAGTCGAGTAGGTCCATGGTCACTTGACCCCATGGTCCTACTCGACCATGGGGTCAAGTATATGAAGGGCGCTATAGTCGAGTAGGACCATGGTCACTTGACCCCATGGTCCTACTCGACTACTATCCAGGTTAGGCCCGGTCCCTATGTCCAAGGCCCACCTAAAGGTCCAGACCCCCATTACGGCCATGACAGAGGGTATCATATTTTAACATTAAGGCGTGAAGCCCCCCAATTCCAAGTATATACAATCCGTTTCTCTATAGTTTAAACTTTAAACCTTATATGAAGGGCGCTATTATTGTAAAAAAAACACTCTCTTAGCTATATTGGTTTGCCTGGATAAAGTTGGTAATCCATCTTTTGATGCCTCCAACACAGCTACCCTTTTGAGTGTCTTTCCTTTGGTTCACAAATAACTGATTCTGTCATAATTCCCTTTCTTTACAAAATCTACAACTGCACATAAGAATTTGCAGTATATGTAAATGTAAATATGTAATGGAATACTTTATTTAACAAATACCATATAATATTTTAAAATTTATAGAATGTAATAACACAATCTGAGTAGCTAATCATAATCACTAACACACATTTTTCATCGTAGGTCTTTTCACGAAAACACAACTTTTAAAAGATATTTAGTGCCAGCAGATATGTAAAGAGTACCATCTGTCTATGACACATACTTTACCTAAACAAGCAGAATCTGGAACAACATAAGCAATAGTGAAGGCAATCAATCTATCAGAGTATGTAATCATCTTCTCATTGTGACTTTCACAATTGCAGTTCACTTTGCACCGGGCTGTTCAGTTGACATCCTAACAGAATTATTGATTTAAGGAGCCATTACTTGTTCACTTGGTGGAAGCATTGACTGAAAAGGCCTGGTGAATCCAGGATGGGGAAATCTGCGCCGAACCTCACGACCCTCCTGACAAAGGGAGCATGGATGGCAGCAAAAATGCACAGCAAAATCACAAGCTGAATCACATCGTTCTCTACTTTCTTCAGATTCGACCATCCCAGAACAGCCTACAGATCTCGCAAAAGCTTCTCCATTGCCCTGAACACAACAAGAACACGACAAAGCTATCAATCTACACTTTATGAACAAAACCGCTAAAAGCATGTAAGCACTAACTCCTGATTGAACCAAGAAACAGCCATACATCAAGTAGCTTTTGTCTGATCTTATCACAACAAATTTACAACTCTGTAATAAAAAAAAAATTAAATTAATGCCCGACTTAAGTGAATGCACTTTTACATTGCCATGGGGGTGAATAACATGATTTTTTTGTCATTTACAAATATACACATTGTACAGACAGACATTGATTACAGACTTATGTTTGGATTCAGCAAGATACGACTCCAACAATTCAATAGATAATGATTTGGACCAAATCACATTAACGTGAACAGAAAATCAAGTACATAAGCTATATCAACCTTACGTATACAGGTCTAAGGAAGCGGATGGCGGACGCAGACGCACGTCCGATTTTTTTTTTTTTTTTAAATTTAAAAAAAATTTGCATCCGGACCCCCGGACACGTGCGTCCGTACCCTGGACCCCAGACGCATCTGTTTTTTTTTTTTTATAAAAACAAAAAAAAATTAAAAAAAATAGACGCGTCCGACCCCACGTCCGGGGGTCGGACGCGGGCAAAACAGCCCGGACCCTCATGTCTGATACAAGTATACCCAAAATAACCAAACAAGATGTCCAATCTTCAACCCAATAGAGTCCAACCACAAAGTCTTAAACCATCAACTTCACTGATATAGTTGCACTGCATCAGCAACACAAACGAAGCAACTTCCAAAATGGACTTCCAGAGCGTTCTGGCTCAGTCAGAACGTTCTTAGAAAAGATTGTTTTACATTTTCATGGGGAGCTTGGAGATTAGGTAGTAGGAGTGAGAAAAACCATATAAAAGGTTCAACAATGCCCATGGACAATTTCAAGTTCAAAGGATTGACTTTTCTGCCAAACAAGTCAGTAATCTGGAACTATTCTCCAGTTCAGCTATCAAATCTAAAATGTAATTATTCTACTCCCAAACATTTGTCATCCTCTGCAACTGATCACTAATGCTAAATAGATGGCAAACACAAAAGTTAAACACCCATACATATGAAGTTTGGACATGCGAGAAACTCCACCAGTTCTCTTATGCACTCTAGCCTGGGGCTAGTAGTTTATTCAAACTTGACTGCAACAAGTGTCTAAAGTATATTTATGCATCAAAACAACTTTAGTTTGGACAGCTTACAGACGCAGTCAACTTCCAATTTGTCCATGAGAACTCTAGCAAAGTTTACCTACGTATCCATCTGCTCAAATGATCAATTACATAACCATGGTATGTGTCAATGGTTGTTTGGCAGTGAATCAGCTCTTTGGCTGTCTCTGTACTGAGAAAGCTCTCTCAAGATCAGCCCTTCCCTGCAGCAATTCTAGAATTCAGCGGTTTTGGGAAAGCTTCTCTCCGTGAGCAAGAATGCTCATCTTCTTGTTCCTGAAAATATGTTGGATTCTAGCTAGAAGTGTGCTGGATTCACAACTGGAAATATGTTGATCCTGCAGCCGTGAATGTACCCCTCTTAGGCTTAGTGTGCTCGAATGGCAGCTGGAGGTATGTTGAATGCATCAACCTATAGTGATGTATGGTCTCAGACATTGCTCAGGAGGAGACATTCAGCGTGAGGTAGCAGAGAATTCCCACAATTTCGTCACGGCTCAAGGACTTTTGGAACTCACTCCCTAAGTTCTCTCTTCCTAAGTTCCTGGACAATCTTGACGAACGTGGTTCGTCAAGGTGACTTTTAAATTGGTTATCTTTGTCAAAATTGACTTGGGTGTTGGCGCTCATTTGACAATATACTTTTCCACAACAAGTTTTTTCTAGAATGTTAGCATGGCCTCCCAAGGGAAAAATCTCACCTGTGACATGTGTGGCTTCACTGCCAAGAAGAACCTAGCAAATCATATTGGCAAAAACACATGCAAGTTGGAGGTCTTGAGGCAGTCCCGTTCCCAACCTCAACAACCAACAGTCCCTACAAATCAGGATCCCCTGAACGAACGTCTCAGATTTTTTCGTTCCAATGTAATTCTGAAACAGATTCTGAAGGGTGCACACATTACTGCTGCAGAAGTTTTCTTCTATCAAAGCATCTGAGAAAGCTGACCTGACTTTATTAGGGTCACCGTTGACGTCTGAGGCAGTGCCAATTGTTTTGGAGAAGAAGAGAGTTGCCATCGAGCTCCTGACGAGTCGTCTACAGATTCTGCAGTCCCATCAAAGCATTGTTTCTGCTAAAGAACTGCCTCAGTACACCAAAGATGATGCATGTTTTGCGAACAACACCGGCTTGGCAGTTTCCTTCTTGCTTGTTGGAGTTTGATGACCGAATCCGATTGGCCTTGGAGAAGATCGGTAACTCAACCATGTCAGTCACAACATGGTGTCAAGCAAGCCTACCGGTCAGAAAGGGTGGTCTTGGACTGTGAACGGCGGATGTTGCTTTACCGGCGTAGTTGGCTTCTATACACTCAGTTCTATTGCTCATCAGCTCCATTCTCCCAGACTTTGACATAGATGATGTGTTGCTTGCTGCCACAACAGAATCGTGCCAGAAGTGTGATGTTGTTGCTCCAGCTCTTAGTAACTTGGGTTGTCAACAAGAATGGGATCAACCGCTCAGTCAAAACATTTTCCAAAATCTCCTCGAAACATCAACGGATATCGTCGATAAAGCGCGCCTTCTGGCAGTTTCCACACCTGAGTCAGGAGCTTGGGTGAATTACCGTCTCCTGTCCTCGGTAATTTGCTTGACGATGACTCATTGCGCATTGGTTCAAGCATCTGCTAGCCTCATTCTTGACACTGCAGTAAGCTGGTTGACGTCTTCGGTCTTCATGGATTAGGCTGCAAGTTTAGCACCAGCAGACACAGTCAACACGGATCAATCAACGAGTTGGTGCATCATGCTTTGAGCACGGCTTCCATTCAAGTGGTACTGGAACCAGCAGGGGTTGATAGAGGTGATTCAAAGAGGCCGGATGGAATGACCTTGGTTCCTTGGAAGCAAGGAAAGGCCCTGGTCTGGGATGTGACCTGTGTCGACACTGTTGCAACATCCCACATAGTCGGGACAAGAACACAACCGGGAAAGGTGGCAGACGAATGAATGATAATTGAATGACAATGACTTTGATCTCTCTTGGAGAAGCCTCATAATGTAGAGAACATGTGATCTTACAATTCTAGGTAATGAACCACCAATAGCCAGGTATTTGGAAAGCTGACCATCATGGAACCGAGTCATAAAGTGAATAGTCAAAAGTCATAGGACCTTTTCTCCCTTGTAGGTAAGTGCACTTCCTTGAAGACCCATCAAACTTGATTTTGGGCCATATTAAGCCTAACTCAAGCATTAACATAAATTGGACCCGCAATCTCCAACAAAATAGCCGTAGAATGCTCAACACATTATCTTTTAAAAGAAGTGAGGGCATCTGGTTAACGAATGAGTGATAAATTACGTGCATAAACACTCCACTCTATTGAAAGCGATCTTTTCTTAATCTCCATCTACAATCAATATTTGGTTATAGCCACTGAATTCTTCCAAGAAGCTATGCATTTCGTGTCCTACCATTGGTGAATGGAAATGGGAAGTAAGCCTAAATCATGAAGAAATTAAGTTTTTGAGCACCACAACAATCGGGCTCAACTACGAACTATGATTGATAGCATACCCCACAGTGAGATCCATTGTGTGCTCATAGATCTCCTTTGGTATTTTGATAGCTCCAAGCAAACACCTCCTTATAGGAGATCCATTCCACAGGAAATCCATTGTGTGCTCATAGATCTCCTTTGCTAATCTAATAGCTCCAAGCAAAACTTTCAAGATTTCTCTAAGAACTAGGGGCTTCTATAAGCGAATATTGTGATTCCCTTTGGTTCTCCTTCTATCCCTAAATTAAATGTAGTAAACGGCTCTTAGGTTAATTACAAAGAAATTAGTCACGCTAGAGTCTGCATCAACTTGCTGCTTCCTTTAACAACCTCAGAGAAATGAGGGGGGTGTTGGACTTCTTCTACAATCAACTTTTCCCTCTCTAGGTTGATCATGTAACTTTGGCCCGCTCCTCCCACAGGTATCATTTGGAAACAACTCTATATATACCTTATTCTAGTTTTTCATCGGAAGTGGAGGAGCAACTTCTCCATCGTATCATCCACAAGAATACATACGCATTTATCCTTCCTCGCTATGTTTTGTAAGGTGGTGACATGATTTTTTTTAATAAGAGTGTCACCACTCCAGTGTCCCAATCATGCACTACTTTAGCATCTCGTGACCCAAGTCAGCCTACTGATATCGAATATGCATCATTCATCTCATATAAGAGTATCTCGAATGTGGTTGGTCATTCTAGTCACCGTGTCGATGTATTTTAATGCGACTCCCTTCAATCGTTCGTAAATCTTCTCATATGTGAATCGTGATGTTAATGTCAAAGCCTCCATCAATTTGGACCCCTCCTATCATCAATTCTTGCATCTCCAAATCTAAAGTTGGTAATTCATCATCCAAAAATCATTTATTGCACTAGCAACGAATGCGTTAGGAGAAATCCATGTTATCTATGATCAATCAACACATTGGCAATGATCAGATATATGGAATAAAGGCATCAACTACTGTGGGTCACATTGTTAGAATTCATACTAGGGACCTTAGCTAACAGCTCAAGAGAAATCTCTGGTGTTCTATGATCAATTTGGCAGGTTGGCAATGATCAAATTTATCAAATAAGGGCAACTTGCATTAACTATTGTGTTGTAACCTCCACTCAAAAATTGTTGGTTGTCGTCGAGGAGTATCTTGGACTTGTTGTAGGGGTGGCGCTTGTTAAGCATTTTAATTGCCCTGGTTGTGTATATTGACCCTTGGAGGGGGTTGACCGTGTTCTATAATGTATAGCCATTGTCAATGATAACGCAAGCAATTGCGGTATCTACTATCGATGGCCAACAGCATTACAACATCCACAAGATTCTTCTTGTCGCTCTCTCCTTGGTGGATGTTGCTTTGCTGTTGTAATGCTTAAACCACAAGTGGTGCTTCTTGTGGCTGGGCCATGTAAACATTTAAGGTATTGGTTGCATTGCATAGAGGTCTACTAGCTATGGAGCATAACTTGGGCTTGTTGCAATCTTCTGCAAATCTTTATCAAATCATTCCAATATCCACATATAGCACAAGGTTCTGAAGGACATTTAGTCCACCTTATCTGCAGGCTCTACAAATGATTTGTCAATCAAAAAAAGCAGTGGTTGGTTCTACTTCCTCCTTCTTCTCCTTCTTTCCTTGTCTTTTTTGGAGTTCTTATAATGTCTCTTGTGTTTCTTTTCTACCACTCCGAAATGTTGAGTAAATTGTCATGCAACAATTTGATGATCCCAAAATCTCACGACTAGCACTCATACCATGTAACAATCCAACACAATATCCAAACAATGTGAACTGTTGATTGCATATCACAATGATAAAAGCGTGATGATTGCTCTCCACCCAAGTTCAAATGCATGCATGTCACAATCCATCGCATGAAAATAAATTAAGTCATATGCATGAACAAAAAGGGCCAAATAGGGCACGAATGTCACCAAATAGGGTACATCATGCATGCCCTTTCAAGTACATACATGCATAACCACCTTCCCTCAGGATTTCATCATGATGAAAAGTATGTTTGCCCTTTCAAGTACATACTTGCACATGCACATGCATGCATGACCACTTACACCCCCCCCAAGAAAAAAATTTCATCATGATAAAAACTATAGACACAAGAAAAGTGTAGACATACATGCAGCAAAAATCAAAACTCACATGCAATACACATATTACAAATTTCTCAATAGAATTCCACCAAAGTAAAAACTTAGCTCCTCCACCAAAGTAAAAACTTAGCTCCAACACGGTGGAGCATACACAAATCCATAACTAACAATCTTGACTAAAGTTTCGATTGATTCTAGAGCTGAAAACAACACTCCCTTGTTCAGATAGAAGATCTTTGTCTACAAAGCCTCGTCCAACAATCACAAAATGGTAGCGTTATGCGTAGCTATCACAACTTACCTAATGTATGCATACAAAAAACCCAACATTACCAGCACAAATCTATAGTGCAAAGTTAACATGCAAACTTTTTCAAGTAAGGAGTAAAAGAAGTAATGCAAGAAAATGAAGTTGCCACACTCCAAGCAACTAGGAGAATCATAATAAAGAAGAGGAAGGAGATCCTCTTAATCTAATCTCGCAAAATCTACACTTGTTCTCCCTTGAATCACCACACTAGAGACCTTGATATTAACCAAATATCACGAATCTCAACGTAAGCGAAATATAAACAACTAACAATCACCTCGTAAAAGGAGATGTGCCCTACCCGATTGACCAATTGCAAGGTCAATATAGATCCTAAAACTGTGAAACTTCCGCCACACATTATTTCACAAACGTTCTCGATACAAGGTTTAGGTTGATTCATAAAAGATCAATATGTACATCAGCTTGAATCCCATTCTATCTCATTGTAAATCATTGAAACTAACTAAAAATTACAAAGTCATAAAAAAGTAGAGAATGTCTGATCTATCTAAATTCAATTTTCATGTAACTAATAGAGAATAAATAAACTTTGTTTTAACTCTTTTATTCCATTTGCCTATTTTCTTTGGAGGGACCGATTTAAACCGTCTGAATAGTCTCAAATTTTCTGATTTTAAAAGGCAAGAAACATTGTAACTAGCTGTACTGTCACAAACTTAGCACAACAAATACCATTGAAACAAATCTATTTGAAACTCAAATGTGAAAATGCATGACCATAAAAAATAGTTAGGTTGTAACACATAGCATATAAAACAAATGTCCTACTCAAAAATCTCAATGATCAAACAAGTACAAGATTTTCAAGCCACATAAGCAAATAGCAAATCGATTTGACAGTCTAGTACGACATGATTAAGCCAATAGAACCAACCAGGTTCACCTCGCAAAACCTTCCAAGCATGTAAGTTAAAATCACATTACAAAAGTATCCAAGAATGCACATCATGTGATAACTTCAAAGAAAATATAAGATTAAAAACTTTTTTAAATTTTACAACTAGCTATGCAGCAAACAACTACACCTTTTGAACCTACCCTTTGCAAGCTATTCAATTGCAAAGCTAAATACCAAACACCTTGCCTATAATCAGGTCTAATAAGGACAAAATTGTCACGAACAAGTGTAAGCTTTTTTACGTTCTCAAACAGATTGCAAACATAGTCTCAATAGCAATCATGTGGATGAACAAGAAGAAAAAGAAGAGTTGTTTTAAGATAAAAGGGCCGGTAAATTCTCAATTCCTCGTCTTCCATAATACCAATGAAATTGAGCTGGTTATGACCCTATATTGGATGATTTGATTGTCAAACATGTAAATTTTACAGAAGGAACCTCAATAAGAAATTGCCTAATTTAAAATCAGCAAGCGAAAAGAGATTGACACTCCAGAAAATCCTACTTCTGGCTTATAGAAAACAAAGAGAAATTGAGATGCATATAAAACAATATGCTAAATGTGAACCAAGCATATCATGTTTCAAAAAAATTAGAAAGTAAGAAGACTGACTAAACAAGCCTATATAAAAGGAGAACAAAAACTCTGAACAAGCCTATATGAAGGAGAACAAAAACTTAGTCCACACTACCATCTGGCTCCAGGCTAAGTGGAAGTATCAAATCTCGATACAAAAAACAATAGTGAGCTGATAAGCATCCGATACTGCATCAACAACTTTCCTAAATTCAGAAAATACAATTAATCAGTTTGCGACAAGAAATAGTAAGAAAAAAATGAGGTGCCATACCTGAAGATTGAATCTTCGGCGAATAGCAGACCTCATGGGAAATGAGAAACATGGAGCAAGAAAATTTGAGTTGAAGAAAAAATTTCCAAGAAAGTAAAGACTGCTGTAACCAAGGCAGTGATTGGCGAAAGTGCCTGGCATAGGATTCAGCCGCTCCACATTGCTTCCATAGAGCATACAAGGTACGAGTGACCCCAATACACCTGCAAAACATACATTCGAGCTCAACATAAAAACCTCTGACATTCTTCTTTAGTATCTTTAACTTTATCCTGCAATTACCATGCATTTTGAGAAAAGGACATTGCGTCCATCACCCGTAAAGCACCTCCTCCCCTTATTTTCTAACAAGACTTCCTCAGTTTTCATAACGGAAAGTGCACATGATGTAGTCCTTGTGCTCCTACCGAGGCTGCCCTCAGCGGGGGCCGAATACCACATAGCATATTTTTGGGAACTTTACCTTCTGTGCATGTATGTATGTATAAAAGACAAAACACTTCAGAGATCCAATTTATGAAATCTTCACCAAGGGATCATAGATTTCAAGCCTATTTTCAAAAAGGGGCCCAGTCTGCAGTCCTTTTTTCACTTGTGAAAAACCTGACAAATTGGACACCTTCCCGACCTAAGATGGATCAAAACAATGCCCCCGTTCTGCACTGGGCAAGGTGGCTCCAAATAACAAAGAGAAGTGCTTCATATTAGGTCATTGGTTTGGGCATATATTTCTATCTTGAAAACCCCATTAACCTGGGGTTATGCACCGAAGTGCAGGCAGGGAATCAACCTTGGTGGGCAAGCTCAACTCAAAGCCGCAGCTACACCAACACGCTGCGCGTGGGACGATGTAATTGGACATAACTAAGCAGAGACAGACAATCTATAGTAGAAATTGGGGAAATGAGACTCACAGACTTCCAGATCACTGCTGCAGAATTCATCATTGGAACCAAGGCAGGCGAAGAGGCTGGATGCCCAGGGTGTGCGGGGAGCAGGAGCGCCGACCACCGATGATGCGACCGGTAACCCAGTCACCACCTCTGCCTCTTGGGGCTCCTTTTGTTCCGGCTCCTTTTCACCCTTGTACAGCTTCTCCTCCTCCAGCAGCCGGCTCTGTTCTTCGCAATTCTCCATAGCAGCTTGCCTTCCTTCTCAGATAACCTAAAACACACACAAAACGCGCAAATTCAGCTCACACACTCACTCAGATCCGCGAATATTGCGATTTGCCCCAAATACACAAAATCAAAGTGCGAACCAAAATCCTCAGATCTGCCAAACTACATACGCAGCAATCAATCAAATCAAAGTGCGAACCAAAATCCTCAGATCTGCCAAACTACATACGCAGCAATCAATCAAATCAAAGTGCGAACCAAAATCCTCAGATCTGCCAAACTACATACGCAGCAATCAATCAAATCAAAGTGCGAACCAAAATCCTCAGATCTGCCAAACTACATACGCAGCAATCAATCAAATCAAAGTGCGAACCAAAATCCTCAGATCTGCCAAACCAGAGGTAAATTGCTACTACATACGCAGAAATCAATCAAATCAAAGTGCGAACAAAACGCGATGAATGCAGCACCAGCTTCGATTCTCCAAATGCGAACGCGAAAACTGAAATGAGACGCCATACCCGCTTGGCCGCCTGCCAATATCAACGGTCCGTTCCGTAAACGTGGCAGCATCTGAAGCGCATAGTGGCCTCCGGCAACCTCGCGGAAGGCCGTTGCAAAGACGTGTACACGTGGCTGAAATTGGATCCCTGTTCCCTTTTAGATTTTGGCCACCTTCCAAATAAGTGGCCTGCATATTCCAAACCTCAACCCACCCGCGAGTCCTCCGAATACACTTTCTACATGCGTTTCTTTGTACTCTAATGAGTTTCTCCATCTTTTATTAATAAAAACAGGAAGTTCGGAATACACTAGCCCATAAGAATGCACTATATGCAGTTAGTTGTTGCCTTGAGAAGTTCAGTCCCCTCTCTCTATCCTTCTCTCACACCTATTCACTTAGAATTTGCTTTGCACAGGAACACATATTATGCCACACAGTAACACAGACAGAAAACACTCTCCACAGCAAGCTCACATACCAACTGTATTTCTCAAAATGAAATTACACTGTACATATAGTTGTTCACTCAGACAACCCATGCATGACCCAGGTTGTCGTTGGCGGGACACGTGTCCCATCGACTTGCCTCGTGGCGAGGCCAACTATTCCTTATCCACTGATAGGACTCACAGTACAGTAACACAGTGATTCTACTTTAATTCTAACTCTCTCCCTTAAAGTAGAGTCTACTTTTTATACAGTCATATACATAGCTTTAAAGTCAACAAACTTTAAGTACAAAAAGCTTTGCTCTAAACTTATCAAACTTTTCTCCAGTAAGTGGCTTAGTGAAAATATCAGCTAGTTGTTCTTCTATGCCACTGAACAATATGAATTTCACGACTCAATAGCCTCTCACGTATGAAGTGATACTGAATCTCAATGTGTTTAGTTCTCGCATGGAACACTGGATTTCTTGCTAGTTGAATACCACTCTGACTGTCGCTATGTAAAGTCGTGGGATTTTTCTGCTTCATGCCAATTTCTTCCAAGATTTGTCTCAACCATATAACTTCATGTGTTGCACTACACATTGCCTTATACTCTGCTTCTGTGGTGGAAAGAGCAATTGTACTTTGCTTCTTACTAGACCAGGAAAAGCAACTACCACAAAATTGGAATACATATCCTATGGTGGATCTACGATCGTTATAGTCACCTCCCCAATCCGCATCCACATAGCCACACAACTCAGGTAAATCATCATGCTTCTTATAAATCAAGCCATACTCTGAAGTGCCTTTCACATAACGCAAAATGCGTTTAGCTGCCTTCCAATGCGTTTCCGTAGGTGCTGCTATAAACTGACTTACAATGCCAACAACATAGCATATATCTGGTCTAGTCGTGGTAAGGTAAATCAAGCTCCCTACTAACTGTCTATATAGTGTAGCATCAAATGACTGTGACTCATCAAGCTTAGAAAGCTTTTTACCTGGTTCAATATGAGTGTTTATTGGTTTGCAATCCTGCAACCTAAACTTGTGCAGCAACTCTTTGACATACTTCACCTGTGTTAAACCCACTTCATGTTCTTTTTGTCACACTTCTACTCCAAGACAGTAATGCATTTGGCTGAGATCTGTCATCTCGAATTGTTCCATGAGGTCTTTCTTAATCATGTCTATCATCTCTTGATTATTTCCCGTAATAATCAAGTCATCAAAGCAACCATACCATCAAAGTATAAGACATATAGATTTGGATCAGAATGTGTTCTCACCATCCCCTTTGAACGAAAGTGGGCATCAATCCTGCTATACCACGCACGTGGTGCTTGTTTAAGACCATAAAGCGCTTTCTTCAAGCGACATACTTTATTTTCATGTCCCTTCGTTACAAAGCCTTCAGGTTGATCCATGAACACTTCTTCTTCTAACTCACCATTTAGAAAAGCAGATTTCACATCCATCTGATGCAAAGGCCAACCAAAATGTGAAGCTAAAGCAATAAGTAGACGTAGAGTATTCCACTTACAAACCGACGCAAAGGTCTCCTCATAGTCGATGCCTTTATTTTGTGCGTACCCTTTGATCACCAATCTTGCTTTGTGCTTTGCTATACTTCCATCTGCATGGTACTTAATCCTGTATACCCATTTGCAACCAATGGATTTCTTGCCAACTGTTGGTTCTACTAAGTCCCATGTGCTATGCTTAGCAATTGACTCCATCTCCTCTCCCATGGCCTTGACCCAAATGTCATCATCCTTCGCTTCACCATAAGTCGAAGGTTCTTTGTTTTAAATAATGTTAGATAAGAGAGCATAATTTGCTTCATACCTTTCAGGTAGTATCTTCTCTCTTGTTGATATCCGTAGCTCTCCCTGGTTAGATGATCCTGGAAAGTCATCTATGTCGTGGCTCTCCAACAATCTCTCAAACCACTTAGGGAGCTTCTTATCAGGTGATCGGCATCTTGGTGGAAATGTATCCCACGGTACATCCTTCTCCTTGCGCTTGTCACCTGCAACTTCAATCCTTTTTGCACCAAAGGGTTTGTCCCTACCTCTCCAACCTGTTTCTTGAGATTGAGTAGTAGTATCTTGAGATGTATCCTCATGTTCATCACTCGGAAGGTCAATGAATGGATCATCATCAGGTGGTATCCTCACTATACCATCTTTTCCACTGGATGTGTCTATCTTCTCAGCATCCTCGTCTTCATACATCTTGGATTCATCAAAGATAACATCACGGCTTATATGGATTTTGTTTTCGACTCGACCAAAACATCTATAACCCTTCACACAATCATCATATCCTAGGAATATGCACTTGATAGCTTTTACATCAAGTTTACATCTCTCTTCCTTAGGAATGTGTACAAAGGCCTTACATCCAAAGATTCGCAAGTGGTTCACCTTTGGCTTCTTCTTCGTGAATGCTTCATCGGGTGTTATCTTTGGTATGGCAATGATAGGACTTCTATTTTGAAGATAGACTGTCGTGCTATATGCTTCTGACCAAAAATCTTTTGGTAGTTTCATCTCAGCTAGCATAGATCTGGCACTTTCCACAATCATACGATTCTTGCGCTCAGCTACACCATTGAAAGCAGGAGTATGAGCTTGCGTAAATTGTCTTTTAATCCCACATTGATCACAAAGATCATTGAAGTCATTAGACTTGTACTCACCTCCACCATCTGATCTTAGGACTTTGATCTTCCTACCTGTCTGATTTTCGACCAATGCTTTGAAGCTCTTGAAGTTATCAAATGCATCTGCTTTCTTCTTCAAGAAGTAGATCCACGTCTTTCGTGACATATCATCAATAAAGGTCATGAAATAGAAGGCTTTACCTAAGGACATGGTCCTCATAGGCCCCCATAAATCTGTGTAGATGAAATCCAGGATGTTCTTTGCTCTTGCAACACCCCCTTTATTGAACTTCTCTCGATGTTGCTTCCCATATACACAAGATTCGCACATCGATTTCAAGTGATCTTCTATGGTAGGCAATCATGTTACCATCTCCAATTTTCTCATCAAACTGAGGCTTTCCAAGGTCAAGTGACCAAGCCTCTTATGCCACAACTCAGTTTGTGATGGAATGGACGATACAAGTCCATGTTGCCCCTTAATTGTAGCATTCAACCTATACAATTTTGTATTGGGCTCTCTTACTCCATCCGCAATAACTTTGAACTTTTGGTTCACATCCTTCACAAAGCAACGATCATGGGCGAATTCTACTTTCAACTTTTGATCAGTAATAACTCCAACAGAAAGTAGATTTTTCTTCAAACCTGGTACGTAAAGTACCTCCTTGATTATCCTGCTTTTGCCATCAGGTAGTTGGATTGAAACGGTGCCTATCCCCTTGATCTTGCACACCTCACCATTTGCTTGTGGAATAGACGTTCCATTATCCAACACCTTCAAACTACTAAACCAATTCTTGTTACCTGTCATGAGTCTTGTGGTTCCTGAGTCAATATACCATGCTTGATCATCTTGATTAGATGACAATGCAGATATGAAGATGCTAGAGTCTTCAATCTCACCCTCATCGACAAAGTTACCTGCTTGTTTTGGTTTCCCCTTGCTTTGTTCCGCCAGGAATTTGCGACATTCACTCTTCCAATGGCCCTTTTTACCACAATGGAAGCACTTGCCTTTGTTCTTAGTTTTATTGGAAGATCCCTCATCCTCCTGAGACTTGGCAAATTGCTGCTTAGACTTCTTCTTGCCCTTGCCCTTGTCTTGTTTTTGGCGTGTCGCAAGTGCTTGATCGTCAGTATTTTGACGTCTAGTTTTCACCATTTCTCACTGTTGCTCTTCCTGCATCAAGATTCTTGTGAGCTCGTCAAAGGTTGGCAATCTTTCTCTTGATGCTATTCCGCTCACAAACATCTGATAGGGTTCTGCAATGCCACACAATGCATTGTGCACCAGCTCCACATCACGTATGCGCTCACCAATAGAATGCAGTTCATCTCTCATTGTCTTGATTCTGGTCATGTACATCTAAATGTGCTCTCCTTGTTCCATGCGGGCACTATTCAACTTTGACTTCAGAAACATGATTCTTGACGGATTTGACATCTCGAACTGCTCCTTTAGCACATCCCATGTCTGTTTGAGTGTAATAGCATCACAAATGTGGGTAATGATGTGATCCTTCACTGACAAGTTAATGAAGGTCAAAGCTTTCCTCATCTTTTTGTCAAACATTTTGATGTCTGTTTCATTTGGTGGCCTTCTCTCATCATCGGTGACGACTTCCCACACGTCTTTCTCCATCAGTATGTTTTTCATTTTGAATTTCCACACTGTATAGTTGGAAAACCCATCTAATTTGTTACTTTCACTCAAAATGGACTCTCCCATGTTTGCCATCGCAAAACTGCTTGAAACTTCTGTCTTAGGCTAAGAACAGTATGCCGAGGCCAACAGTGATGTCAGAAGTTGAAAATAATGACCTGCACTTTTTCCCTTACCAGGCCACTCGCCGCTTTTTCACCAATTTAAAAGCCAAATCGGCGTCGCCTTCCGAAATGCACTCAGTCGTCAACTCCCAACAACGTGCCTAGTGAAATGGTGAAATCACTTATGGTGTACTCCAAATACTTTCTCCGCTGCAATCACTCTGTTTTGCTACCGTATTTGCAGGTACAGTCGGCCCTTCGTTTGGAGGTTATAGCCTTTCATTTGGGTCAAAATGGGCAAAGGACTTTTCTAGTTTTTGAACTGTTTCTTCACCTTGAAGAAACTTCACTCTTCACTTGTAAAGGGACCCAGCTCAACTTTCAGTATGAAATTTTTTAATGAAGTTGAAGGCCAGAATGCACTTCACTTCTTCAGGGCCCTGTTCAAAGCTCATCCAATGGCTGAATTAATCTTGTGGTCCAAATTTCTCTCCCATCACAAGTTTTGGACCGTCGATGCATTTGACACCTCATCCAATGGTCCAAACTACATCTGGACATTGAACCGCACTCCTACAGTCGCTATGGTCTTCGAGACAATACAGTATCCATCGCGTTGGGCGTGCGAACAGCCCGTGACCCCCCTGTCTGCGGCCACGCCTCCCCACTCTCAAAATTGTCCGATCTAACTCGCCTGTGGTTCATTTTGAGCACAATCTGAGGCCTGGAGCAGGGTCGCCCTACTGATTCCAAGACTGTAGAGTGTTCAGTCAAGAAATTTCGTGGAGAAATGGTGATTTTAGCTCAAGTTGACAAAGTGGCTTTTTTCACTTTTTTACCACAAAGTTGCTAGGTTAACTGTCAGGAGACAAATCTCTAACATAAACCTCAGAATCTCTCCAGGCTGGTTGACAATGTGATGACCTTCCTTCCTGTCCTTACAGCATCCAAAACAGTGCACAAACAGCGAAGAAATCATCAGTTATGTATAAAAATCGTAACCCCAAGCCCGATTTCAATTTTCAGTTGGCTTCAAAATTGTCAATTTTTCACCAAATTTTTTTCTGTCTGATGTTATGCACATGCTAATAATCCCTCTGTTGAGGTTAGCAAGCCTCTATAAATTAGAAACCGTGCACCAGTGCTTCTCTTTGCGTCTTCAACCCTCCGTAAATCCCAAACTCTCAGAAGACAGTTCTCCCGAAGCTCTCTTCAACGACGATGTTGTACTTTGTACACTCCCTGTACGGCTCTAATACCAACTTAGAATTTGCTTTGCACAGGAACACAGATCATGCTACACAGTAACATAGACAGAAAACACTCTCCACATCAAGCTCACATAGCAACTGTATTTCTCAAAATGAAATTACACTGTACATATAATTGTTCACTCAGGCAACTCATGCATGACCCAGGTTGCCGTTGGCGGGATGCGTGTCCCGTCGACTTGCCTTGTGACGAGGCCAACTGATTATTATCCACTGATGGGACCCACAGTACAGTAACACAGTTATTCATTCTAACTTATTCGCCCTTGAGGCTTCAACCAACCCAGCTTCTGATCTACCTCTCAACCCCCGTTAAAGGCCCTCCCTCCTTCAACGTTTTGGGGTACCCACACAGCCCATTCCCCTTCCGCATACCAAGTTACCACTGCTCTTTGGGAAACAATTTTTTTGTAGTTTCTACCCTATTGAATTACAGTTTGAGGCCAAAAGGAAATTTGGCCGCTTGGGCACATTGCTCATAAGCTACGAAATATGCTTGCTTGATCACTATACCAAATTTCAAAGCCTAGTTATGGTGTTGTATGGTACATCCAAATTTAAGTGTGGAGACATTGGTATGAAAAGATGTGATGTTTTCCCTACAATGTTTTAGAATTATTGTCTTTTTTCTACAAAATCAGTGGACCACATGAACACTAGTTTATATCTTATAAATAGCGTTTGCATAAAGAATGATTGAAAAAAGATGAGCCAAAAATGTGATCCCAAAGCTAAGTTTCAAAGCTTCTATTCCACTTCTCTAAATCATCATGAAGTGACAAGAAAGTAGTACAAATTGGTGCAACAGTGTTATACCAAATAGCAAGATTTGCATTTCCAAAGCTTAGCACCACAACTACTTTGCAAATCTTGGTTTGAAAAAGGTGTGCATTCCCAAACAGTCATGCTTCGACACTAATCTACATAAGGAATCGGGTTGCTTTGCATCCATAAATCTACAAAACTACCAACATGCAATTATGCCAATGTAGGCAAGTAGGACACCACTTATTAACAATAGAAAAATATCCAAAAAAAGATGAAATGTGCAAATTCGGCATCACTATTACAATGCTAAGTGCGAATGAATGTGTTGGTGAAAGCGTTCAACTGCAACACAAAAATTAGTGGGCTCATAGTGAAAGTGCTCAACTCCAACATAAAGTCACTAAATAATCAGCTCATAGATATTGAAGAAGCTATATTGTCTCAAAGCTTTACTTATAAACACAATGACACACAACTTAAAGAAAATGTCATACCTTTTTACAAGCTCTTGCATCATTGTCCTTCTTTTTTTTCATCATTGAGTGCAAACACTCCACTACCTCACAAATACTTAACCAACAATCAAAGACAAATACCTTAAACTACCATTGCCATCAATCCACAAACAATTATGCATAACAATAATTTATCAGTTCACAAGTAATCACACAAAGCAAGAGCAACTTTCAAACAAACACTCATTCTCACCCTCATTGTCCAACTAACAAGCAGACATTCACTAAATCCCTTTAACAATAAAGCCATCAACATAACCAAAAAACTCTCATTCTCACCCTCTCCCCAATTGACTCCCTCTTGTTGGAAGAAAGGATGTTCAATAGAGAAATCATTGCATTCGATAGATGCACTATCGGGCTCTATCGAAAAATCCTTCTCCTAATGCATGATTATGCCTATCATATTCAAAAAAAACTATCGCGACTATTGTCACGTTCGAATTCTAAGTGATTCTAACTCTTAAATCATTAGAATTATTAGATTCATTTTGTAAAAAAACATAACAAAATAAACATTGTTATATCAAAGTATTCGATAATTTAGCAAGTACCATGTACAAATTAGAAGAATCGTGAGCACAAAACAATAGTGGATGACATTTTCACTTTGTCTGACATTTTCACTAATAAGCACTAAGTGTTTCTAGCAATGCACTATATTAATCTCCATAATCAATATGCAAAAGGGCTATTGTAGCTAAAGAAGCTAAAGAAGAGTTCACCTAGAAAGTGCTTGTGAAAGATTTCAGATCCTTAAGATCCAATCTACTTGAATGATCTTTGGTTAGAAAGAGAAATACACTACCAATCTCACCGATGTAGAAAAATCAACATCTACACACAATTTGTGATGCAAACACTAATAGAACTTGATCAAACTTGAATGAAATGATTATGTACTGTTGTTGTCCGTACAAAACAAAAAGCTACTATATTTCACACGTGTGGATCCAAAAATAGCAAATAGATCATTCTACACATAGAATTGCAAGCAATCACCAAGATAGTGCACCAATGGATAGTAGAACCCAAGAGGACCATGTATAAGCATGAAATGAGATAGAGAAGAGAGAAGATCACTCTCTCCACGAGTTACATCCTTTTATAGCAGGTCCAAACCCTATTTGGCCACTTGGCTTTCCCACCAAAATGCTAACCCTACTAATTTTGGGTCTAGATTCAATGTACCCAACTTATTCAAATTGAATCTACTCAAACTCGCATTCTATCTTTCCCACACTTTCAAAAAGTGTTTATTCAAATGAAATTTAGACTAATGAATTTTGAAAAGTCAACCTCTAAGTCTAAAACAAGTTTTGGCCTCAATATGTCAAATATGAAAATATTGCAAAATGTGATGAAACTAGTTGAATCTTTCACACTCCCTCTTCAACTAGTTTTAGCATAGACTTTGATAATACTCCAAGTGAAGTCCTATGCTTCATGAAGAAGTATTTTCCGAATGCTTTGGTGAAGATATCAGCTACACATTCCCTTGAAGACACATGTTGAAGCTCCACCTCCTTTGTAATGACTCGCTCCTCACAAAATAATATTATATCTCAATATGCTTGCTCCTAGCATGAAAGATAGGATTGGATGCCATTCTTTAGGCTAATTGATTGTCACAGAAGATGATTGGGCTCTCTGAAAAATCCAGCAAGTGAAGATCCTTGATCATTCTCTTGATCCATACCTTCTCCTTTGTGCAATGTGTAAGAGCTTTGTACTCGGCCTCACTAGATGACAATGATCACCTTCCTTCACAAAACTTAGAGGTTGCTCCATGTAAATCTCCTCCTCAAGGTAACCGTTGAGAAATGCATTAGAAACATCAAGCTAGAACATACTCCATTTGTGAAAACACGCAAGAGATATGAGTATTCGAATTGTTACCATCTTTGCAACTGGTGCAAAGGTGTCTTCATAGTCAAGACCTTTGATCTGTGAGTAGCCTTTGGCACAAAGTCTTGCTTTATACTTATTGATAGATCCATCATGATTATACTTGATTCTGAATACCCACTTACATTCAATCACATGCATGTTGTCTGGTGGCTCCACAAGCTCCCATGTGTTATTTGACATCAAGGCTTCAAACTCTTGGGTCATTGCTTCAACCCACTCCTTGGATTGAAGAGCTTCTTGGACATCTTTAGGCTCTTCATCTGATATGCAGAGAGAATGATAGGAGGTTTTACCTTCCACTTGTCTTCCTTCTTCATCATATGTGAGCCTCCTTGGCTCAGATCTTGCTCTTGCAGTTCTTCTAGGTGAGGTAGCTTGAATTTGCTCCTCCTCAAGCCTCTGCCTCACCTCTTCTTGAGCAGCATCAAGATTGATGATTGTAGATCTTAGTATCCTTGATTTGTGCATCATCCAAGTTAAACTTTTGATCTTCATGGAAGATCACATCTCTACTAACAACATTCTTGTCAATAGAGGGTAAATAAACTTTGTATGCTTTTTTAGTGGATGCATATCCTACAAAAATTGTTTTTACAGCACTAGGATCTTCCTTCTTCCTAGTTTCTAGAGGCACATGCACAAAGCATACACAACCAAAAATCCTAAGATGATCTACCTTAGGCTTTTTCTTATACAACATCTCAAATGGTGTCTTTCCTCCTATTGCAAGATTTGGAAGCCTATTACAAAGATAGTTTGCACATGCAACTGCCTCTCCCCAAAATTCTTTAGGCAGAGAAGCTTCTAGCCTAATGGCTTTTGCACATTCACACAAAGTTCTATTTTTTCTCTCAACAACTCCATTTTGCTTAGGAGTATATGAACAAGAAAACTCTCTTTGAATACCCTCTCTCTCACAAAAGTCTTTATAAAGTTATTGGAGGTGTTTTCTCCTCCACTATCACTTCTCAAAGCTTTCAACTTGAAAGGAAACTGCTTTTCTACATAAGCTTTGAAAGTGAGAAAAACATCATAGACCATGGCTTTAGAAGGCAGCATATAGATCCAAGAATATCTTTTATAATCATCTACAAAAGAGACAAAGCAATTTGCTCCTCCTTTGCTTTTAGTTGATAACATCAGAGTGCACAAGTTCAAATGGTTGCTTTGTCTTGATACTTGATCTAGGAAAAGGCCTTTTGTGTGATTTTGCCAGCACACAAGCTTCACAAGGTAAAAGCTCCTTTGACAATGTCTTTGGTAGTCCAACAACTTTTCCTTCCTTGACCATAGATTGCATGGCTTTGAAATTGGGATGTCCCAATCTCTTATGCCACAGATCCTCCTGTAGAACCTTGGTCTCATATGCAATATCTGCAATGTTAGCACTCTCCCTAGAATCTAGTTTGTACAACTTACCAATTCTAGATCCTCTAGCAATAACTTCATTTTGATCTATCTTTCTTTTTGCCATTTGAAGAAGAATCCACTTGATCTTGCCCTTTAGATCACTTGCTTTTTGCTTTTGCCCTTGAATTTTTCCTTAATAAACATAGCCTCCTCTCCAACTTGAGATTTGATGAAGATCCACCTCTAGCTTGAAATCTATATTTTTCATTGATCAAGATCTCTTGAAGATCAATCAAACTTGGCAAAGTTCTTTGGATAGCAAGACTTTGAACAATGTTAGCATGAGCATCCAACAATCCATTAAGAATAACTTGAAAAAGTTCTCCTTAATGCTCTCATGACTCCACTTGATGTAGCCATGTAGCAATGACCTGATCCTCTCTTTCAACCTGTTTCAATGCACAAAGCACTCCTTTGAACAACAACAAATGTCTTCAAAAGGAAATCACAAAGATATGAAACTTCTCAATTCTCTTCTAGCACTTATACCTTGCAAATCAACACATAGAATCACGAAATCTTGATCAACCTGTGATCTATCCTCAATCTACTGAATTTTGCTTCATAAGATTGAAACACACTCAAATGAACTTCAGTGACCTCACTATCTAGAGATCCTTCAAAATCTACATGCAAATGCCAAAAACTTGATATGCAATCTATTAGCCACCACTTAGGCTATTCCAATTATCCAAAAATTGGCCAAATCCAACATGTGATGCAAGAAATCGGAATTGGTCAAGATTATAAACCTATATAGGGTTTTGATCTACAAAAGATTCAATCTACTTGCAAGAAACTCGATTTTTGTGTAGAATCCAATCAAGCATGCTCTAGCATTGATATCTTCTCCAAATCATTGATAGATGTGATTGCCTCATTCATAACCTGAAACACAAGCTCTGATACCATGTGAAGATTTCAGATCCATAAGGATCCAAACCTACAAATTGATGTTTGGTTACGAAACGAACAACTCACCATGTAGAAAAATCAGCATCTAACAAAAAATGAGATACAAACTGTAATAGATCTTGATCAAACATGAACCAAAACATAAATTATCGTTGTTGTCTGTACATTTATAGTAAAATATTGTATTTCACATGTGTGGATCTAAAAATAACAATTATTGATCATTCTACACATAGAATTGCAAGATCACAAGTATAGTGCACCAATGGATAGTAGAACCCAAGAGAACCATGTATAAGCATGAATGTGTGTGTGTGTGTGTGTGTGTGTGTGTGTGTGTGTGTGTGTGTGTGTGTGTGTGTGTGAGAGAGAGAGAGAGAGAGAGAGAGAGAGCAAACGATGAACTGGAAAGGCTACTACAATAGTCTTGTTAACAAAAAGCAAGCAATTCCACACACACCAATTACATCAAGAATTGAATACCTTAAAAAAATTCACAATTCTTTTTTTTAGTCAAAACATACAGCTGTCTCTCTCTCCCTCAATTTGCCGCTGCTGGTTGTCATTGTCTTTTGTTCAAAAGTTTGTATGGACTGAAACATGCACCAAGGTCTTGGTATGCAAGGCTCAACTCCTATCTCATATCACTCGGATTTTGTCTAAGTGAGTATGACCCTTCTCTGTATCATAAGTTTGTAGATAACTTTGTAATTATTCTTCTCATCTATGTAGATGATATCATTCTTTGTGAAAATAATGAGAAGATAGTTGAAGAAACCAAGCATGCACTTGGTAGTGAGTTTAAGATGCAGGACTTATGAATTCTTCACTATATTCTAAGCCTTGAAATAGATTTTTGGAAAGGTCATGCATTTATATGCCAAAGTAGATATGCACTTTCCATGCTTAGGAAATTTCATATGGAAAATTGTAAAGGCATAGATACACCTATGGAGCACACTGTAAAAGTTCCTATTAAAGATGATGAAAAATCCTTTGTGGACATCATTCTTTATAGGAGTCTTATTGGATCACTTATTTGGTTAACAGTTACTAGGCCTGATCTAAGCTTTTGTGTTCATAAACTAAGTCAACACATGCAGGATCCAAAGTTATATCATTGAAAGTTGGCTAAAAGAGTCTTGAGGTATATATCTTCTACCTTGGATTATGGATTATTTTACAAAGGAAAAGATCTGACTTTAATTGCTTTTTCAAATTCAAATTTTGCAGGAGACAGGTTGGATAGGAAATCCATAAGTGCTTACACTATATTTCTTGGAGAAAACTTGGTTTCTTGGCTATCAAAGAAGTAGGAAACTATTTTCTTATCATCTTGTGAAGCTGAATACAAATCTCTTACAACCACAACAAAGGAGATTTTATGGATCAAAAGGCTACTTTTGGAGCTAAAGTGTTATGCAGATGAGGATCTTCCAATTATCAAGAATGATAACATTTCTGCTCAGGCTCTTCCAAATAATCCAGTCTTCCATGCAAGGAGCAAACATACCGCAATGGCTCATCATTTTGTAAGAGAAAAAGTCATTGAGAGAGAGATCTCATTGGAACATGTTGCACCTTCAGATTGTGTTGTAGATCTTCTCACCAAGCCTCTACTCAAGAATGTCTTTATGAAGATGAGGTCAAACCTTGGCCTAATATTGAAGTCTATGTTGACAGGAACATAAATTTTAAGGAGTGTGAAGATTATTAAAATATTATCTTCCCATCTCGAGCTTGGGGCCATGTCCATGGTTGTTTTCACTAAATTTCATGTTGTACATAATAGGAATGTGAATTGAGCACATATCCTTCTAGTGTAGTTCAGATTTGAGTTAGATAGGTTCAATTTTGATGACATGTAAATGTTTAGATAGAATGCAAGGTCATACTGTATGCATGCAAGCCACATGCAATCAATGCATGCAACATGCAAAGTGATTTCTGTGATCTACACATGTCTAGGTAGTTTTATGAGCTGACATGCAGTACATGCAACATTCATGCATGCAGTTATACATGTGAATCTCTGGTAGGTGAATTAGTTCAGTTAAGTGGACTTTCCACGCAACTCCATTGTAGAAATTCGAGTCTCTCTCATGTAGAGAAAGCTTGGCATGTTTTGTCATATTGTGAATATTGAGATTTTGGTGTTTTGGACTCATTCTCTCTCTACCCGAGTTTTCCTTCATAAATTTTCTCTCTCTACCAAAGAGCAGACTATTTTTTCCATACTGAACACTTAGAATCTGACATTCTTTTCTCATAGTGAGAAGTTAGATTTTTTTCATCTGATGTATGCCATTGTGCTCTTGTCTTAGATTTTTTCTGATTCACTGTCAAATAGCAACAATGGACATGCCTGAGCCCAAAGCTCTGATTGTCGTGTCAATGGCAGGTGATGAAGGTTTTACTGGAACAATATCCTTGCCTTTGATGTCAACGAACTGATCCTCGATAAAGACTGTATCCTGGCTATACAAGATTTGTTGGGTATCAGGATCATACAGCTTGTATGTATTATCAGATGAAGTATATCCAATCAAGATGGTCTTGAGACCTTGGAAGTCTCATTTCTTCCTCGTGTCTTTCGGGATCTACGCGTAGGCAACGCATCTGAACACTCTTAGATTCTTCATAGAAGGCTTAGAGTCTGTCCACACAGGGCCTTGGTTGAACAACTATTCTGGACGTAAGCTGCAGTGGAGACAGCTTCGGCCCAAAATCTCTTAGGCAACAATGCATGTGTGAAGTTTTTAGCACATGTGAACTTCACCACACACTCTACAGGATCTTACTGAGGTGTTGTGATTGCACAGGATTGATCAAAGAACAGTAAGGCAAAGACGTTGCTACTACCCAGCAACAAGTCCCAAGAGTGGTTCAAGAGTCGATTCCTCCCAGAAGATCATATGATCAATAAACGTGAAAGAAGAATCTTGAAATAGAAATAGTCATTCACCAAAGAGACAATTGTGGGCTTAATTTCCAACAGTCCCCCTTAAAGTCATGGTTGGTGCCTTGGTATTTTCGTCAAGTTCAGCATGTTGAAGAACTTCTGATGCTTGATCCTGGGAAGCGCTTTAGTGAAGATGTTTGCGACCATTTCTATTGTAGAGCAGTATTGAAGAATCATTTGCCCTAAGAAAACTTTCTCTCAAATAAAATGATACTAGATTTCTACGTGCTTGGATTTGTCATGAAATATGGGATTCAGTGCCACAGTGAAATATAGCTCAAGTTGTCACACAGAATGGTGGTAGCATTGAACTAAGTGTGACATAAGTTGTGAAGTATTAACCTGATCCATATAGCTTCTTTTGAAGCTTGACATGTTGCGATGTACTTTGCCTCGGTCAAAGAAAACGCAGCTGATTTTTGCTTCTTTGAGTTTCACGAAATTGGTCTCCCTGCCAGATAGAAACAAAACTTGGAGGTAGATGTTTTGGTAGAGACTGTTCCTCCCCAATCTGAGTCGGAGTAGCCTCGTAGGACAAGTGGATCAATAGCATTTTCATCATAACATATAATGTGATCTAAACTTCCCTGAATATGTCTCATCACTCTCTTTAATGCTTTCCAATGAGAGATCCTAGGATTAGGCATGAATTGACTTAATGTGCTAACAGTGTATGCTAAATCTAGTCTAGTACACAACATTGCGTACATCAAAGATCCTATGAGTGAATGATAAGGGTACTTCGCTATGTTGAGTATTTCACTATCAGAATCAGCACAAGTAGGTTTAGTCAATACTACATTTGCATCCATTGGAGTATCAATTGGTTTCCATTCAGACATATAAATATTTTCTAAAATGCCTTTTAGATATGCTTGCTAGCTAAGATAGATCTTTTTTTGAAGTCTATTTCTAGTAATGTGAATTCCTAGCAAAGAATGGACAACTCTTAAATCAGTCATGTCAAATTCCTTTGACAGATCACTCTTAGTAGTGTGCAGAGGAGAAGTGTCGCTAGACAAGATAAATGCATCATCTACGTAAAGAGCTATGTGAACTGAACTGGTGCCTATATGCTTCGAATAAACATTACAGTCAGCTGAATTGTTTGCAAAATCCAATTGAATGAGATAATAGTTGATTCTATCGAACCATACTCTTGCGGTCTGTTTTAGACTATAGATTGCTTGGTGCAGCTTGCACACTTTGTGCTCTTGGCCTTTGACTTCGAATCCTTCTGATTGGAAGGTATATAGCTCTTTCTCGACGTTGCCATTGAGAAATGCTGTCTTGACATCCATTTGGTGCATTTTGAGGTCTTCCGCGACTGCTAACACAATCAGAGTCATGATTGACTGCATCTTGACGACATGACTGAAATTTTTTTGATAATTCACTTCATGGACTTGAGTGAATCCTTTAGCTACCAACCGTGCTTTCCATTTAGCAATGGAACCATCAGAGTTGATCTTCTTCTTGAAGATCCACTTATTGTCAATAATTCTCTTATGAGTGGGGAAGTTGACATGTGTCCAGGGTCAAAAGTGAGTGTACTCGCTTTTCATAGCTTCTTGCCACTTCACATCATCCTTGGAGTTAATTGCTTCGGCTAGGATCTCTGGTTCTTCTGATTAAGTCAAGAATGATTGAGGTGTATACCTCTTAGGAACTATTTGAGTCCGTGAGGATCTGCGGACGTTTGGTTGACCAGGATGCGATGATGCTTCTTCTTGAATTTCTCTAGATTTGTTCGAGCTGGCTTGGTCTGGTCTAATGACAAGTATTGCTGGTTGCTCGGCTTCTGTAGCTGTAGTTGCACATTCTGTAGAAGAAACATTATCGTTGAAAGATTTCATGCTACGTAAAATAGGATGAAATGACATAGCATCATTTATCGATGGTTGTTTGAAATCATAGTATGTATGTTGTTGAAATATTACATCTCTAGACACAAATACTACAATGGTGGATGGATCATTAACTTTGTAAGCTTTATGTTCATCATGATAGCCAATGAAAATACATTTATTTGTCCTATGATCCAATTTCTTCCTAAGCTATTTAGAAATGTGAACAAAACATATACAACCAAAGATTTTTAAATGGCTGACACTAGGCTTGTGACCATGCCAAACTTCAAAAGGAGTTTTGTTGTTGATGACTTTGGTGCTGGATCTGTTCTGTAAGTAACAGGATGTGGCAATAGCTCAACTTTGCAGGTAGATGCACTTGATGTAGCATGGATCCGGTTGAGTTGAGAAGAGTTCGATTCTTCCTTTCTGCAATCCCGTTCTATTGAGGTGAATAGGAAGTGGTAAACTATCTTCTAATACCATGTTCATCCAGGTAGTCGGACATCTCATTAGAGAAGTATTCGCCACCACCATTAGTTCGGAGTGCTTTCACTTTTGTAGACATTTGTGTCTCAGCCAAGGCCTTGAATCTCTTGAAGCATTCAAAGGCTTCAAATTTGTGTTTAATGAACATGACTGTAGACCATCTAGAATCATCATCTATGAAAGTGATAAAATAGATTGCATCTCCTTAAGATGGAGTTGGCATTGGACCACAAAGATTGCTATGTACAATATCCAATACATGCTTTGTTTTGATGGAATGTGATTTAGGAAACTTGCTTCTAGAGTGCTTCCCATAGATGCACGATTCACAAAAGAAAGATTTCCTATCTAATGAAGAAGGGAAATACAGTCCATCAACTAAATTATTACAACGCATATAGGAAAGTGATCTTGTATTCACGTGTCCAAATTGACTGCCACAGAATAGCATTATCATTTACATTTTCATGAGAGGTGCTAGCTAATGCAACTGAATTAGAGAGTACATAAAGAATTCTAACTCTAGTGCATGTAGTTAGAGTAGTATCTTCATCGAAGATCGTACACTGCTCTGATGAGAAAGTAACAGTGTAGCTCTCATCAATCATCTTAGAAACTGACAAGAAGTATGCGAAGAACATTGGTGACATAAATAGAAATATTGTTGTTGAATGCGATCTTGACTATCCCTTTGCCTTCAATGTGTATGGTGCTTGAATCTCCAAGGTAGATGAATTGATCTCTACTATAAGTTGCATACTCGGTAAACCATTCCTTGAGAGAGTTCATGTGTTGGGTAGCGCCGCTGTCCAGGTACCATCTCTCGTGGTCTTCATCGCCACTATTGTAAGCCATTAATAGGTGTGTATCATGCCCCTTGAATTTCATCGCATTGGAGGAATTGGCTGCTGTTGCTGCTGCTTCTTTGTCTCGTTGTAGATGCGGATACGACACTCTTGGATGTCATGATTGGCTCTCTTGCAATATCTGCAGAAAAGTTTTTTATGTGATCCACTATTCTCAGCTTGAGTATGAGGCTTCTGTTGTTGCTGTTGCACTTGATTCTTGCCCTTGGAATAGTCTTTCTTCTTGGTGTATAGGGCCAAGGACTTGTCTTTGATGGACAGGCCACTGGTCTTTCTCTGCATTTCTTCTTGAAGTAGAAGACCAATCACCTTTTGAAAAGTGAGGTCGGGTTGTGTGCAGATCATCACCACAAAGTATTCATACAACTTTGGAAGAGAAGAAAGCAAGGTCATAACAACATCATCATCTTGAATAGCACATCCTATTGCTGATAATTGATCCAATAAAGATTTGAAGTTGTTGATGTGAGAAGTGATGGCACATCATGAGTCTCATAGAGATTTGATAACAAATCTAATGCATCCTCAGAGGTTTTGCATGTGGTAACATGAGATATTTGGAAGTCGGCCAGATTGAGTGTGATACATGCTAAGGCCTTCTGATCTTTGATCTTCCATGCCTTTGCTTGATCACCATCTTCTAGTTTTAGGTCAACACCTTCTACTACATCCCAAAGATCTCTATCTATCAACATCATCCGGAGTTTTAACTTCTAGATGTAGAAGTTAGATTCATTGAACTTGTCAATGACTCTAACCTCGTTGGATGATGAGAATATGAGACATGTTAACAGTGATACAAATAGAACAAATTTAATCTCTCAGTTTATTTGAGCTATGCTCTGATACCAATCTAATGAGGGTGATGGGGAATAGAGAATGCGAACGGAGAAGAGAGCGGGAATATTTGTGGAACACAGCTCTCCTATTACAATGGCCTGCTAGATGCAAAAATAGTCTAATAGAATGTTTATGCTAAGTATAATCACAGCTTAAGTGTTCTGGTGCCCAACAAGATCTTATAAATTAATTCATAGTTATATTACATTGAAGCACAAAAAAATAGCAGTTACAACCAGAATGACGGCGTAACTGGGAGGCTCAAAATCATTCGTCTCATGGATGGAGCATCACGTAGAGTGTGCCTGAGTGATCCCTTTTTTGGAATTCATCCATGTATTAATTACAGTAAATATCTATCACCTAATTAGATAAGCCATTGTACTTGGAAGTATTTGGCTTGTGTGACAACTATACATGGTATATACGATAAACGAATTAGGAAATGTTGACGCGGATGAGAATGTCGCAAATTCTTTCACTTCACATTTTACGTGAAGTGGCTTTCTCTCACTTCGTATTTTTCGAAAGTGGTTGGGAACGTTCCTTGTTGAAAAATAGACGATTGTTGAGATTTTTTTCTCTCTTCGAGATTTTGCGAATAAGCCGATAATGCCCTTAAAAAGTCGAATGTGCCCTTAAAACAGTTTAACTTTTTGAAAATAGTTGAAAGAGAAAAGCTGAAGGCAAAAAGTCGACACTGTCCCAACACTATCGCAATTCGGAAAAATGCAAAAACTGACATTGTTGAAAATAGTTGATTTGTTGGACTATACTGAAGTGTCACATTTTGGGAAAAGCCGACAATGCGCAAAAACACAGTTCATTTCTGCAAACTATTTTGACACTTAGTGTATTTCTACAGGCTATTGCAACACTTAGTGTATTTCTACAGAGTTGTTCTAAATGCTAATTTGTGGAAGTTCTTGAAGATGGCCAAGTCTTCAATGATCTTCAAATTATTGAGCTTAACATTCATGGAATCACTACAATTAGCAATAGTGGAGCGAAGATGTATGTAACTTTCATTGATGATTTTAGTAGATTTTGTTGGATCTATCTACTAAAGAGCAAATATGAAGTGTATGATTCTTTGTTAAGTTCAAGAATGCAAGGGAGAACCAATTTTCCACAAGGATCAAGTGTTTAAGGAGTGACAATGGTGGTGAGTACATATCTACCAAGTTCAAGGCCTTTTGTGATGAGCATGGGATCAAGAGGGAGTATACAACACCAAGGACCCCACAATAAAATGGACTGGCTTAAAGAAAGAATAGGACTTTATGGAAAGTGCTAAAGCCATGAGGTTAAGTGCTAATCTTGATAAACCATTTTGGGATCAAGCTTTGTTGTGTGCCAATTTCTTGTGCAATAGGTGGCCGAGTGCTATTTTGTATGGAAGGACACCTTTTGAGATGCTATTCAAGAGGAGGCCGAGTGTCAACTTTCTAAAAATTTTTGGATGCACATGCTATGTCAACATTACTCTTGATGATAGGACCAAGGAGGATCCATCTTCAAGGAAAGGTATTCTTGTTGGATATAGTGAGGTGAGTAAAGCCTATAAGATTTACATTCCTACTACTAACAAAGTGATTGTTGGTAGAGATGTCATTTTTGATGAGGGGAACATTCCAAAAGTGTCTTCAAGTACTATTGATGATGATGTGGATGGATCTAACATTCTTAATGTTGATGTAAAAAATCCTACTTTAGATGGTGATGATGATGGACCATTATCAAGTCAAAAGCCAAGGAGAACATCAAGGGAAAGACAAATGTCTTGAAGGCTCACATATGATGAAAAGGGTAAGCAAGTAGTTTCTGGAAATTATTTTGCTTTCCTAACATCTTTTGATGAACCCACAAGTGTAGATGAAGCAAATAAAGAAGAGGAGTGGATCCAAGCAATGGATCTTGAGTATCAAGCTCTGATGAAGAATGGAACATGGAGATTGGTGGAGTTACCTAAGGACAAGAAATCTAGTGGATGCAAATGGATCTTCAGGGTGAAGACAAACCAAGATGGGTCTATCAACAAGTACAAGACAAGATTAGTGAAAAAAGGATATGCTCAAGAACAAGGGATTGACTATGATGAGACGTTTGCACCCGTGGCAAAGATGGTAAGCATTCGAGTCATCATCTCACTTGCTACATTTTATGGATGGGATATATGACAATTGGACATTACAAATGCTTTTTTGAATGGTGATCTTGAGGAGGAAGTGTACATGGAGCAACTCGAGAGCTACATTTTTTCTACAAAGCCAAATCATGTGTGTCTACTACAAAAGAGTTTGTATGGCCTTAAGCAAGCACCAAGGAGTTGGTATGCTAAGCTCAACACTTTTTTACTCTCTCAAGGCTTTGTTATGAGTGAATATGATCATTCACTTTATTATAGTTTTGCTGGAAATGATGTTACCATCTTGCTAATCTATGTTGATGATATCATCTTGAGTGGTGGAACCAATCAAGATGTGGAGGATATCAAGAGTGCTCTTAAGAAGGAGTTTGAGGTGCATGATCTTGGTAACTTGCATTACATTTTGGGAATAGAAGTCATTAGATCTTCTCAACATACTTTCATTTGTCAATAGAAGTATGCTAGTGCTATTCTACAAAGATTTCATATGGTAGATGCAAAAGCTTGTGTCATCTTGCCCTTCCATGTGTGAAACCCAATTATACACAATATCTACAAAGTTCAACATGGCTAGATTTGCCAAAATATGCTATTTTTCACGGGATTAGTTTCCAACTTGAAAATATTTTTACATCTAGTCCCTCTTGCTACCTTTTCACCATCTTTCTTAATCAAGCAAGCATCTTTTCCAAAGTCAACTTGGAAACCATCATCTAGCATTTTACCAACACTACTGAGATTCATGGTGAGATTGGGCATAAAAAGTACATAATTAAGAGTCATAGTGGATCCTTGAACACCAATTGGTACACTGCCAGTTCCTTCTATCTTGCATTTACCACCAATAGGAATGAAGATGAACTTTCTAGATCCAGTGTAAGGTGCAAGATGAGTGAAAGATTTCCTTGAATTAGTCATATGAGAACTAGATCCACTATCTCTCCACCATGCATTTCCATCTTCAAAACTAGAAGAAGATTACATTGACATCATGAGAGATCCTCCCTCATAACTTCCTTCTACCTCACCTTCACTCTCTTTAGTAAGATTAGCTTGCTTGAGGAACTCTTTCTTCTTGAAACAATCAGAAGCAAAATGTGGCTTCTTACCACAAAAAAATACTTTTTGTTGGATTTGCCACTTGTTGATGATTGTGATGAATCCTCATCACTCTCCTCCTTGTATTTGTCCTTCTTGAAATGTTGATGTTGCTCTTTGCCCCTTCCTCTTGGCTTGTCCTTTGAGAAGAAAGCTTTCTCCTCTCCACCATCCTTCAAGGAAAGTTGATTGATCCTCAATAGCTTGTTCTCTTGCCTACACTCCTCAGAAATGAGAACTCCTTGTAGTGCCTCCAAGCTTGGAAGCTCCTCCTTGATTGCATAATATTGGACAAGGTTGTCAAATTCATCCTTCACTTGCTCTAACTCTCTTGGGTTGAGATGGTCTCCTATGCAAGCAAGCTCTCTATGAAGATCTTTCACTCTCAAATCATAATTTGAGACACTCTCATCACTTTTGGAAACTTTGAAAGATTTGATTCCTTAGTGTGAGAAACTTAGATGTGTTCCTTGCCTCATAAATGGATTTTAGTGTGTCCCAAGCCTCCTTGGCCGAGATGCAAGAGCCAATCTCCCTGAACACTTCATTGGATACATTCATCTTGATGATACATAGGGCCATCCTTGCCCTCTTCTTGTACTTTTTGACCTCTTGGAGCACTTGAGGCTCCTCCTCAAGTGTAGCACAATATCTATCACATCTTGGAGTACCAAAATCGACTCCATCCTCATCTTCCAAATGGCATAATTGGAGGTGGTCAATAAAGGACCCCAAGGAAGCCATGAAAACTTGAGAACTTGTCTTGTACTGGATCAAAAAGTGTTGCTTCTCTCTCAATGATGGATTTCTCATCCAAAGATGAAACAAGGACAAGATTTGGGCCACCTTCACCCAAGCACATGTAAAGCACTCAAAAAATTCACAAAAGACTTAATACAAGTGATTTGTATGAAACTATGTGGATATGACCTCAAAATGATTGAGTTTTTGGATGAAACAAGCTAGATGTGAGCCTAAATTGATGTGTCCAACCAGGTTGGGTGCCCTACCACCTCACTTTGAAAGTCTATAACTTAATCAAGACACGAAGTAGGAAACGTGCACACCACGCACGTGAAAAGTGGTCGTAGTTTAGATAAGCACGACAGAATCCGTACCATGTAAACTCTAAAACTATGGCAGCTCACACTCTACTCATGTGAAAAGTGACAATAGTTTATACAAAAGGAGTAGGAACCATGCACACCATGCATGTGAAAAGTGGTCGTAGTTTAGATAAAGACGACAAAAGCTATACCACCTTAAATCCAAAACCATGGTAGCTCACACTCCACTCATGAGGATCATGTTTGAACATTGCCAATCATGAATAGCACCCTTATCTATTGCAATTCATGTCAATTTCATACTTTAAGACATGTTAAGGTTGAGGTGATATTTTTTTTTTGGGCGGGGGGCTAGAGTTGGAGGTAGACACCAGGACCTACTAAGTGCATAAAGAGAGGATTTTAGGTAATACCTTGAGGCCACAAAGAGCCTGAGTGGGGTTTGGACATAAGTTGGTGAAGGTTGTCATTTGAGGCTTGTTGCTAGTTGGAAAAAAAACTAAGGTTGTGATTTGGGCCCATTTAGCTTCCTCGTCAAGTTTGATCTACTAGGCTTTAAGCTCATAAATGTAAATGTTGTTCATACTTTACTAGTTCAATTTTAGTACCCAATCAAGTTTGTCCACACAAAAAAAAGTTGGCCCAAGGACTGAAGGTCTTCTTATGAGTTGCAACAAGATGTTTGTGAAACCAATCACCTTATGGGATGATGTTATAGGTATAGAAGTAAAGCCTGAAAACAACACATAAGACTCAAACTTAAAATCCTGAGTGGAAAGACCAAGTGCATATACAATAGCCTTGAAATACTGTTTTGTAGCAAAAGGGCCATTTGGGAGCTTTGTTTAGAACGCTTCCTATGTAAATTACATAGGTTTGATGTTGAAAGATCGAAAGCTCAAAGCTCGAACAATTGACCTGCCCGACTTAGCACAAGGCACTGAAGTTGACCCCAAGCTTCGTCAATTAAAATTTTGGGCAATGCAACCATTTTTTGAGTTGAAGCTTGTTTGAGGCTTTGCTACCTTGGATTTCTGTATTGCTCGAGACTTTTATACTACTTGGATATCGTCAATATGTATAATAAATGTAACTCGTGTATGCTTCATCTTAGTGTAATTGCATTTATGCAAAGGATTTTTGTTGTGTTTAGATTTATCATTCCTTCAATTGTGATGAAATGTTGCAATTTTTTTATTCATACATAATGCCTCCAATTTTATTAATTATGGCATTTCCTTTTAACACTAGGCATAGGCAACTTTAAATGTATTTATCTATCTCTAAGAAACTCCAAGTTGAGAAAAGCAAAAAAAATTGGACATGTTTCAAGATTTTTGAGAGTGGAAAACCCTAAACAATGTCGTGAAAATCATGGTGAAAGATACTCACATGTGAAAGTATTGAAGTTTGATCATTATCTTCAACATTTCCAACAAGTCACAATCTACTCATATTTAGCTCAAATCAGTGGCAAAAAAATTCCAATTGATAAATGTGTATATGATGACCATTTCTTCGAAAGACTTTGATGAGATTCACAATAGTGAAGAGATGAACTTTCAAAGTGTTAGAAATGCATACTTTTGTGTGCAATTTGCAATCATTCTAGTCTTAAATCTTATAGATGAAAATCATTTATGACTAGCTTTACCAAAAATACAACACAAACATGATGGCATGACACTTTGCTTTTTGAAACACTAATTCATAGTATTCTTTTGTATAATCCATCTAAAGTGAACTCCCAATTAAACACTTCTTGAAAGGTGTCTTCTTGGGACTTACACATCGTGCATTAATATTTTTCAATGTCAATGAGAACCTTTGCTTCAAGGACCAGACAAGATTGTTAGAGCATGGTGACATACATGATTTTGCAATCTTGAATATGCTTTTCAATCGAGGGTTTGCTTTTATTTGGATTGTGACTGCGATTAGTAACGACAAGGTCATTACTTGAGAGAGTCCAAATAGCCATAGTATATTTTTGCTCCAATGCAAAATCCATGATTCATTAAGGAGATTGGTATGAAATCCAAAGCAAACCATAAATTCTATTTTCTGTTCTATGGATACCAATGTTTCTATTTTTAATTCTCTTCAAATCTACTCAATACACTTTATGATCCATCCTCATATCATTATTTTCAAAGGCAAATATTTCAAAAAAATTTCATCAAACTTCCTCACATGAGCCATTATTTTTGTGTACCATTAGTATAGACTACTTTCACCCAAGCATCATCAAACTATCCATAATTTTACCACAATAATTCCATAATCCACTAATATCTTGAAATACAATCCAAAATGCTTGGTCTTAAAATTTTGTAGTAAGCACATAGACTTGGTTCTCATGATATTGTAGAACATAGTTTTAATGGGTGAGCCACACATGTCTTGATTACAAAAAACCCATCAAACTTTGATCTTCAATTCATTGCTTCTACTTGCTAATAAGTTTAATCTTCAAGTGTACTACTTTATACAACATATCAAAAAAAGAATCATAATTTAAGTTAAATAAATAAGAAACTTTTAATTTAACATTGCAATAGATACTTTAGTAATATAAAACATCCTCAACCATGAAAATCTATATTTTCAATTTGTAAAACCCAAGACAAATACTAACCAATCTTCTTGGTTTCTATAGCTTGGTTGATTACGTTCAACACCCAATCTTGTGATTTTTGTCATACATGAATTTGACAAGAATTAAATTGGCCCAGTTCTCTTAGAAAGGTAATATTTCAAACAACGTGTCACACAAAAAATTCTGAATGAGCTCCATTTATCGAGATAGACCTCAACCACCTTTCCTGCCCAAAATTCCATGAAGCTCTTAGGAGAGAAATGTCTAGATTCAAACAACTTTTCTTAGGACTTAAAATCGTCAAATCTAACATGTCATGCTAAAAAATACTATGCTTGTAAACAAAAGAGTGATTTAAGAGCACCTTGCATGTTGATCTCGAAGAAGAGCAAAGTATAAAGGATCATCAACTGAAATTTTGAAAAGTTGAATAGCAACATACCAACTTGTTGTCACACTACAATGCAAAGAATAAGAATCATGATATTAGGATCTAAGCTATAATTTCAAGTACTTCATACACATTTCTCATTGTTTTTGCAGTAAGAAAAATTCAATCGTTTCTTCAAAAAAAATCACGAGACCTTATTAAAAAGTTTCAAGGCAGAGAGAGAGAGAGAGAGAGAGAGAGAGAGAGAGAGAGAGAGAGAGAGAGAGAGAGAGAGAGAGAGAGAGAGAGAGAGAGAGAGAGAGAGAGAGAGAGAGAGAGAGAGAGAGAGCGCTAAAATCGGGAGGGGGAGGGGGCATGTGAGTTCAAAAGTCTATGGAAAACCAATAACAAAGTTTAATATACAATGATATAGAATAGAATATGTGATCTTACCATGGTGGTAGAATCTAGCTATTTGGTTTCTTTACAATGTGACCTACAAAAGGTTGAGCCCTAGATACGTGGTAAAAAAGATAACATTTCATAATTTGAAGTACAGAAACTTAGGGCACATAAAACTAACGAGATTTCTAAACTTGTTATAAATGATAGTTAAATGTATCGAAGGAGATAGTAACCATTTCAAAAACTTGAGGTGTGAATCCTAAACCTAACTATAATATGACAAGTTTTTGGTTGTTTATCTTAATATACTTATAGCAACTTAGATGCATATTTACCTTGATATGAATTCAAACAAGTGAATTTCTAGTTCCGATTATTTCTTAGGGACCACAAGGCTCACTTTCTTTTCTATGTTTTGAAGGATGTACATGATTACTTTGCAGAAATTTTCCATTGTTGTGTTTGCCATCTCTTATTGAAAAAGTTTCTAGGACTTATTGCAAAACTACTTTGGATAAGCTATAATTGGTTACTCAATAATCCCTTTCTACTTTGATTTGAAATACCCTGTGCAAAAATGGTATAACTTAAGTTATCAAAATTGTCTGTAATGTGGCATATTGTTGAAAGAATAAACTTGTAACTTACTTTTTCCAAATTCTTCAAATAAAAAAAGTTGTTGGCTTTCAAAGTTCATAGCAAAATAGACATTGCAGTGGGTCTCTGTTGTACAACTCTATTGTTTTAGGAAAATGATCCTTAATCATCTCTAGAATCTCAAAAAGTGGATTGGAACCCTACCCAAAAATAATACTTCCATTGATGTTGGTGGCTTTCATCATACATACCGGATGTGTGCATGGAAATCTTCCATTGTAGTGTCACTATGACCTTGTAAGTATTTGAATTTGTTGATATTTAATCTCTCTCGTGTAAGGTTTCTTCCAAATATTTTTGTCCCATTTGTTATTCAAGAAGGACTACACTTAAGAGGTTCATCTTGTGTTCAATTTTCCTCTAAGAAAGTCACTTGTCAACGTCAATCCACCATCACCATCCACAAATAAAGTTTCGACATTATTTGATAGTTGAACAATAACCTTTGAAAGTTTTCCTGCTTATATGGTTTCTAACTTTCAATCTAATAAGTCACATTAGACAGAAGTACATCTTCTACCAAATGATGTTAAGCACAAGGATGACTTCTTAATTGTGATAGTATCAAATTTTTTGTTCACAATCTAGCTGGTTGTAGTTGGATTTACTCCCATGAATGTTGCTAAGAATGATGTTTCCAATCAATTCTAAATACGTCAATCTAATGATTTAAACTAGCTCCTATACTTTTAAACATAGGCTCGAAATTAAGGCTTTATAAAAGTGTTTTATGTTGGATATATGTCATAAATTAACACAATTGTTGGAACTTGTATAGGCTCTAAGTTGTAGATTACATTTATCAACGACCACAACTACCCAGTCTTGTGTCCTAACAACTTTGAGCATATTAGGGTATTACATTTATGACACAGATTACAATGCTTAACAAAAATACAATCAATCATGATTCATCATACATATGCATTGCAAACAATTTCCACCATTGAATTATTTCATCTTTCAACTTTTTTCATTATTTTTCTTCAATCTTATGGAATTGATTGATAGACGATAGAGTTCAAAATTCTTTGGAGCATTAGAATATTGAAAGGTTTTCGATGGTGTCAACAAGAAACCATGTCATTAAGAGCTTAATCATGTGCATTAGCTTGAAATCTTAATATCCTTGCAAACAAATTACTTCAAGCTTATTAATGCAAATCGCAAAGACTAGAAGAGAATCTACAATTGCTAAATAGGTAAAGAATATAGCCATAATTGAAAAGCAAACTACAAATCTCAATTTATTCTAAAACTGGTACCATTACATGTCTTGAATCTTTTGACATCCCAATCTCCTATGTTTTGTCCCACAATTTCTTTCTTGGAATCATAATCAAAGAACTTCATAAAATCTACAAATATACAGAAGAAGTTTACTTTATACTCTCACCTCTCTTAGATGATATTGTTCTTATGAGTGATGATCTCAGAGAGAGAGAGAGAGAGAGAGAGAGAGAGAGAGAGAGAGAGAGAGAGAGAGAGAGAGAGAGAGAGAGAGAGAGAGAGAACATAGCAAATGCAATTAAGGAGAGTCATACCCAATGTGAAAACCATATGCATTCTAAAAAAGCCTCATACTACAAATTTTGAGTGGGCCCCGCCACAAAATATTGTATAGCGAGGCTAAATAAGTGTGAGGGCATGGGCTTCCTACATGTATAAGCCCAACCCAATGAGAAGAACTAGTAAAATAGTATAACTGGTATTTTAGAAATAATCGATTTGGGCATTAGATTAAAACAAAATAATGCAGGGGCCTAAAGTCAAAGTCCTAAGGTAAGCAAGTTGAAGTAGACTCACATGAATCAAGTGAGGGCTCTTGAGGTACAAAGGAAAGATCAAATGATTCATGCGAGGACCCATAACCTAAACTAGAACCACTAGATTTCTAGTGAAGGGCTTGGTTGGATTAGAATCCTTGCCATTTTGAAGTAGTCCGTCAAAAAGAAGGGGCAGGGCCTTCCCCAAGAATAAAAATGCACCTCTTGTACTCACTTTCCATGTTCATAGAGGAGGAGAAAATTATGTCCGTTTGATGACCCGAACATCCTTGCACCTCTCTCTCTCTCTCTCTCTCTCTCTCTCTCTCTCTCTTTGTTGTGATTTTCCATTTTCTAACACTTGCTAGTCAATTGCTTTTGCTCTCTTCTTTTACTCTTTAGTGAGGTGAGAGAGGAAAGGGTGTAAGAGGCCTCCCACACTTTATTCGTGCTTGTGGTTAGATAGGTGGTTAAGTAGAGTGGAAAGTAAAAAAATTGAGAGGTTAAGCTAACTTCACAAGGGAAAGCACTATTCCCTTGGGAACGAAATCCCTGCGTGACAGGTACTCCAAGGCCACTTCAAGTTTTTTGGTGCCGTTGCTGAGGAATAGTTAGCAATTTGTGGTTTAGCTTACTTTTTGGTTTTTTAGTGTGGTTAAGTATAGACGGCGGTGTGGTGTGTGGAGGGTAGAGTGTGGAAGAGTGGTTCATATTTATTGCTTGTACCGTGGAGAGAGGTTGGGAGGTGGGAAGACTCATATCCAAACACCCAATCCCCTCCATAAACCCACAAAAACCAAAAAATTAAAAAAATTAAAAAAGCCCTTTGTAAAAAATAGATAAACTTTTGTTCTCACAACTACACCCTCGCATTGGCCCATCTACTACCACAGGGCACCTACCATTGCACATCAGAAATATGGTAAGCCTAGAGCTTCTCAGTAGACTACATTGGATAAAGGGTAGCAGAGGTGCAATTTGCACGAGACTGATGGCCCAATCTTTTTATGAACCTAGCATTCCTTTTGCCATTGTTGACACCCATTTTTTCAGAGGGATAATGGTCGACATGGCAACAGTGGATGCTCGAGGCCTCCCAAGAGAGTGGTGATACACACATATCTCCTACATTAGGAGGAGAAGACTGTTACATGAGATTTGAGCCATATTTGAGCAGCCTTTGGCAGACATAAGAATCTTTTCTACCTTTTTTAATTTTCATTTCACAAGTTTGCCCCACATTGTATGGCGGATGGGACTGACATTCATCACAGATCCGTTGTGAACATCATGATTTCCTGACCATTTGACAGAATGTTTTTACGAGGAGTGGATGCCACTCGTGATGGTGCATCGATCACCACAAAGTTCATCTATGATGTAGTGACCTCATCTAACTAGGAGATTGGGGTCGAGCATCTGGATAAACAGATACAACAAGATTTTCACAGAAAACTCTACAGATTGCTCACAAATCAAGATGCGTCCCTCAAAAAAAGGGAAGATGTGGGCAACATGTGTTTTAATTTTTAATTTTTTATTTAAAAACAAACGTTCCGACCGAGCACATTCCAAAACGTACATATGGAACATATAGTACATTCTGGCCCAAAAGGTCGGAACAAGTTTCGAAGCTCCATTCACATCAAAATGCATCAATAAAGATAGCTGCAAAGAAGATCCGAGGGACCGCCCCCCAGAATTTTCAATGCGAAGTTAATAGGATGGAGTCAACTTGCTCAAAACAGCAAAATGTCTTAACGAGATCTACCCTCATGTTAGTGATAACCAACAACTTGGGATTCAACTGAAGGCTGTATTGCAAGCCACCACTCACATCGTACTTTCTACAGGTGCTATGAAGGTGTGGATTCATGGTACCCTTATGATTATTGATGCAGTTACAGGCAGGAACTGTCTAAGATCTACTACTTCAGCAGCATTTATAATTTATTAGAGCATGAAAAAAGATCTGGCCCTTTGTTCAAGTTCTAGCCCCTATATGGGTGACTAGCAGCTAAGAGTTCTTGCACACTCTGACCACCCCACCCTAATTTTCATTCTAAAACATAGGTTTCCCTGTAAGCGTAATTGAGTCATGCTGCATGCTTTGCAATGGCTATCATTCTCATGTGAGTTATGCCAACTTTCCAATGACAACTCAACTAACTAGACAATATGTTTGGGCTTTGAAACTGTATGTAAGTTGCCCCTGTTGAGCAGCAGGGACTGCTACTTAACTCAACCATATTCTCAAAGAAGTGAGTGCCCTCCTTTCTACTTATCAACTTAAGAGATTTGCATGTCATAGCCACAGCTATAAATGTGAAAACTTCTGTACTTGCAATTTAAAAGACTTGGTCCTTCTTGTTCCTATTGTTGTGTATTCTTCACAAAGGCATATACAATTGCAGAAGTCGAGTACCCTAGTCTCAAAGATTTCATGATCAACATCAAGCACTAGCGAATATGGTCCAAAACTATCTACTTTCTAGTGTGTAGTGAAGCCCTCACCTAGTTTGATTTTTAAGAATGCCTTCAATCAAACAATTGCAGGTACTCAGGCCTTAGATAAGAACTTGCAAGAATACTGCTCGACATTTTATCGTTCTTAAATTTATATTTAGTCCTTTAGCTTTCCTGGTTTACATAGAACAGACCTCTGCATGGAGCCTCAACGTAAACTATTAGAACAGACATTGGAACAACAATGAAGGCACAAAAGAAATCCCCTGGGAAGCATGCAAAGTGGAGCAGACATTTTGTGTAGGATCATCAAGCCCAACCGTGGAAAATCAAGAGAGGTTTTGTAAAACAGAAACTTTGCACTCTCTGCTTTTATTTGTAGTTAAAAGACTGCAAGAATAAAATTTGCAAGTAACATTGAGCTGACCTGCCAAATCCAATAAGTAGCAGGGTCCATATGATGCGAAGTCCCCATGTGGATTCTTTATACCAAACCCAGGCCTGCACCAGCAACGTTGAATATCAGGTATCAGTCCACCAGTATATAATATAAGCGATTTTTTCTTCCTTCTGATATTATACCAATCTTGAATGATGCATAGTAGCTCCATCATGAAATAGACGTAGATGGTCCCTGAGTCGTACTTTCAACAAAACAATCTACACTGTTGGTAGGCTAATTAACATTATAGACATGGTCATGAATAATGAGAAAGTTATCGCAGCGACAGGAACAAAAGGACAAGTTAAAGTAAGAGGAGCACAACTGTCAACACCTCTCTTGACATGGTACACCAAGTTGTTACCAAATTTTCTCTGAAGATTTCTTTGTTAGGATAACATCAAGAGCTCAAGATTCGAATTCAAACATCAAAGCATGAATATGAAATTCAGGATAGGCCAATACTTTCCTAGTTCATTCACCCGAGATAGTTATGAGCCTCATACTTTTGGCCCCAAACAAAAGTGGGAGAAGGCGTTAGTCTGAACTCAATGAAAAAGGCCCAATTTCTCCAGAGAATGCAATTTCTTCTCTAGAAACTAATAACTTGGTTAGAGTTCAAACTTTAAATAAGCTACCTAGGTTTGGCTTTGGGCCCCAGAGAAAATCATCCTTTCACGCACTTGACATTATCATGTTATTCGACCCTGTCATACTTGGTGCTTTATTACTTGGTGTATCACAATGCTTGCACTGGTGAAGAAAATTGTCTATTTAACTTCCAGAAGCCTAATTCAACCTTGGTTATGTTGTTCTGGTACTTTTGGTGGGATAAAAAGAGCTCCAACCTCGTACCAAAGCTTACATCAGTACGTGTAGTTTTGAATTGATCGCATCCTAGCGTGTATCACAATGCTTGCACTGGTGAAGAAAATTGTCTATTTAACTTCCAGAAGCCTAATTCAACCTTGGTTATGTTGTTCTGGTACTTTTGGTGGGATAAAAAGAGCTCCAACCTCGTACCAAAGCTTACATCAGTACGTGTAGTTTTGAATTGATCGCATCCTAGCTATTGTTTCACGTCCGCCTGTAATCTAGAATATTTGTAGCTACAGGTCAGAACTTCAATTAGAATACAAAGAACGGGAGTAGAAAGGACACGGGCCATGATTGAAACTAAGCATAGTGTCCTCACTTCATGATCAAAAAGTCCTACCGAGGTTTGCACAAGCTTTGCTGAGCTACAAAGCTGCCTCAGAATATATGCATTGCCAATTGTGAGGATTCCTATAGGACCATAAGCAGCCAATAATTTTAATGTAAAAGAATTGAAGATCCAACCAATCATGAATTCATTGACACGCCCTCCTACAAAAAGAGTCATACAAAGATGCAAATTATAAATTTGTTGAAAGGTACTCACAGCCAGCAAGATGATGTTCACATAAAAGTCAATTAAAGTAGCCTTCATCCATCTGCAGCCATTAATAAATACTTAGTAACAAAAACAATAGCTGGACTTTGTTGCTAATCTATTATTTCTGAGAAAAGGCACATCTTAAGTGAGCGATAGGTAATGTTCTGCAGGCATAATAGACCAGACAACAAAAGCAGCAAGACTACTGTGCATAAAGCTTAATATGTGTCAATTCAAATCTTATAAGATTGTGATTGACTTCGACGACCCCTATTATCCGCTGACATATTCTGCCCTGGTCTTCTCCTTGCAATTCGATTGCTTATAATTTTACTGAAACCCAATACACGTAGTGGTCATTCAACTCGCTACTAGTTTCACTATACACTTTTTCGTCATTTACATATCTAACCTTCTCTCTAATTTTCCGGATTCGAAATTAGATTCTCGAACTGAAATCAATAATACAGCTGCTAGTTTCTTGATTCCCAACTAAAACATTATAATGCATTTACACAGCAGTGTAGCTACAAACGATAGAGAAAGGAGCGAGGATTCTAAGTAATTTACAAAGTGAAGAAGATCCAGAGACATGTTTCAGCAGAAATTGGAAAAAACTGGATTGCAATTGGTGAGATAGGGGAACGAACGGAGTGAGGAGCTCCATGCGAAAGGGCGATCCATCGGTGACTGAGGTATAGAGAATGGTGATGAAAGTGGCAGCTCCTAACGCCACTGCTACTGTTCTCGCCACAACTACCTTCGTCGCCATCTCTCTCTCTCTCTCTCTCTCTCTCTCTCTCTCTCTCTCTCCCCCCCCATATACTGACAAATTTCGTTTATTTTGCTGGATTTTTATTCTGGATTTATGACATCACCAATTTTTTTTTTTAAAGGAGATCTTTTAAGTTTTGTTGTGAGGCAACGAAAATGACACGTAAATTGCTCCCCACCTTTAGCTGCCTGCCTCTTTGGATTCAAAGGAGTGAATATATATAAGTTCTTAGTTTCAAGTCTTGCTTTGGACTAGGTAATTGTCGTGCAAAGCTGGGCTACCTGCTATAGCACTCCGAGCCTACCTGTTATAGCAATCCGAGCGGCGAGGATGGCTACAACAGGTAGCCCACCGTTGGATGACGAATACTAGACATAGCAGTTGCAGATCTACGGTGGAGATTAAAAACGTTTTAGGATCCCTGCTATGGCTCAGAGTATGTTTGCTCTTAACCTACCGAATGATGCCATGTGTCCGATATCATTCCTCACAAATGCTATGTTCTATGTGGAGGGAAGGTACATCTACAATTGCCATGAGAGCAATGTTAAAATTTGAGGTTCAAGGTCGCTTTTCATGTTTCATTTCCATGATGTTTCTTGACGATGTTCATGAACTTCGTGTGATGTTCTTAGATAGAACTTGCCATTCAAATTTTATTTTTTACATAAGACAGGACTTTCATGCAAATTTCAGTTTAAAATTTGTAGTATTGAATTCCAATAACCCATACTAATATGAAATGACTTTGAAGTTTGAAGTTTATGAATCTCAATTTTCAATATCATTGTATTGATTTATAGAGCTTGGAACTTGCAAAGAGTATGTGTTCAACTTTGAAGAATGTATCATGTACTTATTACAACTTATATAACTCATGACTTTAAAAAAAAATTGTAATCCATTAGTTTGACGTTTTATACAAACTATGTATTTCAATGTTGACGGCCAAAAATCACAAGAGCCTCTCAAATACGTCCAAATTGACCTTTGAATGGCATGAAGGGCGTCAAATTTCAACACTACATTAGAGCATCGTTTATTTTGTATCTTAAAATAACCAAGGTGATCGTAAATATAGTGATAAGCTTTGTTGTGTTAGCTTAATATATATTCAAAAAGCTGAAAAATAAAAAACAATTATTGTAATTAAAAATACAAAAAACAAAAATGAAAGCCAATTTAACGCTCAAATTTATGACAAATCCATGTTCTCAACAGATCATCACAATGGATTAGGGCTATCACAACAAAGCTAAAAATAAGCATTTTTGTCATTCACGCTATATTTTTGTATGTGTGTGTCTATATAATTATTGCATTTAATATTGAAGGATGGGAAATCCCGTCGATGTATAAAAAAATGAAAGTTCATAAAATGATGATTTCAAATGGCAAAAAGTAATTAAGCTAAAAAGCCTAATAAAACATTAAACCTAAAAAAGAATCATTCAATACCTACTACTTTATGTAAGTCACTAACTAGAATAGTGCCACTAATAGGTAATTAAAGAAGCTTTGAAGCACCTGCTCTTGCAAATTGAGCTCGTTGAAGAATTGAAATCGTTTGTGAGCAATGCAACATAAATACGTTGACGATAAAAATATTCAATGAATGATATTACGCAGCATTTTGTTTCACAACAAGCTCCACACATAAGGACAAAAAATTATTAAATTTCTTGTAAAGACATTATATGTTTCTAAAACAAAGGGGATAAAATCTTCACCAAATGCATGGTCATTATAATCTTGCTCCTTTTCTTGAGCTGCATGAGATGCAGTAGCCCCCTACGTGGTGGAAGAACCACAAAGAAGATCATGTTGAGAGGAATAAAGAATAACAACATCTCCAAGAGTGCGAATTCCCTCATGCAAGAGAACAAGGTCAACATGCCGACGATGATTCTCGAACGACACGAAATTATTATCATGAGCAATAGTTGTGACAAATGAAATTATGTGTGACACCCCATAAGATGAGTACCCAAGAAATCCATCACATGACCACATAAACACTTAGAGAGACCATTTAGCACTAAATGTGGTAGTCCCAATTTGGTACAAAGGGCAGTGATAAACTAGTCAGAGGAGAGTGATAAACTAGTCAGAGAAGAGTCGCAAGAGTGAAAAAACTGGACATGCAACCAACCAAGCCCCTGCACCTAGACTAGCACATGAAAGAAGATGAGCTCGAACTGCATCAGGTTGTGAATCATTGATAAGTTGAGTGAAGGAATAAAACTGCTAAAAGAAAATGAAAATATAATAACTTAGAAAGAAAAGGGGGATGGGGTTTCTTATTTTATTTTAGGTTTTGATTACCTAAGTATGGATGGTTGCACATTGGGTACACTAAGTTGATCACTTTGCTTTCGATTCTACTGAGTCAAATAGAGAACACATAGAAGGTTGAAAATGAACTTGTAGAAACTCAAGAAAGGGGGGCTTTAAGAAAGTTTGGAATTCTTGAAACATTCGCCTGTTAAAGATAAAAAAGCGTCAACTTTTTTGAAAAAATCGTTGATTTTTCTTCTTCTTATGGTTGGTTTCATGGCTCATGTATGTGCTCGTAAAGAATGTAATGAAACCATAGAAGAAATTAAATGCCCATAAAAAAAGATTTTTTACAAGTTCTCTATATAGTAGAAAAATGGACCAAAAGTTCTCAAAATAGAAAGTTTGATCCAAGTGTCAATTTTGCATGATGAATCATCATATGTCAAAGCATCCTCACACGTGTGAGATCTGATGCATGATCAGTACCACGAGCTCCAAGAAATGTATATACAGAGCCGCATTTGGCCATAATCATCAAGAAGCAACACCAATCTTGGTTTTGGAAGCAAATTATTGTCAATCTCTCCATTTGTCTTCATTTGTTTTGATTGTCATATTGTACTTTGTTTTCAGGCTGGAGTCCATACTCTGATAGGTTTTCACATGTGTGAAAGCAGCAAGTACAATTCCCTTTCATTTATGATTGTTCTTGTTAGATTTTCTCATCTAAAGATAAAAGACTACTACACTGTCTTAAAGACTACTACACTGTCTTGAAGTAAACATTCGAATATGGAGAGCTAGGTGTGTAGTCGTGATCAATAAGAAAAGTAGTGATCCTTTGAAACCATGCCCAAACAGATTGCTTCAAGCCATGGAGTGCCTTATGGAGTTTACACACATGATTGTGTTTACCTTCGATAATATAACCTTCAGGTTGCACCATGTAAATGTCTTCTTCAATAACTCCATTGAGGTATGCTGTCTGTACATCCATTTGATGTATTTCCAAATCTGCTGCAACAGCAAACGATAATAAAAGTCGAATAGAAGAATGCTTGACTACTGGATTGAAGGTCTCCATATAATTGAAGGACTTTGAATTGCAACATCATCATCTTCGGATTCGCCGTTGATATGTTGTTTGTTGGAAGTGGATGATATTGGGCCTTCAATAGGAATCTTGAAGTTCAATATGTCAGATAAAACTGAAGAGTCGACTATATGGGCTTTGCCTTTTCCCTTGAGTTCGATGAACTGATCTTCGATGAAGATGACATCCCGGCTAGTGAATATCTTCGACTCGATGGGATCGAACAATTTGTAGGCTTGATCTGAAGTACTGTAGTTGATGAAAATCCATTTAGTACTCTAGAAGTCGAGCTTCTTCCTGAGATCATGAGGAATCTGTGCATAAGTAGTACATATAAAAACTCGTAAGTTCGATAAAGAAGGTTCTTTTTCTCAGCAAGACCATTCGATTAAGGCGAATAGGAGGTAATGCATTGTTGCTCAATGTCGTTGTTAAGGTAGTACTCCTTGAATTCAGTGGAGATATATTCTCCCCCGTTGTCGGACCTCGGTGCATTGATTCGTTTGCCAGTTTGATTTTCTGCATGCTCTTTGAATTGTCTGAACTTGATGAAGGCTTCTGATTTCTGCTTGATGAAGTAAACAATTGTTCTTCTGGAGAATTCGTCAATAAAGGTAATGAAATACTTTGCATCTAGCAATGCCGAAGTTTGCATAGGTCCACATATATATGAATGAACAACATCTAATAGACCTTTTGTTGCATGCCTATGACTCGATCTAAAAGGAATCCTAGTCAGGGAGATCAACTTTGCCAGAAGGATAGTTGAGATCAAGTGCTAGGGATTGTCTGGACATGTTTGAAACAGATGCATAATTCAAGTGTCCTAAGCAATGATGTCATATTAATGCTTTATTGAAAAGAATAGAGGTTTTCAAGGTTTGACTAGAAACGGAATAACAATGTGCCAATCCATATAAGTATCCATGTCTCTTGCCGAGTGCAAGGATCTTATTACTCCTAGCAATAATTCTGCACTGATCAAACTCAAACTCCACCTTATGACCTAAATCTGTAATTCTACTTACTGATAACATATTTGTAGAGAGTTTGGGAACATACAAAACTTTTGACAGTAGTTTGAATTGATCATGTTGGAATCTTAATCTTACAATACCTTCACCTTTGATAGTGTGAGTGCTATCATCACCAAGATGAACATACTTCTTTGTGCTATAAGGCGTATAGGAATGAAAAATCTCATGATGATTTGGTCATATGTTGAGTAGCTCCGGAATCTAGAAACCACGAATCATCCAAATTTGCGTATTTGTCTTTGACCATAAAAGTGCCTTTGTCCATTTTGGCTTCAGGAGATGTTGTAATTGTATTTTCTTGTTGATCAGGTTGCTTGGCTGCATTCTTTGCTTTGAGAATTTGGCAATCCTAGATCTCATGGTTTTTGCATTTGCAATACTTGCAAAACATCTTTTTCTTCGATGAATGTAAATTCAATGATTGTTCTTCACCACTTTACCATCCTTCGATTTCCATTTTGAGTTGTTTGTGTCATCTTCAGGCTTCACTTCAATACCTGTAACAACATTCCACAACTTGTTGGCGATTAGCAATGTCTCCATCTTAAATTTTCTTAAATGATAATTGGATCCATTTAGCTTGTCTACGATAAGACCGACTTTACTTTGAGAATCCATCTGAAACTTTAAACTGTTGACAATTTGATTGTCATCAAGAGAAAGATACAGTGCTGCGCAAAAATTGGAAATCAATTCTTTGATACCGAAACAAATTGATTCGAACTGAAGAATAATTTGATATCGTGAATGATATTAATTATAAGAGCTTGCGCTCTGATTTAATATTAGGCCTTGAAGAATAATCAATGCTCTGATACCATGTTAGAAAGAGGTGTGAAAAAGATAGGTAAAAAAGAATCGAATAAAAAGAATTCAAGCGACAAGAATAAAAACATATCGTGCGCAGCGGAATAAACTATCTTTCTCTTTCTCTATGCATGACTACGCCTATCAATTTTGAACAAAACAATAGTGATAGAAATCGTGTTCGATCTTATAGTAACTAACTTTGAAGTCATCAATACTATAGTGAATACGTAGCCAGACATTAAGCATTGAATTATCAGACAAATAATTAGTCGCGAAGAATTACATAAACACATACATTCTAAGACGAAGCTAAACGCAATAAGAAGATAATATTGATTCAGTATGAAAATGAAACTTGATGTAAATGAGTACAACAAATTGCGGATCAAGGTCACACGTACTCTAAGCTATCTCTGAGCGGCTAAATATAAGTTTGAACTAAGCGCAATGCTAATAAGCAGTGAGCGCAATAGCAATCTCTATTCAGCTTTAAATAAGTGAGGTAGAATTTGCAAGAGTGTCCAAGCTCGCAGGCTTGAGAGAGAGCTAACTATTCAATACTTGTTGATCTCTTGATCGCATCAATGTTATAAGATCAACCCACAAATGTAAAATTATGAGAAACTACTTATAGTAAGCAAATGCGACAACATCCACCAGTAGGATAGCTAATTAGGTTGTCAAATGCATCATCCAGTTGGTTGTGATGTGTTGGCATCCATCCAGATAGTCTTTCCAAAAAGTTACTTGCTAAACAGCTAGAGCAAGTCTGTAGCGAACAATGAATTTTCTTGCAAAAAATATGAAGGTCTTCGCTAAAGTCATTTCCTTAACATTTCAGGCATCTGGCATTTTTCAGAAAAACCAAAGTGAGAGAAAATCCCAAAAGGCGAAAATCTTGACGCTGTAAACTGTTTCCGAGTAGTTATGCAGACTGTGTAAAAACACGAAGAAATCTGCAGGCCTAGATAAAAGTTGGATGAAAATTCAAATGTCGATTAGTCGATTAGAAGGATAATAATCCAACAAGAGAGACCAGAGAGATGTATCTTGGAGCAAGGCGATCAACAAGCAGGAGGGACATACTAGCCCAGATGTGGAAGGGTGGCCTACAAGATATCCAAGAGGGTACTTTGGTAGCTACACTGGCAACAGATGCCGATCTTGGTCACCTCTTTTGTATTGGAAAAGTACTGACACTTCATCGAGACGACATCACATCTAAGATTAAAGACATAACTATGCATTGGTTTAAAACAGATCACATTGATCCATTCAAAGGGAGGTATAGCCTCGAGATGGTCCGTACAGTGCATGGTAAAGGGAAGAAGCGAAAAACAAAAAATACTCCAATTTTTTTTTTTTGTCTTTAGAGGAGGTGGATATTTTACTGTACAACTTCATGCTTACCACAACAGGTCATTTGAGAAAGTCCACTATTGAAATCCTAAAGCAGAAAATTCCTGTGACAAATGATGTGAGACCGTCCTCACGTACCAGAGGAAGTATGGGAAACTATGGAATTACGGCTTGCATCGTGAGGAAGGCAATGTTTTAGTACATAGTGAAGAAGAGGATGCTTCTTCCACCACTTCATGATCATCAACACCTATAACTACTGATAGTGACGGGATTGATAATGACTAGCATTTGGACCAATATGAGTCCAAAGAGTTTTGATTATTGCGTGTGTCACAAAATATAAGTAATTACTTTATTTGTTTGTCACTTTTATATTGTAAGAGTATGAGCAGTGTAGTCGGATCTTTACTAGGCGTTGGTATCAGAGCAAGGCTTTGCATCAATCAAAAGGTGGAGTTGTTTTTTGCTGTTTCCTAGCTTTTTGGTATTTCTTCCTTGCTTTGTACTTCCAGGTGGTGGAGTTGATCTCCAAGTAAGTGGCTTCTCTGAATTTGGATTGATTTCAGCCTTTATAATGAGAGATTAATGCACATTTCAAACACAATTTTGTCATTGTACTTCATTGCAATGTTTGTAGATATATATTCAACAAACACTATTGAATGGCAACCAGTCCAATTAAAAATGTGTTTATTGCTTAATCTGGTAGTCTGTTTTTTGCGAATTATTATCAGTCTAGTTGTTCGCGACTGATTATCAGTTGAGCTCAGTCTAGCTCTTCATAAATAATTCGTGACTGATAATTTATCTTTCTGATGTTTTGTTGCTTAATGTTTGGCTACGTAATCAGATTGAACATGATTAATAACGTTCTGTTCGAGTCTGATAGGCGTAATCATGCTTAGGGAAAGAGTGAGATAGCTCATTCCACTACGCATGAATACTTTCCATTCGAGTTTGTTTCTTTTTCTAGTTTCGAGTTCGCTTCTTTTCGTGTTCATTCCTTTTCGAGCTATTTTCGTCTCTCACACACCCTCTTTTCCTTACATGGTATCAGAGCTGCCTTTTATAGCCTGATAAGCTTCCACAGTAACAAGACTCTACTAGCCGATAGAGTAATTGTCTTTTTGTTCTGTAATTTTGATGGAAATGTTATTGTAAGTGGTCTTGAGAACCCCCAAAGATGGTATAATTGTTATTTTTGTCAAGAATAAAACAAGTCTCTTTTTTAATATATTTTGAAAAACACTTTACGCATGCGTAAAATTTTTTTGTTGACAACCATAAAAGAGGTCATTTTTTGAAGTATCTTAGGGAATATTCCAAATGTTGAAATATGAACAACTATTTATACTAAGCAATTAGGTCGTCAAATGCGGCTGCCAGTTGGCTGGAGTCTGCTGGCATCAATCCAGTTAGGACTCCGCAGAAATTACTTCTTGATGGATTAATGCAAGTCGGTGGCGTGTGATCGTAAACAATATGTCTGCAGATTTGAACGTAAACTATAACTCTACAGAAATGAACGTAAACTACAATAGCGAAAAATGCGAAAAACGTGACACTGCATTTTTACTCACAATTCTTGACAAGCGAAAAATGCAAAAAATGCAAAGGTCTTTACTAAAGTCATTTCTTTCATATTTAAGACATCTTACATTCTGCGAAAAAGTCAAAGAGAGAGAAAATGCCGACACTGTAAGCCATTTCCAAGTAGTTATGCAGATTGTGTAAAAACACGAAGAAATCTGCAGGCTTGGATAGAAGTTAGATGAAGATTAAAAACCGATTAGTCGATTAGTAGGAAGGAGAATAATCCAACACTATAAAATTGGTTTGTCGGATCTGAGCATAAGCTCATTGGATCTGAACAGAAGCTCATCATATGTAGCTTTAGTTACAGTGTCAGATCTAGTATCAATAGCCCATCTGATGTAACTTCTATTGCAGTGTTGGATGTAGAATCCACACTCGTCCAATGCAGACTATTTTTCTTTGACAAAATTTTATACCAGAATCAGATTAGCAAATATAGGAGATTGTGTATTGATATGATTTAGATTTCAAATCAATCATGAAAATCTAATCAATTATGAGGAACTTAGTTAGCTCATTGGATGTAGTCTGAAGCTCGTCAGATGTAAACTGATAGTCCTTGGATGAAGTGTCGGATGTAAAATCAGTGGTATGTTAGATTCACATTAGATGCAAATTCAAAAGAAAAATGAGTCGTCCATCAGATTTGACTGTCGGATGTAACTAAGATGTCCGGATGCAAATCAGTAGCAGTATCGGATCTATGCATTAATTTGTTTGGTATAGTATCAGATATAGCTTATGTGGATCATTGGATATAACTATGAAGAATGAAATATTCTAAAAACACTTTGGATATAGATCGTCAATTCTAGCTTGTTAGATGGACCGTCGATTCTAGATCGTCGGATGCACCGTCAGTTCTAGGTTGTTTGATTTAACTGTCCGTTCTAGACTATTTGTTCTAGACTGAAACTAGTCTTCCTCCTCTTAATTTGGAACGTGATAGGAATGTGAGAGCTGGAGGATTGATGGGAATTAGAATTATAGATCAAGCGATTGGTAACAACGGATCTGAGAGGAGTATAACAAATTGTATGCTAGATCATGGAAATCATGATTTTTTCTTTTTCCATTTGTTTTCATTATCTCTCATAATTGGTGCTTAAAACTAGCCTTCATTAGATTCTCACCTTTAGTGTTAAAAAATATCTAGAATCTATGTCTTTCAATTTTTCTTTATGAAGGCAACCAATTTTCTTCAAGCTAGGCTAGAGAGAGAGAGAGAGAGAGAGAGAGGCTGGATTTCTATTCTCTCTCTCCTTAATCCTACAACTAATCCAGATCCTTTCATTTGTTGTATGTAAATATCTCTATTGTCGCACAGTCTGTAGAAGTACACATGTTTTCGAACACTCTACAAAAATACACAAAAATCACAAACATGTATCAGCTCACAAACCTCGAATCGACAGTTGTTGCACCTACTCAAATCGACAATCATCAAACCTACTTGAATTGACAATTATCAATGTCAATTGTCAAACTCATTGTCGAATCTTCCTTCGAAGGAAATTGTCGAAACTATTATTTGACCATATATTTTCATGACCCCGTGAATTCCACAAAGCGACAGCCAACAACAAAATTCAGTGCCTTAATCTATCTTGTAAATGTATCAGTTTATGTGCAACTATCTTGTATAAATAATCGATAGCGCATCAATGCACTTTGTAATTGAATAATTAGCAAATCAGAAAATTGTTCCACATCTCTACGAATGAATGTGAAACTGATTCTCTCTCTCTCTCTCTCTCTCTCTCTCTCTCTCTCTCTCTCTCTCTCTCTCTCTCTCTCTCTCTCTCTCTCTCTCTCTCTCTCTCTCTCTCTCTCTCTCTCTCTCTCTCTCTCTCTCTCTCTCTCTCTCTCTCTCTCTCTCTCTCTCTCTCTCTCTCTCTCTCTCTCTCTCATTTTCAAAGTATTGTATAAGAGAGATCACACATGTGATTGCATATAGACATGAACACAAATTCAACTTAATCGATATTCTAGTACATTGAGTATTGTCATGTTGTGTCATTTGCATTATTTTCTATTTTTCGTCTAAGTCAATTTTGCAAATAGATAATTCATAGATTGAATTGTTTTTATGAATGATAGTATATGTTGATGGTGCTACTTTGATCTGGCTTGATATCACACGTCCACAAATTGAACTAATCAGTGTATGTCTATGGAATCAATTGTTTGAATCCTTGCAACTTCGAAGCTTGGATTAAGTAGAGCTACCATCGAATTGTTGATGACATTCGAATCTGATAGACATAGTTCATGCACCGAGGAATTCATCCATCTCATACACAGATTTTGTTAGCAGATTCTAGAGAATCCCCAGATGCCGAGCCAAGCCAAAGACACAGAATACCTCTCACCCATGACTGAGGAGGTCTCAGGAGGAGAGCAGAAGAAGCTGAGAGCCGAGCATGAGAGCCGAGAAATTACTAGCTAGGATGACAGTGAAATATCTATGTGAGCCTACATGGTGTATCCCAGAGAAAGAACGACCATGTAGGAGCTAGTCATCTTTCCTAGGCCTTGTAAATAAATGCAGACCCCCCTTAAATTAGTTAGAGTGAGCCACCTTTTGATGGTGACCTTTAGTGGAAGGGCAAATTCCACATGTAATTTTTGATTTGGTGGAATTGCCACTTGGGCTCCACATGGGCAGCCTTCTTGCTTATTTAAGGGCTCCCCTCTCTTGTGAGGGAGCTTTGAATGTATTGTCAAGTTCTCTTGAGCAAATAAAGAGGATCCTCCACGAGTTCTTAATAATTGCTAAGCTCCTTGTTCATGGCAATGTTCTTGAGTCAAGTTTCTTTGAGCATGCTTGATTTCCTTGTATTGTGGATTAACTAGGATCTTGTTTTCTTGTTTCTCACTTAGTTGTGGATTAGGATTCATTTCTTGTTTGTGGAATAAGGTAGGAATCAGCATGCAAGTAAACTAGATAGGCTGGTTTGTGGTGTAGATCTTGCATACTTTCTTACATTCCAGTTCTTGATTGTTATTGGGCAATCTAAGCATCAAGAAATGAGTGTTTGTTGATTCTTGGACTGTTATTATACTGTTAGGAATCTAGTTTCTTGTTTCTTGTTTGAGTAGTTAATCTTGTTCTTGATTGTTTTCTGATTTAGTAGATAGTGGTAGAACTACTCCCTATTCCAGAACGTTGATCCTCTTGAGCTATATATGGTTACATGGCTGGCTTATGCATGTAACTGAGTATCGAAACCGTCTTCCATTGATAGGCTGGGAAATACATGTTGAAATCTGAGTAACACGTCCATGTGATAACCGTTCTAACAAGAAGAACCGTAAGAACCAGAAGAACCATAAAGAACGGTAAAGAAAAAGTAAAGAAGCCCAAACAACTGTGTTCACAGATAGAGTAGAAGATGTGAACATTTGGCGCCATTCCGCAGCTACACATACATTAAACAGTCCCAAACCATTCCGATCTGTGCAGTAAAACCATCGCTCTCATGACTTCCACATCTTCATTACAGACCACACCACTTTCGTCCTGATTAGCGCGAAGCTCGCTCTCAATCGACGCTTCATGCTCCTCCCCAAGCCGAGCCACGACTCTCGTCTGGACTGGACCACTACACATTGACTCTCGACCAAGCCACTACAAAACAATCCTGCCATGTCTTGAGTTAAATCTCAACCGACTCATTTGCTTTAAAATCTCAACCGATACATTTGCTCACGTCTCAACTGACGCATTTCTTTCATCTCGACCGACACTCTCGCGTTAGATCTCGACCGACGACCTCGTGTCAGATCTCGACCGACAATTTTTGTCCCAATCTCGACCGACGCTCTCGCATCAGATCTGACCGACGACCTCATGTCAGATCTCGACCGACAATTTTGGTCCCAATCTCGACCGATGCTATTGCATCAGATCTCGACCGACGATCTCATGTCAGATCTCGACCGACAGTTTTCGTCTCAATCTCGACCGACGCTCTTGTGTCAGATCTCGACCGATGACCTCATGTCAGATCTCGACCGACAGCTTCCATCCCAATCTCAACCGATGGCCTCACATCAGAACTCAACCGACGACCTCGCATCAGATCTCGACCGACGACCTTGCATCAGATCTCGACTGACGCCCTCGCATTAGTTCTCGACCGACGGATGCTCTTAGATCTCAACCGACCCTTGAACCGTTGAGACCATCCTAAAACACACTACAATCATTGCGACCACCTTCCAGCCATAACAACTGCATTGCCCCATAGTGACCGCTCTGCACTGTGACAACTACATTGAGCCGTAGGGAATACATTCAACAAAATCCCATCGCTTCACACCTTGCATCGTAGCCACTGTAACAAGCATCTAGGAGCCTATTTACACAAGCATACGATACTCTACAAGTTGTTATGGATCGCCCTTACGATCCGAATTCTACGGAGGACTATCCACCAGAGATGGTCTCCCCATCCACCGAACAAGCTCGATTTAACAGAAATTCTCGGATGAAATCCCAATCCAAGAGCCATCCACCAACCCATTCGACAGATGGGAACCCATGCGTTATGAAGCTCCATATGAACGACCACATTTTCATGCTGCCGAATCTTCACATGCACAAGCTCACTTAAACGGAGCTTTTGCGAATAATGTTCCATGTACTAAAAAACGTACCCCAAAGCTAGATTTACCTAAGTACGATGGTTACACTGATCCTCAAAGATTTTTTCAAGTCTTTGAGAATGCATGTGACATCTATGGCGAGACATCACCGAAAGCCATGGTACAGCTCTTTTCGATGACCATGATCGATCGAGCACGAGAGTGGTTTTTTAACCTTGATTGTGAAGATAAACTGGTCACTCTTGAAGGAGGCCTTTATCAAATGCTTCAAGCCATTCCGCTTGATAGAAAGTCCTTTTGTCAAGCTAAGTAACATCAAAATAACAAAAGATGAGAAAGTACGTGACTATATTGAACGATTTAAAAAGATTAAAAAGTCAAATACATGGACAACCCACTGAGTCTATGCTCATAATTTGGTTCCTCGTTGGACTCCCACGATGGATAAGACATGAACTTCATTCCAATGATGAATATACATCATTGAAACAAGCCATGTTTGACACCATTCAAGAGGAAGACGAGGGCTCTGATGTCGATGAACCACATGAACGGAGAGCACATCATGCTGTCCAAGAAGCTCCACCAAACGACGAAACTCGAGAACAGTTGTGGAAAACACATATGGAGTTGCTTAACTAGTAACACCAACAACAAATGGAGAAACTCACGAAAGAGTTTTAAAACACTCTTAAGTCTATCCAGAGTTCGATGTCGGGTAAGTTACCCACTGGCCAAATCCACCATAGATGAGAGAACACGTGGTGCCCTCATTGTCGAGGTGCACACACTGGCAATGAGTGCACTTCATGCCAACCAGTCCCAGATACTTCCTTGATCAAATGTGACATCTGCGACTTTATGGGGCATACCTCTCTTTATTGCTATTATAACCCGAGGAACCAACCTCACAACCAGTCAGGAGGACATACTCAACCTCCTTGACAACCGTTTGTTTCACAAAACCAACACATGCACTACCAACCACAAAACAACCAAGTCCATATACAAGAGTTGCCCAGACAACCTAGACATGAACCTCAACCATAGCTGGCACTCTTAGGACCACCTCTCTAGGACCACAAAAACATAGAAATCCTCGAGAGTCTACACAAACACATCATGTTGAAAACTCCTACGATCAGTCCTATCATCAAGATACAACACTTTCATCTGCTAGTTCTCAACATTATCAAACCGACAACTCGTGCTCGTGCACACGGGATGAGTATTCAACACCACCAGAAAATCCAGCACAGCTAGCCATCCAAGATGGGTATGCTATTGCCACAGGCCCAATGAGCAACTGCTGCTTTATTTGTGGCGAAACGGGACATTTCATGGCTGACTGTAAAATTAAAAACCAACACCATGCGGAATGTCCCGACTGTTTCCGTAAACACAGTTTCAAGGATTGTCCTAAACAACCTAACAGGATTCTTCCAGCACGTCATATCTCATCCGAACCTGTTAGAGTTCTCACTAGAGCACAACGCCAACAACAAGAACAACAACAAAATAATGTCAAATCAGCTGACCCCCCTTAGCTGGAAAAATTACCCATTCATGAGGAAATTGTGTTTATTGTCGAGCTAATACTTGTTTGCGACTTCCATGTATTTATGCAAACTGTTTGAAAAACATGTATTTATGCAGAGTATGTGATTGTACAAGTATTTACAACAAATGAATGGATCTAGATTAGTAGTAAGATTAGGGATGGAGAGGATAGAAATCCAACACATGCATAATTATTTGCAAAAACTTATGGTAGTCTAAGTATATGGCCATCACAAGGAATGAAGAAATTACACTAGCAAACAAAAGTAGCATTTCATCGAAATACACACCACGGTGGAACATCTTCAAAAAATAGTTACATCATACTGCTATTTCAGTGGTTCTACAGACATGCTCAAATTAGATACTCAACTAGATCAACAAATTATCAAAAATTCAAAAAGGCATGCAAAAAATATATTATGTAATGTCTTTCAAGAACAAGAAATATCACATTCATTTATGTCCATCATTTTTGCAAAGTAATCTCGCACTACGGTGATGAAGGAATTTCTTTCTATCATATGGATCTATAAAGTTACGGTCAAATGACATTGAACTTAAAAAATTTGACTCACATTGGCGCTCATTGTGATCCAATCTGGTATTTAGTTCTTGGATGATATTTAGTTCGCTAATATTGTCTAGCTCTTTTGTGTAAGCGGTGAGAGCAGAAGGAGAAAATTTTGTTTGGTTGTTTTCTAGCTAAAATGAAAGACAAGATTTGCATTTACAAAAGAGGTAACGTTAGTTAATATTAGTAAATTGTCTTGAAGTTGAGACAGAACAAAAATTCAATTGGTTTTAAAAATCGACAATTTTTTTTTTCCTGCGTGGCATTCCTTAGAAGGCCTTTTGGTGTATGGATATTCTCTAATGAAGAAATTGCAAATACATTTTTATGTATATGGACTTGACCTTTCTATTTTAGCCTTATTGGTAACTAATAGTAAATGTCTATTTCTATTGTAAGACATGAGTTTATGGATGAATCTTTCAATGACCAGCTTGATTGTTGAGCGTGATAACGCTAGCTGTAGAAGATTGATTAGTATTCAATCGTCAACTATGTGTGTTCTTAGTTGATTCTATATTACAAAAATATCAAGTTGACAAGATATCTACATGCTAAATATCTGTCTGTTAAATATCTATTTAGCATAAAATGCCATTTGCCATTTATTACAACTACCTTATGATAGTAAATGTATGTACAATAGTTGGTGAACTGCCATAAAGTCTTCCGATAGTTTATTTGTGTGCACACAAAGTATTAGATAGCTTCTCACATTAAACAACCATCAAGTTTGATACATTCCACCTTTGAGAGGTGTGAAGAACAATAAGCTTGTACTCCACCATAGCTAAGTTGGATAAGAGTCTTAATTGTGCAATGATGAACGAAGCCAGAATTTTGGTTAACATGTGGACATGATGTCTATTGTGTAGTTTTTATTGGTCTTTGTTAACATTATATGATTATGTATGAGAGGTTGGAGAATGATAATCATATATAGCATTACAAATCTAGAGCCATCTTTGGGGAAGATGTTCCATCCAAACCGTCCGCTAGGAGCTGACATTCCTTATACTGATACATCTCATTTGAACATCGTCCTGTTAATCGGGTTGAAAATTATGTACCGTCAACATATAGTGTCTCTTTTGGGAGCAGCGAGAGAGATAATGGAATCAACTAAGCCTTGCATTTTACCCATCGTAGACTTTGTCAAGTGATCCGAAGGGGGATCTTGAGTCATTTCTTATATTCTCCTGAGTTATATCACTGTCTATACCCTGGTGACATCTTGATTATATTGCAACATTGTGGAGATTGTAACTACTTTGAGATCGATGAACTCACTATTGATAGATCTTGGCGACTAACTGATGCTTTATCCACCCGCTATGTAGAAGTAACACAACCCTCGCTAGAAATCCCAGTATAGTCACCAGGTTCAGCAAATAGTACTAGTGCTTGAAATAACTATGGAAGAGATCTTCGATGAGAGTATGATTGGATAGTAGCTCAAGAACTCCATAGGTAGGCGAGATAGGAATAAAATTAAGAATGATCGTATAACCCTTCATGAGCTATATCTCTAGAGGCTTGGAAACCCTCTATTAGCTGTGAAGGCACGGTTTGGTTGATAAAACATGTTAGGGATCACCAGTCTAGAATCAAGTTTGAGATATGTGCAACCATCCTCGTAGCAGCATGATACTGAAAATGTTGTGCACCCTGTTAATCCCTCCCCTATGTTGATCCCATGGTGAGGAAAGCCTAACAATGGGCCACAAATTGATGTAATGTTCATTAATTTTTTAAATATAATAAGACCTTAGCTTCAAGGAAATAGACTATAGAGAGATCATGAACTTTGTTGGGGATAACTTCATTTATGACTTATTTATTAATATAGTATATATGATTTTCATTCTCCAAGAGAGAGAAGAAGTGCTATTGATATGATTTAATGATACAAAAGGCAAAAGGATGGTTATGTGGAAAGATACCGGTTATCAACTGATATTTTGGTTTTACTTTGACATCTAGTAACATCAAAGGTTTTGGTAATATCAGTGTTTTTAAAATTTCAAATACTATTACCTCTTCTTCTGGTTAATAATAGATTTGCATGACTTTATGTTCTAAGAAAGTACTGGTGACAATATAGTGGTTACAAACATTATTGATACCAATTCAGATACGATAGGCAAAAGGTTGGCTATGTGTGAAAAGATACTGGTTATCAACTAATATTTTGGTTTTACTTTGACATCTAGTAACATCAAAGCTTTTGGTAATATCCGTGTTTTTAAGATTTCAAATTATATCACCTTTTCTTTTGGTTCATAATAGAGTTGCATGACTTTATGTTCTAAGAAAGAACGTACTGGCAACAATATAGTTGTCACAAACATTATTGATACCAATTCAGAGTTAGAAGTGTTAGATGTTCTAGTTTGGTAATTGTAGCCAAGAATCATAGAGCTCTAAGATTGAACATTGGCAAAGACCCTCAACAATTTTTACATTTCCTTGGTCTGATCCACGTAAATACCTTTTAGTTATAGTCGTTCTCTTAGGTTTGGTAACTGCTTACTCTTGTTGGACAATGCTATAGTTGCCCTATTTCATCAAAATTCGATAAATAGTAATCAATAACAAATATGACAATACTAACATATTGTTGAAAGAAAGATAAGAAGAGAATCTTCATAGCAAATGAGAGAAAGAAGATCAAACTATTGATTACTTCTCATAAAACTCATACATCAAATGACACACTCTCAGCTATTTATAGTGCAGAGAGGTTTGTAGACACAGCTTCAGAAATGACATGGTTGTTTACATGAACTCAAATGACACACTCTCACCTAGTTATAGTGCATAGAGGTGTGTGTGTCTTCAGAAATGACATGGATGTTAACATGACAAAATCAAGCACCAACCTCAAACACTGATCTTCAAGCACTAATCTTGAAACACCCTCAAGCACTGATCTTCAAGCCCTCAAGCACTAATCTTCAATCGCCCTCAATCACTCCAAAAGCGCCTCGACCTGCAAAAAAAACAGAGTGAGAGAGAAGGCCTAGGATCGCGCAAATACGAAAAACCAAACAGACATCGGAATCCGACGACCTCAAAACACGTCGGAATCCGACGTCTCTCTCTCTCTCTCTCTCTCTCTCTCTCTCTCTCTCTCTCTCTCTCTCTCTCTCTCTCTCTCTCTCTCTCTCTCTCTCTCTCTCTCTCTCTCTCTCTCTCTCTCTCTTAGAAATTATTTTTCAAAAAAAGAACAAAACATAAACTCCAAAATCTTTCAATATCTTCAAGCATACATCTACACTCCACTCTTCTCTCTCTTTCTCTCTCACAAATTACAAATCTAATGATAATATATTATTACCAAACTATCCTAAATAATACCAATAATCTATTACAAGACCATTCAAAACCATATTCATACTAACAATATTCAAAACCATTTTAAATCAATGCAAAATTTAGAAACACATACACATATAATACACACACACTCTCTCTCTATCTCTTTCTATCTTTCACACTCTCTACCTCTTCTCAAAACAAACAAACAAACACCAACCTCAAACAAATAAACAAAAATCAAAACAAACAAAAATCAAGCACCAACCTCAAACACTGATCTTCAAGCACTAATCTTGAAGCACCCTCAAGCACTGATCTTCAAGCCCTCAAGCACTGATCTTCAATCGCCCTCAATCGCTCCAAAAACGCTTCAACCTACAAAAAGCCAGAGTGAGAGAGAAGGCGCTGGATCGCGCGAATACGAAAAACCAAATAGACGTCGAAATCCGATGACCTCAAAACACGTCGGAATTTGACGTCTCTCTCTCTCTCTCTCTCTCTCTCTCTCTCTCTCTCTCTCTCTCTCTCTCTCTCTCTCTCTCTCTCTCTCTCTCTCTCTCTCTCTCTCTCTCTCTCTCTCTTAAAACTTTATTTTTCAAAAAAAGAACAAAACATAAACTCCATAATCTTTCAATAGCTTCAAGCATACATCTACAGTCCACCTCTTCTCTCTCTTTCTCTCTCACAAATTACAAATCTAATGATAATATATTATTACCAAACTATCCTAAATAATACCAATAATCTATTACAAGACCATTCAAAACCATATACATACTAACAATATTCAAAACCATTTTAAATCAATGCAAAATTTAAAAACACATACACATATAATACACACACTCTCTCTCTCTATCTCTTTTTGTCTTTCACACTCTCTATCTCTTCTCAAAACAAACAAACAAACACCAACCTTAAACAAACAAACAAACAAACAGAAAGCAAAACAAACAGAAATCAAGCACCAACCTCAAACACTGGTCTTCAAGCAGTAATCTTGAAGCACCCTCAAGCATTGATCTTCAAGCCCTCAAGCATTGATCTTCAATCACCCTCAATCGCTCCAAAAATGTTTCAACTTGCAAAAAAACAGAGTGAGAGAGAGGCGCTGGATCGCGCGAATACGAAAAACCAAACAGACGTCGGAATCCGATGACCTCAAAACACGTCGGAATCCGACGTCTCTCTCTCTCTCTCTCTCTCTCTCTCTCTCTCTCTCTCTCTCTCTCTCTCTCTCTCTCTCTCTCTCTCTCTCTCTCTCTCTCTCTCTCTCTCTCTCTCTCTTAAAACTTTATTTTTTCAAAAAAAGAACAAAACATAAACTCCAAAATCTTTCAATATCTTCAAGCATACATCTACACTCCACCTCTTCTCTCTCTTTCTCTCTCACAAATTACAAATCTAATGATAATATATTACTACCAAACTATCGTAAATAATACCAATAATCTATTACAAGACCATTCAAAACCATATTTATACTAGCAATATTCAAAACCATATGCAAAATTTAAAAACACATACACATATAATACACACACACACTCTCTCTCTATCTCTTTCTATCTTTCAAACTCTCTGTCTCTTCTCAAAACAAACAAACAAACACCAACCTCAAACAAGCAAACAAACAAACAAACAAAAAGCAAAACAAATAGAAATCAAGCACCAACTCAAACACTGGTCTTCAAGCACTAATCTTGAAGCTCCCTCAAGCACTGATCTTCAAGCCCTCAAGCACTGATCTTCAATCGCCCTCAATCGCTCCCAAAATGCTTCAACTTGCAAAAAAACAGAGTGAGAGAGAAGGCGCAAGATCGCGCGAATACGGAAAACCAAACAGACGTTGGAATTCGACGACCTCAAAACACGTCGGAATCTGACGTCTCTCTCTCTCTCTCTCTCTCTCTCTAAAAACTTTATTTTTCAAAAACAGATCAAAACATAAACTCCAAAATCTTTCAATATCTTCAAGTGTACATCTACACTCAACCTCTTCTCTCTCTTTCTCTCTCACAAATTACAAATCTAAACTATCCTAAATAATACCAATAATCTATTACAAGACCATTCAAAACCATATTCATACTAACAATATTCAAAACCATTTTAAATTAATGCAAAATTTAAAAACACATACACATATAATACAGACACACTCTCTCTCTCTCTCTCTATCTCTTTCTATCTTTCACACTCTCTACCTCTTCTCAAAACAAACAAACAAACACCAACCTCAAACAAACAAACGAAAAGCAAAACAAACAAAAAGCAAGCACCAACCTCAAACAATGATCTTCAAGCACTAATCTTGAAGCACCCTCAAGCACTGATCTTCAAGCCCTCAAGCACTGATCTTCAATCGCCCTCAAGTGCTCCAAAAATGCTTCAACTTGCAAAAAAACGGAGTGAGAGAGAAGGGGCTGGATCTCGCGAATACGAAAAACGAAACAGACGTCGGAATCCGATGACCTCAAAACATGTCGGAATCTGACGTCTCTCTCTCTCTCTCTCTCTCTCTCTCTCTCTCTCTCTCTCTCTCTCTCCTCTCTCTCTCTCTCTCTCTCTCTCTCTCTCTCTCTCTCTCTCTCTCTCTCTCTCTCTCTCTCTCTCTCTCTCTCTCTCTCTCTCTCTCTCTCTCTCTCTCTCTCTCTCTCTCTCTCTTTAAACTTTATTTTTCAAAAAGAGAACAAAACATAAACTCCAAAATCTTTCATTATCTTCAAACATACATCTACACTCCACCTCTTCTCTCTCTTTCTCTCTGACAAATTACAAATCTAATAATAATATATTATTACCAAACTATCCTAAATAATACTAATAATCTACTACGAGACCATTCAAAACCATATTCATACTAACAATGTTCAAAACCATTTTAAATCAATGCAAAATTTAAAAACACATACACATATAATACACACACACTCTGTCTATCTCTTTCTATCTTTTACACTCTCTATCTCTTCTCAAAACAAACAAACAAACACCAATCTCAAACAAACAAACAAAAAGCAAAAAAAACAAAAATCAGGCACCAACCTCAAACACTGATCTTCAAGCACTAATCTTGAAGCACCCTCAAGCACTGATATTCAAGCCCTCAAGCACTGATCTTCAATCGCCCTCAATCGCTCCAAAAACGCTTCAACCTGCAAACAAACAGCCACGTGTGGAGAATTGTAAAATAAATTAAAAATGTTTGTAATAGGGGTCTCATAAAGTTTCATAGTCAAGCTTCTAGGTGTCATTAGTAGATTGAGCCATTTTTGGCTTTAGAGGTCAAGTAGTGAAGTACACTTGTTTTGTCATTATTAGGCCAAAAGCACAAGTGGAAAACTCAAGCTAAATAGGTTCTTGACAAGTGTCTTTAGTTAGTTTGATGTGTGACAAGTCAAAGTTCAAGAGGTCCAATAGAATTAAGAGGTGGAAGTACCATTGGTCCAATATGATTTGAGATATGCTTGAGAATGGTCCAATAGAATGGAGAGATGGATGGATCAATGGTCCAGTAGGATTAGGAGGTTGTAAATATGAAGTCCAATCATGTTTGAGAATTGTCTTAGCTCATGGATCTATAGTCTCATTCTACTCCTCACTTTGATCTAATGCAATTTGGAGATCTAGTGGATTTTGAGTCTAAGTGTTTTTCTAGTTTTCTCTCTCTACCCGAGAGCTATTGGTAGCATTCTCTCTCTACCCAAGGAGAGGAGCTTAATTCCACTTTCTTTTATTTTGAAGTACTTCCCACACGTGTGTATGTACTTTGGAAGTGAGTTAATTCATGTAGTAGTGTGTTTTTGCCCTAGAGAGTAAGATAGAATCTAATCTTGATCATTGTGCATCCACACACCTTAGTAGTGTGTTCTTGTCATTGAGAGTAAGATAGAATCTAATCTTGATCATTGTGCATCCACACACCTTAGCACATGTGGTGGACACTCCACACGTGTGAAATCAACATTTCATTGTCATTGACGAGATGGATAAAAAAAGACACAATTGCCTCACTTCGCACCGAAGAAATGATGATTCAAGCACATTTGGTTGGTTGCTTGATATACAATGAAATTGTTCATCCCCGAGTATTTTTCACATATCCTTACGTGCATAATGATCCCAACTTAACCATGACTATTATTCATCATGTTTTAGCTTCTGCCAAGGATTGCTTCCGGTTGTTTTGTATGTTCAGTTGGACAACACAACAAGAGAGAATAAGAATCAAATGGTCTTAGGTTATTTGAATATGCTTGTGGAGAAGGGCGTCTTCAGAAAAGTAAATGTTAATTTCTATTGGTTGGACACACACACGGTCATATAGATCAAATGTTCAGCACTTTCTCTAAAAAGTTATTGTGTCGAGATGCATTGCAACTTTCTATAATGATATCCATCATAGAGGAAGCCTATACTCATAAGCGGGGACGATTGACTTCAAGGAATTTGTGAAGTCTTCAAGAGAACTATGTTTGAAAAAGTTAAATTATAACATTAGCTACCAACATTGCTTTCTTATTTAAAAAAATATGGAAAACGAGATTGTGTTAATGTATGGAAAACAATTGTCGACATGTAAACAATGGCTTCCAACAAATGGTTTGAAATTCTTGATACATGTACTAGTTGTTCAAATGAAGTCTGCAAAGCAGATGCCTATGTTACTAGCCAAAGAAGTTAAAGATGCTGAAAAACAACCAAGACCTATTGATTATTGAAAGTGCATAGAAGAGCATAAACTTCTGATCAAGAAAGCAAAAAAATATGCGAGAGAGTACACTAAATTGTGGGATACATTTCATGAGGAGCAAATGGTGATATTAAGTAATATTGAGGATGACAAATGGGAACTTCCATTTGACTTCGTGTGGCCTGTCCATCAAAGTAATACTGCAGCAGAGAAAGTACAAATAACATAACATCATGAATCTATTAGAGATGTTAGAAAGAGGTGTGTAAAAGATAGGTCGAAAAGAATCGAATAAAAAGAATTTGAACGACAAGAATAAAAACTTATCGTGCACAACGGGATAAACTATCTTTCTCTTTCTCTATGCATGACTATGCCTATCAATTTCGAACAAAACAATAGTGATAGAAATCACATTCAATCTTATAGTAACTAACTTTGAAATCATTAGTACTACAGTGATTACGTAGCCAAACATTAAAGCATTGAATTATCAGACAAATAATCAGTCGCGAAACGCACCACATGGACGCCCAAAGATTTAGTCCCATTTGAACAGCTCGTTGTTATGAAATCATCACATAGGTTTGTTATGCTAAAAGAAGCATCTAGAGATGAAGCGAAAGACACCTGAAGTAGAAACAGGCTTGCAAACATAGGGAATAAGTGAATGATCACCATAGAGAGAGAGAGAGAGAGAGAGAGAGAGAGAGAGAGAGAGAGAGAGAGAGAGAGAGAGAGAGAGAGAGAGAGAGAGAGAGAGAGAGAGAGAGAGAGAGAGAGAGAGAGAGAGAGCGCTTTACCTTCGTGTACTTGCTTTATAAAGATAGTAGTTTATGACGTTTCCGACCTAGAGATGACACTAGAGAAAAATTTCAAACCAAAAGCTATGGTGCTGAATTCGAAATGAGTACCCATGTATTCGAATTAGCGAGAAAAGTAAATCAAATAATTTATATTTCTTAGTGTTTACTTGTGTTCTTTACACTAATATAATGATTAAACTATGCATGTTTACTATTGTTATGATTTAATCACAATTGCATGCATCCTCATGCTCGAGGGCATTATGCCTGTAAAGCCCATAATAGCCTTGGCCTATTGAAAGAAAGTTCTAACTTTTACATCGGATCCATTCCCTTGTGCTACTGCACTTAGACAAATGAAAAGGCCTAAGCATCTTTTTTCCCTATTTATTAAACTCTAAAATTTCACATAGCATAGTTAAATAGTACCATATGATAGGGAAGAGCTTTATTATGACCATATGCTTGCTCTTGTGTGTAAGAAAGCCTCTAAGGCTTATCACGTGGCCAACATAGAAATTTGTTCCATCTTTTTTAGATAGGGTGGAGGTTTCACTAAAAATAATTAAACAACAACATCAAAACGGACAACAGTCCACATCTCTTTTTTGCAGTTTCTAGTTCTATTTGTTTGCAATAGTTTTTTGAAGTCAAAATTTTGAAGTTCAATGTCATTTGACCGTAGCTTTATAGATCCATATGATAGAAAGAAATTCCTTCATGACCGTAGTGCGAGGTTAGTTTGCAAAAATGATGGACATAAATGAATGTGATATTTCTTGTTCTTGAAAGACATTACATAATATATTTTTTGCATTCCTTTTTGAATTTTCGATAATTTGTTGATCTAGTTCTGTATCTAGTTTGAGCATGTATGTAGAACCACTGAAATAGTTTTTGATGTTCCACCGTGGTATGTATTTCAATGAAATCTACTCTTGTTTGCTAGTGTGATTTCTTCATTCCTTGTGATGTCCATATACTTAGACTACCATAAGTTTTTACAAATAATGATGCATGCGTTGGATTTCTATCCTCTCCATCCCTAATCTTACTACTAATCTAAATCTATTCATTTGTTGTAAATACTTGTACAATCACATACTCTGCAGAAATACATGTTTTTCAAACAGTTTGCATAAATACATGGAAATCGCAAACAAGTATCAGCTCGACAATAAGCACAATTTCCTATTGAATGGGTAATTTTTCCAGCTAAGGGGAAAACATTTGGAATATTCCCTAAGATACATCAAAAAATGACCTCTTTTATGGTTGTCAATAAAAAATCTTTACGCATGCATAAAGTGTTTTTCAAAATATTTTAAGAAAGAGACTTGTTTTATTCTTGACAAGAATAACAATTCTACCATATTTGGAGGTCCTCAAGACCACTTGCAAGAACATTTCCATCGAAATTACAGAACAAGAAGACAATTACTCTATCGACTGTAGCAAGTGAGATGCAATGTGCTCCTTCCGAAGTGTCCCTATTGCAAGAAAATTATTGACGAGATTCACTACAGCTTGGACCATTGGATCTATGATGGCCTCAATGAGATAACCATATTGGTTTGTAGTTGTGCCACGATACTATCCACATAGGGCGCTATGGTAGTAATGGCTAACATATTCCCCCAAGATTGTACCTATGGCGGCAAGGGTGGCCTCAGAGACATGCACCTTGTGTGTAGCTTCTTGGTATGGGATGTAAAATTTCAACCTGGCTTCATTCCAAGTACCATAAGCCATATAAACTAAAGTCGTATTTTTTCGTTGGTGAAGAAAATGGCTCGGAAGGCCCATTGTCTTGAGCAAAGGCTTAGCAAATTGGATCCATTCCACCACTCTCTCAATGCTAGGGAGGGCAACAAGATTGTGTTCAGGAGGTACAAAACTCTGAACCATTGATCGAGGTGAGATTGAGGCTTCAGAATTAGATGAGAATTGAGCATAAACAAATTGTTTAGACATAATTGCAAGTGGAGGTTGAGTGCAAGAGTGTATATAGAAGGCTAGTTAGAAGGTTTGAAAAAAGTTTTCATGAAAAACAAATTCAAGAGCTATGCTAGCATTTGTGCAAAATGAGTCAATCTTCCAACTTACATAGAGGATTTTAGGTAGCCTATTAAACAAAGTACTATTTTGGCAATCAATTTTGGATTCAAGATAGGCTAAAAACACTGTTTAGGAGTAATTGTGATATTGGCAAAAATTGACTGTTTGTATCAAAAATTAGCCTTGCAAGTGATTTTTACCTCTTATTTTCACTTGACAAATCAAATTCCTTTATCATTGTTTGTTTTGATGACTTTTTTGCCTTTTGCTCATCTTTTTAAAACATTTTTTTTTCAATGTATTTTTCTAAATAAATAGAAAAGAATTTATAGCAAACAACAAAAATAAAAAAGAAAGAAAAATAAAAACTAAACGGAATTTATTTATCTTTTGGATTTGATCTTTGAAATTAAAAAAACTAATTTACCTAGTGGTTCATGTAATTTAAAATTCCCGAGGGTGATATCTTTATTTGGAGAAGATCAACCCATTTGGAAGAGTTATAACTTAGTGTATCTTTGAATTCTGAGTTAGTATTCATGTGTAGTGACAAGCAATTGAAGAATTGTTGCATCTCTTAGTACTATTCCAGATAGAAAGATCAGACTAAGGATATTTATTCTTGGTTAAAAGTTGAAAGCTTAAGGAATAATCTCATGTATTTTCTTCCCCGTTATGAGGACAAACCCTGTTTAAGGGAGGAAGAATGTTACGGCCATATTCAGCTAAGGACATGGAATAGTCCTAATGTGGTAGACCGGCCCTCCGGTATTAGAGATTACTAGTCACACCTCAATTTAATTCCATGTCAAGGCCAGTTTGTGACTAATGACCTTGAGAGGACCCAAACACTCTAATTGAGACATATGGAGGAGTGCATGTACGTGTAACTGATATATGCATGAGGACTGCATGGGAGCTGTGGCATATTAATAGTTGGGTTGCATGGGGATTGCATGAGTTCATGCACAAGATTCTACTTTCTATATATTGGGGTGGGTAGAGATTCTCTCGTCGACAACTTTTGGTTCATGTTACTGATTGCTCTCTTCTCCTCAAGCATTCACATGGCATGGCTTGGGGGCTAGATCCAGCATTGATCTAGGTTTGGATGGGTGGCTTTGCTCCTTCATGTCTCATGTTGTGTTCTCCTATTCTCATATTAGGGGTTTTTTCCTAGTGGTCATTACACCTCGTTTACCTTGCGTACATATATCTTTTCTCTAAAAAGCTCAAATTTATCAACTGTTAATGTTTTAGTAAGTAATCCACTAGCTGGGGTCTTCTGTCTTGCAATGCACCACATCTATTTTACTAGATAATAGTTTTTATCTAATGAAATGACATTTAATTTCTATGTGCTTTGTATGTGCATGAAATACAAGATTCGGTCATATGGATTTGCATTGTGGAATACCAATATCTTCTAACATCCTTCTTAACCATATTCCCTCTTGTGTGGTTGAGCATAGCGCTTTGTATTCAGCTTCTGTTGTGGATTCTAACAATTGTCTCATATCTCTTACTTGACCAAAAAAATGCACCATTACCAAAGTGAAAGATATAACATATGGTGGATCTCCTATCATCAACACAACCTACCCAATCTGAATCAACATAACCATATAATACTGGCAAATCATATCGCCCATCATATATCAAATCATAAGTAGAATTCTCTTCGCGGCTTTCCAATGCGACTCCCTAGGCATAGCCATAAATTGACTCACATGGCTAACAACATAACTTATGTCAGGACGAGTAGTGGTAAGATAGATAAGACAACCGACCAATTGACGAAATAATGTGGCGTCTACCAACTTACTCTCATCCTCATGATATAGTTTCTTACCAACCTCCATAGGTGTAGAAACTGGCTTACTATGGCACATTTTGAAATGCTCTAAAATATTTTTTACATACTTTGTTTGCGTGAGTGCGATGCCATCATGCCACCAAGATCAGTCATGTCAAAACTTGAAGATAGGTCTTTCTTGATTGCACTAATCAAGCTTTCATCGTTACCTATGATAATGAATTTCATCTACATACAACACGATCTGGGTGATGCTGGAATCACATGAAAAGTAGTAAAGATTAGAATCCGAGGAAGTACATACCAACCCTCTAGATAGGAGGTACTCATCAAAGTGTTGTACTTGTTTCAATCCATACAAGGCTTTCTTCAACCTGCATACTTTGTTTTCCATGTCTCACATAACAAAGCCACTTGGCTGCTGCATATAAAGTTTCTCTTCAATTTTATTATGCAATAAAGTGGAGTTCACATCCATTTGATGTTGACTCCATCCAAATAAAGCCACCAACACAATCACATGCGAAGTGTGTTGCACTTTGCTATGGGAGCAAATTTCTCTTCGTAGTCAATGACTTTCTTTGTGCATAGCCCTTCATCACAAGCCTTGCTTTGTGTTTTACTAGGGTACCATCAACATTGTACTTCATTTTGTACACCCATTTGCTATCAATGAGTTTCTTTCCCTCTGGAAGATCTACTGTTTCTTAGGTATCATGGCACTTGATGGAATCGATTTCCTCCTGCATTGCTTCTCACCAAATCTCTTGATCTTTGGCCTATTCAAAGTAAGTAGGCTCACTAGACTCAACAATGTGGCTCATAAGTACAAGATTAATCAAATACTTATTAGGTTCTTTCCTTTCACGTGAGGAACAATGACGCAGCTCTCCCTACTTACCAGATTATGCTACCTCCTACTTTGCATTCTCCATCAACCTGGTGTACCACTTAGGTAGCTTCCCCAATGGTGACCCACTACGAGGGGAATATGTGTCCCAAGGAATGTCCTTCTCCTTGAGCTTTTCTCCAACCACTTCCTCTTTACCTGTGCCAAAGGGTTTGTCTCTCATCCACCTATCCTCGTCGATGGGAGGTGTGCCACGTTCTTCATCTTCCACATGTGTTCATCTTGTGGTGGTTGTGGTGCTTCATCCTCCTTGAGAATCTTGGATAGATCATCACTATCTCTCTCAACATCACCAAACTTGTGAATCTCATCAAATACCATGTCTCTACACGCGTCGACCCATTGGATCATAGCAATGATACCCTTCGTTTATTCATCACAGTCTGTGAAGATGCATTGAAGGTTTTTGCTTGCATCTTGCTCCTCTCACTCTCAGAAATATGGACATATATGTTGCATCCAAAAACACGTAGACCATCCACTCTTGGTTTCTTCCCGCTAAATGCTTCTTCGGGAGTATGATTCAGTACAACAAGTGTAGGACTTCTATTCTACTAAAAAAACTGTCGTGTGTACTACTTTGGCCCAAAAAGAATTTGTAGCCCCCATACACGTCATCATGGCTCTAGCAGATTCTACAATCATATGGTTTTTCTAATTACTGCTTGATTCCAAGCTCCTTGTAGAAATTGATGAGCACAATAAAGCGATACTCACCTCCTCGATCAAATCTTAACACCTTGATCTTGAAATTTGCTTGGTTCACCACTAATCCCTTGGAGTCCTTGAAACACTCAAATGCCCTCGATTTCTCCTTGATGTTGTAGATCCAAGTTTTTCTTGAATAGTCATCAATGAATGTTAAGAAGTAGATTTCTCCACTACGAGGGAAATATGTGTCCCAAAGAATGTCCTTCTCCTTGAGCTGTTCTCCAGCCACTTCCTCTTTACCTGTGCCAAAGTGTTTGTCTCTCATCCACCTATCCTCATCGGATGGGAGGTGTGCCATGTCCTTCATCTTCCACATGTTTTCATCTTGTGGTGGTTGTGTAGCTTCATCCTCCTTGAGGACCTTTGATAGATCACCTCTATCTCTCTCAGCATCACCAAACTTGTGAATCTCATCAAATACCATGTCTCTACATGCGTCGACCCATTGGATCATAGCAACGATACCCTTGGTTTATTCATCATAGTCTGCAAAGATGCATTGAAGGTTTTTGCTTGCATCTTGCTCCTCTAACTCTTAGAGATTTGGACATATATGTTGCATCCAAAAACACGTAGACTATCCACTCTTGGTTTCTTCCCGCTAAATGATTCTTCAGGAGTATGATTCAGTACAACAATTGTAGGACTTCTATTCTACAAAAAAGTTGTCGTGTGTACTACCTCGGCCCAGAAAAAATCTGTAGCCCCCATACACATCATCATGGCTCTAGTAGATTCTACAATCATATGGCTTTTCTAAATTGCTATTTGATTCCATGCTCCTTGTAGAAATTGATGAAACAGTAGAGCAATACTCACCTTTTCGATCAAATCTTAACACCTTGATCTTGGAATTTTCTTGGTTCTCCACTAATGCCTTGGAGTCCTTGAAATACTCAAATGCCCTCGATTTCTCCTTGATGGTGTAGATCCACGTTCTTCTTGAATAGTCATCAATGAACGTTAAGAAGTAGATTGCTCCACCTATTGACATTGTCTTCATTGGTCCACACAAATCCGAGTGTACAAGTTCCAACACTCGTTTGGTTCTAGTTGCCCCCTCCTTGTCGAATGCTTCTCGATGTGACTTGCCTAGTATGCATCCCTTGCAAATAGGCTCAATCTAGGTAGACATGTTACCATCTTTAACTTGCGCAGCAATCTCAAGCTCCTGAAGTTTAGATGAGCCAAGTGTCTATGCATAAGTCACTCTGAGAAGATGTGATAGATACCAATCCATTACACTTGGAAACCACTGCATTTAGCTTGTACAAGCCACATGAGTCATGACTTATCATAAATGTTAGATTTCTTATGCTCAGTCTTAACCAAATCATTCAAGTAACAGGCATCCTGAAAACCGAAGGCCGACTACATGTTTTCGGACCTTCACATTTTTTCCTTTGAGATTTTTTTGCCTTAACCATTTTTAGGCACCTTCGCCCTTTTTCGCACCTTTGCGAAAAAGCGACACAGTGGCCAGAATGCCTTAGAGACCATTTTAAGGCACCTTCGTCTTTTTTTCGCGTATACCCGTGGCCGAAAACTAAAATATATAGATTGTGTGGATTATCCACATGTGGATCTTCCATGCCAATCTTTCCGGTGGGGTGTCGTTCGGCTCCGAATACCTAGGCAGGCAATGGAATTTTTGCATGGATAATCCACGTGTGGATTATCCACACCATAATGAATCCCCCCAAAAAAGGGTCAACTTTTGTGTGGATAATGCGCCAAGTGTGGATTATCCATGCACTATCCATGCAGATTCTAGAGAGTTGGGGTCATGGATAACAGGTGGAAAGTTTTTAACGCATTATCTATGCTTGGATTATCCACACGTGGATAATACACGCGAGTTTTTTTTTTGACAAAAAAAAGAAATTTGGTGGGGGAACCAAATGGTTCCCTCCTCATTTTTTGCCTTTTGTGCGATGTCTTTGTAATCTAAAGACTCTTCTCTTTTGTGTAAGAAGAAAAAGAAGACATAAGAGATGAGAGTGAGGATGAGATGAGGGTGAGATGTGAGTGAAAACGAATGACATTTTTCTTATTGTTAGTGTTTTGCTTGTGATTCTTAGAAACATTTTTCTTATTGTCAATGTTTTGTTTTTATTCCATTTAAGATCATATTATTTTAGTATAAGTTCTATTATCTTTTGTTTTTATGATCAAGCTCCAACATGAATCAATCACACTCAATAGGAGAGATGAATCACACCAGCAACATGTGGCTACTATCACAAGATCAAGCATCCACTAGTGGGAGCCCTATGGGTATACTTATACCATCAATGCACCACTAGTAATGCACTGTGACACCTCACTAGACACATCAGCATCCTAACTAGCCACCGCATCCACTTCTCCTATGAGTCACTGTTAGACCCATACAAATCTACCATCTTGAGTTTTAGGTCTCCAACCATTAATTGTGACCTTAATTCCATGAGGGCCCTATCGGAGTTAATCTTACTCATACTCACTCTAATTGCCCTTTAATTTACTCAAGGAAATCACTCTCTTACAAATAGTCTGCCAAAATGAATTGTTTTCTCACACAGTTAGCAGTTTTTCACACAAACTTCAACAAGCGAGGAATGCGACAAATGTGTCTACTCAACATTCCAGGCAAACCAAGGAACATAAGGTTTTGCGAGCATTGCGAATAATGCGAGGATCTGCAGATCTACACAGGACTTCAAACAGGACGTGTCTACGTCTTCACACTCCCGTGAATAATTGATCTAATTGATCAACTACATACATCCGAGTGAATAAGATCAAGAGGAGAGGAAGATCTATTCATAGATCTCTTGAATGGTTGCTTATGTGTCTTGGATAGACCACAAGAATCACAAAGCTTGCCACACTTGGATATGGATTTGGGAAGTCCGAGTGCTAGCTCCTTGGAAATCATGGACTCCATAGCTTGATAGTTAGGATGGCCTAACCTCTTGTGCCATAACTTCACTTGAGAAAGCTCCTCCCTTGCCATGTTCACACTTCCAATGACAACATTAGCTTACAACTTGAATAATCTTCCTTGCTTAATGCCATGCAGTGCACTTATCATTCTTCATTATGGAACAAAGACCATGCTTGAAGTGTACATCTAGTCCATTATCCATAGTTTAAAATGACTTGCACAAGCTCATTATCTTGGATTCTATCTCCAATGGAAGCCAATTCTTTGTTCAAAAATTTGATTCTAAGCACATACTCTTGTGCACTCTCTCCACTTCCCTTCATGCCTTGAAGCACTTGATTTCTAAGCATGAGTATCCTTGAAGTGTTGTTGGACTCCCTTTCAATGAATCCCAAGCCTCCTTGACCGAGATACAAGATGACACGTCTTTCAAGATGTCATTGCTCACATTCATCTTGATGCAATTCAAGGCCAATCTAGTCTTTTTCTTGTTTCTAATTTGCTCTCGCGTCCACCAAGAGGTTCATCCTCCTCTTCTTGGACAATGTCATAGAGATCATGGAGCAGCAAGAGTGACTCCATTCTCACTTTCCATATGGAATAATTTGTGGATGTAAGCCTCTCATTGGCTTCTAGCATAAATCCACCCATGGATGCCATTATGAATTATTTGACTCTTGAAAAATTTGATCCAAAAAGAATGAAGCTACCACTCACTTCTAGCTCGCCCTCTCAAAACTAGATCAAAAACTTAAAACTTGCTAATTATGGGAGTGATCTTTGATCAATTACTTGGTATCTTGTACTTGGATCTGATACCATGTTGAAATGACTGAATTTAGGACCAAGAATGGATCTACAATCGATCCACAAGAGGAGTTGGATGCTAGTTAGATTGATCATCCACAAATCTAATGCTTAGATCTTGATCTAGATGAAAAATATGCACTTAACAAGCAAGAAGAACATGTAAATTGATCAAACTAATGGATAAGCGGCCTCACATGTGTGAAGACCTGTCACTGTACAGACAATGGACAGAGAGTGAAGTAAATTACCTATGGATAGCATTCAATGCAAAAGATCACAACACAAATGGTGAAAATAACATGGATTTGCCTCAAAATCAAGATTTCTCATCAAATTTGATACTCACAATGATGATCTATATATAGATCAAGTACATTTTGACCTGATATGCTGACTCAGCAGGCCTGACACGTGTGGGGAATGCCACATCACTTCAGATCCACCAATCAATGCTAGATAAACACCCACCACTTTGATTCCTAGATTGATGCCATTGCCTCACCATGATTTTCCTTGATTTGAGGTAATTTTGCTAACTTATAGGAACTTACAAAATCAACTCCTATGATAAGCTAATGATATTTTCCAGATATGTACACATGTGGGAATAGTCTCTCACACGTGGGAACCATCCACTATTCACATGGGAATGCTTGATGAACAAGTAAAATGGTAGGCCTTGCTTGTATAATATTTTCTTTGCCAAAAAGAAATCCAATCTTGCCAAACACAATATTCATTTTATCGGATAATTTTACTTCACTATGGTATCCTCGTCGAACTGTCAAATGGGATCGTTGTCCTCTAATTTGAATGTACTAATTGAAAGGAGTAATTTTCTGTCATGTAGAATGTTGAGATGGATAAATATGACTAAGAACAGTTCTAGCTTACTCCAGTCTCAATAAATCATTTTCTTCAGATATTTGAAAATTTTGAGATCAGCTAAAGGTAAAATTGACAACCTTTGCATGAGTTAGTGGAGATCCAATTGTAACCAAAGAAGTAGCATGCTCATGACTAGTCTCCTACTTTTCTAATAACACATGCACAGACAAAGCTTTGACATCTAGAAGGGAGGTGTGCTTTTTTTTTTGTGACAAAAAAAAATTCAAAACGAAGATATTTTTTCTATCTTCATGGGGGGTTTTGCATTTTGTTACAAATATTCAAATTTGCATGTTTGTGCTTTAAATCTTTGTGCATGTCTATTACTAATGGCCACTCATGGTCGATCTGCATTTTGTTACAAAGCATGCAAGTTTGCATGTTCTTGCTTTAGGACTTTGTGCATGTCTATTATTAATGGTCGCTCATGAAAGCCAAAGCTCAAAGTTAAAAGCAATTCATGTCATTGATCCTAACTTTTGGACAGCTCCTTAAAAATTAACTTTTTGCAAAAACTGCTTTGACCGATGTGAACACATAGTATCGCCTTTGCAAGACAAAGGCCACAAATTCAACCATTCGTCCTCTTTTTACATTGATCCAAGTCTTTACATTGATGATGTTTCAAAACATTTTTGCAACGAATGATTAAACCTTATCATTTAGAGGAAGTAGAATTCGTAACAAGGTTTCCGTAGGTGAACCTGTGGAAGGATCATCGACACACCGATCAAGCGGAGCCGGCGAAGTGCAACGATGACCTTATGACCTTCTGCCACCGGGAAGGTGCATGGAAAAAAACTAAGTGGTCACGTGCATGCAAAAAGGGCTCAAGGGATTCGGCGGAGGGAGTCCTCACCATTCCCTTCCTAAAAACGTTAAAAGTTAAAAGCACAGCACAAACAACAAAAATCACGAGCATGGATCTTGATCTACAGAACTCCAGATCGAGATGCTGCATTTCTACTACATTCTACACACTGGGATGATCAGCGGCATTTCGGACAGTAAATGTAGCTCGTTCCGCATCTCTCATTAGGTTCACAAAAGCTTTCATAGCTGGTGAGCTCTTCAAATCGTTGCTTCTCATGTCAAAACGTTTATATAGTATCATTGGAAACTCGAGAGGTTGTTTCAGTCAATAAATGATGTAAGACGTAGAGTGTTTTTGTAAAATTTTAGTAAAAACGTTTATATAGTATCATTGGAACCTTGAGAGGTTGTTTCAGTCAATGAATGATACAAGATGTAGAGTGTTTTTGTAATTTTTTTTGTAAAGACGTTTATATAGTATCATTGGAACCTCGAGAGGTTGTTTCAGTCAATGAATGATACAAGATGTAGCGTGTTTTTGAAATTTTTTTGTAAAAACGTTTATATAGTATCACTGGAACCTCGAGAGGTTGTTTGTTTCAGTCAATGAATGATACAAGATGTAGAGTGTTTTTGTATAAATTTCCACAGATGTGTCTTCTACATTGGATAAGTTGCAACATCTAAAGCAGGGCTTGGAAATATTTTCAATTTCATCCATGCGCTGCCTAACTTTATGCAACCGTCACCTTTGGTCTTACATGCATATTGCATATACGCTCTGCTCATTTCATTGTCTGCTCAGCGAATGCTCATTTTATTACCCGTTTTGTGCATTCTTTTATCTTTAATAAGTGTGTCTGCTTGTTTTAATTCGGAATGTGAGGGCTTTGTGCTTGTCTCTCGATAGCTTTACGATTTAAACTAGGTGTTTTAGAAGTTTTGCATCATTCTGTGTGCTTATTTTGTACCAGGCAACGAACAAGCTTTTTACTTAATCGGATTATGGCGGAAGCTGGATCAAAAGTCGCCTCTATGATTCTTTCTGCAGTGGAAAGATGTCCCCTGCTGGTCTACCCCTCCTCCTCCATGGTACGAACTTCTTCACTTATTCCCCCTCTAAGACGGCCATGTCTAAGGAGCAGTTTGTTCAGGAATACAAAACTCCATAGCCCTAGAAAAAAATTGTACTAGTGTGGTGAAGCAAATGCAAAGGAGAGTGCTGATATAGGATGGCAGCATTGCCATAGAGATGACTATATAATGGATTTAGCTGTCATGTATATTGGTTTGCATTGGAGCTGAAATGATGGGTATAAAGGAAGCAATGAGTCCACATGGGGATCGCACAAGAATAGGAGGAATAATCACGAGTAGTGCACATATGGTTGTATTAGTATCAATGCTTGTAGATCATGGCTAGATATTATAGAAAGTATGCTATGCGGCATTTGTTGTCAAATAGCAATTTAATGACTGTCGAAATATGATATAAAAATGTTGGTGCGATGATTATGGCCTTGCCATCATCATAGGTCATAAGAATGCTGCTACATCTCAAAACTCTGCTTGAATGCATCATCAGAGTCCATGGGAGAGAATGCATAAGGTTTAAGAATGCCAATTAATTGCATCAACATAAATATTAGAGGTAAAGAATGCCGCAAAGAAGCAAAGAATCACGGTTTTAAGATTCTAGATTCTAGAAAAGGCTTTTGTTTTAAGATTCCTTTTGTTTTGGAAATTTATTATTTGAAACTTTTAAAATAGAGCAAATGAAGGATATCATGTGTATGTGTAGAGTCGCATGAGTAACGTGATATGACAAAAAGATGAAGTGCCTAAGTTATATTACTTTTGAGCAATGCCAGAACACATGCATGGAGAATTGCAACAACTACAATAGACAAATTGGATTCTAACAAGCTGGCGCTATGCAAGCACACCACCGGACAGGGGTATTTGCATATCTGTGATGGCTATGTTGGGCTAGAAAGTTGATGCATGAACCCCTCCCAAGGGCAGTAAATAATACCAATCCAGGCATAGAGTAAAGGAATGGTTTATAAATGCAACAAGAAACAGTTCAAAGCATACAAAGGTATTCCAAGTGACAAATCGTATGCAAAGTGTCAAAAGGAGCTGGAAATGTCAGTTGAAGGTAGAAGTATGAATGCCATGACTGCAAAGGACCCAAAGGATACTGCCGTGTAGCAATAAAGATTATGCCAATCAGACTGATTGGGCATGTGACATGAATGGAGCAATATAACCAACAGTAAAGGAGCTAGTCTTATAGACCAGGAATTCCATATCAAATTAGCAAAAAGTTGATGAATGCTGCATGGTACTTTTATGTACCATGAATGATAAAAATTAGTAATAATATTCTATAGAGGGCCTGAAGACATACAAATTCAAATGTGATTATGAAAAATATGACTCTGCTGAAGAGTGCCATAGTCCTGTAAAGTACATCAAGTAAAAAGGCCCACCATAATAGTGCAACACCCAAATGTTAGTTATTGTAACAATCTGACCAATAATTAGCCACAAAATATTGTGACTTTTTTTCTGATTTGAACTGGCGAACTGATTTAGGGGTTTTTTTGGCCGGTTTTGCTGTTGGCCTTCTGTTATAACAAAAAACAGGTGCTGATCCAGTGTGACTCCCTAGGGTGCAATCACAGCTCTATTTGTACTTGTTCACAGTTTTCTATGCTCTCATGTGTAATCTAAATAGTCAGAAAGGAGTTATTTCGTTGATTCCCCTTTGGGTTGTATTTTCGTGTGTTTGTATGTGCAGTGCTTGTTATTAGTTGGATATTTGTCCTTTTTGATAATTGCTGAACTTGTTCTTCCTGGGAAAAGAATTCTTGGAGTGATACTACCAGACAATACAAGGATTGTGTATCGATGCACTGGTGAGTCTGTTCAGTTCCACTGGCATTGATGATGTAGATGGTTTTGCACTAATTGCATTTCAATTATTTCCAACCATCTATCATTATTATTTGATAAATGCAAACATAAATTTTTTTGCTGTTGTTTGTTGCTTTGTTGTGTGAATGATTAGTATTTGACTTTCCTTTATGGCCCCTTTGGTAGTTTGTTAATAGCATAATGGTTCCAATCATTTGAATTTATGTTTCAAAAGCCTAAGACGCTTGAATTTTCTATTTGCCTAGACTTTGTTACCATGGTCAATCATTTCTCCTAGCCAAGTTTCGAATGGTGTTTGGAGTTTGCTAATGTTGCAGTTTTGTATTTTATTGTGTTTGTCATGCCCACATTCGGATCAATCTCGAATTATTATCCCGTTAGGAGGTCAATAGGCCTACCGTGACCTGTAAATTAATTATGATTATGAGGGGCCCTTGATTTATGGTCATAATTAATGGTTGGAGGCCTAAAAATCAAGATGGTGGATTTGTATGGGTCTAACAGTGACTCATAGGAGAAGTGGATGAGGTGGCCCAGTTAGGCTGTTGATGTGTCCAGTGAGGTGTCATAGTACACTACTAGTGGTGCATGGGCCTTGGAGGGTAGAACTATATCCAGGGAGCTCTCACTAGTGTATGCTTGATTTCGGCGATAGTAGCTACATGCTGCTGGTGTGACTCCTCTCTTGTATTGAGTGATTGATCCATAGCTTGGGGGCTAGATCCGATCGATCTAGGTTTGGTTGGGTTGGTTTATTAGGTGTTCTTTTTTATTTTTTTCCTAAAGCATTTCTAATGGCCATTATAAGTTATTGATTTGCAATTTTATTAAGGCAGTTGCTGAATTTTAAAGGGATATGGTGCATTTAATGTTTTTTTTGCAATTGCCAACGACATTACAAGTTTGTAAACACATTTTCAAGCACATTATCTTCTTTTTTTTTGATTGACGAAACACTTTATTTTTTTACACACTTGCTAATTAGGGGAATTTGTTTGTTTTTCCTAGGCATTATGGCAAATGACGAGGTTCTTGTTCTTGGAGAAGAGTTTCCCTCTCTCGAATTCGACTGGTGTTACCCGACGCGGGAGACCTGAACGACCCTAACCAACTGCTTCACACATTAAGTAAAGCCGTACTAGAACTTCACCAAAGCAATAAACAATGTGACAATCAAATGCAACATCTTTTTAACCAGTAACAATCCATTAACTCCAACAACTTGGGCTATCAGCCGGATATGTTTATTGGTGAAAAAAAATTTAAGCGCCTTGAAGTTTTTTGAAGATTGGATAAACCGTTGGTCGAGCTATTTTAGCTTGCACAATATACCAGAAGAGAAACGATTATCATCAGTGTTGATGTTTCTGGAAGGTAAGGCTTCCTCCTGGTGGAGGGAACTACCTTCAAAACCGGCAACTTGGGCCAGATTCCTTGAGGAATTTTAAAAGGCCTTTGTTATTGTAAACGACTATGAGATGTATATTCGGTTCATAAACTACTGGATGTGCAATCAAAAACTGGATACGTATATCTAGGAGTTTACTGGGTTATTTTCCAATGTGCCGTTGTTGATCGTAGATTGGCTCAGTGGAGTTCGTGTACAGACTATTCGCTGATTATCAAAATGAGTGGAAGCGTAATGTCTTCCATACCTTGGAAGACGCTATCCGAGTCGCGAAAGCCTATGATTGCATTGTAGTCACTTCACGGAAGAGCATGCACGGCCAAACGGCTCCGAAACCAAAAACTAACAAGCCTAAGAATAAGAGGAAATTTTTTTTTGACGAATTGGAAGCCGCAGCTCACCAGAAGAAGAAAACCAAGAAGCTGATAATGAAAGTCAAGGTACGGAAGTTGGTGATTAAAGAGAACCAAAAAAAAAATATCAAGAAAAAGTTATTTTTCAAGTAAAAAAAAGACAAAAAAACACTAGCAGGCCTAGTTATTGTTGCAAACAGTCAAACCAACCTTCACCGAGCTCACACATGATTTAAAACAATGTGTTTTAGCTACAGGCCCAATGTGGATGTCAGAAAGGGACAAAAAACACTAGCAGGCCCGATGTGGATGCCATTAGGAAGAAAATTCTTTATGAATGTAATGACTCATCTTGTTTTGGGCATCTAGGCATACATCGTACTTTAGATTTGGTACGAAGGGATTTTTATTGGACAAAACTTAAACTCTTTGTAGAATCTTATGTGGTCAAGTGTGACACCCAATGCCAGTTGAATAAGACTGAACGCCTTAAGGCTAGTGGACTGTTGCATCCATTGAGTATCCTTGTTGGAAAATGGGATAGTATTTTGATGGATTTCGTGGTTGGGTTACCCCGAACGAATAAACAAAATGATGCTATTTGGGTAGTGGTTGATTGTCTTACCAAATTGGCTACATTTATTTTGGTAAAGACCACCACGAAGGCTTCTGATTTAGCTCAGATATATGTTGAGCATTTGTTTAGACTTGACGAATTACTGAGTGACATTGTGAGCAATCACGATATGAAGCTCAACGGTCACTTTTGGCCGGCCGTATTTGCTAAACTAGAGACGAAAAGACCTAATCAGACGATGGAACAGATGCGCTTATGTACGGTTTGAACCTTGATCATCCCATTGCAGTTGAAATCCGAACAACGTGAAATACCAGGAGTACTTGCGTTCCTTCCAAGAGGTCCAAATGTTAAGCCACGGATCGTATCCTCTTTAGGGTTTTATTTCTCTCAGCAAGTCCATTGGAGTGAGGCGAATAAGGAGTGATAGATTGTTGCTCAATGCCTTGGCTAAGTTAATACTTGAGTTAGAAAAGTTTACGTGAAGGGGAACATCTTGGTTCCGGAGATTGATTGGACCTGTTGGAAGAATCACTAGGTGTGACTTGACTTGAACCTGAAAAGATCTTGGATACCATAACTAAACGATTAGAGAATCGTATAGTTATCGAGCATCTGGTTCGATGGAAAGGTCATACAGACGATGATGACTCCTTGGAGCAGGAAGGTAGCCTGAAAAGGAACTTCCCTAACTTTAAGTTCTGAGGACAGAACCTATTGTTTCCTTGTTGCGGTTTGCCTAGTCTTTGAATCCGTGAGGAGGACTTGAAAGTGTTAATGACTGAAAGCGCCAAGAGAGTGGTATGATTGTTCAACATTCTAAAATCTGAAATTTGAAAGAGGAACCACCTTGTTGCTCAACAAATCAATTGTACTATGGTACACTTTCATCTCGCTAAACCTTACTATTATTTGAATTATCATTTTCCTATTTTCTATTATGGGCATAACAACCATATGGTTCACATTTATGGTTTTCTAAAGTCAAAATTTGTTTGGATCTTCTAGTTTTTACATGAAAGAGGTAAATGGATAGTAACATATCGAGTGATTGAGTTTCATATGTTTTACCATATGGTTTGTGCATGCATCAATTATTTAGGTCATACATGACGACCCAACTAAATTTCAATGCAGTTGAAATTTGTTCAAGTGACAGGGTTTCAATGAGTGACTTTGTTTAAGTACATTAGTTAGATCTAATTAGTGTTGGAGTTAATCTTACTCCTAGTCACTCTAACTGCCCTCCAATTCACTCAAGAAAATCACTCTCTTACAAACAGTTTGCAAAAATAAACTATCTTTTCGCACAATCTGCAGTTACAAGCAATCTTCAACAGATGAAGTATAAGGGATGCTTACAAGACAAACACACTATGGAGAAACCACCCAACCAAGTAGAAGCAATCAATCAACTCTCAACCAATCAACCAATCACCCCCAAGCCAAGGATTAGGAAGCATGAAAGTAGAGTGAGAGCCTGACAATGAATCAACCATAAATGTCAGTAGTAGGGCGAGTTTGGCCTCCTTATATAGAGCCTAGAACCACTTGTGCACTTGTTTTGGTTATGTCTGAGGTAAATTCTTCAGAGATGACTCTTCATAAAAATGTTTCTTTGGGTGGGGATCTTTGTTGCGCTAGTGTTTTGTATAGGATCAATCAAAATGTGGTGTTATTTTTATTCATTTATCCTCTTCATGTTTCACTTGATGGGAATGCATGTATTTGCATCAATATTGGCTTATCTTGCCTTCTCTTTCTGTCACCTATTATTTTCCCTCTCTCATGCCTTGCTATTTCATCCTTAGAACCACACAAAAACCAAATGTCACCATTTCTTGCCAATTCTTTCTTTTGCCATTTTACTTTTAGAGCTTGACGACAATCGTCAGCTGGTTTGATATCTGGCTTTTACAAAGACATTTTTCATTATTCTTGCACCACAATCATCTATTATGGTTATCAAGGGTATATATTTCACGGCTATGGCTTAAGTTTCCTATTCTTTAATTAGTTTTCACCTCTTTTACAATATTATCCATGCTAGCCAAGGGAGAATTCACTATGCTCCTCATTAGTTGAAGGCATGAAGTTCTGGTCTTGAGGCTTGATCATCCCATATATGGTTGTGTGACTCAAGGGCTGAAGAGGTAAGTGGTGTATGCCATACTGATAGTGGTTGATGCCAAGGAGGAGCTTCATTCTTATTACTAGCTAGCTTAAGTTTTCGAGCTTGGAGAATGGAATCCTTATGTTTAGTTTTGTAAGCTTATTTTTATGACCAAATTTTTTCAAAACAGGTTCATGTGAGGGTGCATATACCAAGTTCAAGACTAGAGCAACATTGTGTAATGCTTTGATAGTCTCTTAATAAGTTAAACAACTAATAACTTAGATGTGATATAGTTCCAAAAGTGCATTATTTTCAACTTGGATGTATTGGACCTCCCGGAAGGAATGCAAGCATTTTTTCAGCTCATATGTATTCTTATGGAAATCTTAATTTTGTTGTTTTTTGTGTTTGTGGATTAGTTCATGGAGTATATTCTTACTTTTATGTATATGTGTACCTAAATTATTGCATAAAATTTTGGAATGTGTTATATTCAACTCATTCTATGTCAAGGTTGGGGAACTGGATAATATGCCATTTAGACATTAAATGTTGCATTGATTGAGCACAATTTAAACATTGAGAATAAATTCTGATATCATTATTTGTAGGATTTTCATCAACCATATTACTTTTGGCTTTACTTGGAATAGGCGCAAAATTTTTGGGCCTTCCATTAACGGTATGACTTCTTGAACCTTTTAATAGATGAAATCATAAGTTCAGATTAGGTGTAGTTGATGGACTTTTTTGTACTATGCACATTGTCAATATCTAGCATCATAAGTCTTTAAGTAGTGTCATTACTCTGATGCAGCTTGCTGGTTCATTTTATTATAATAATAAACATATGTGACATGTTGGAGGAAACCTCAAGTTTGGTCAAATCTCTAGAAGATCTAAGACAATAACATCAAAGCATGCATTAGGTTTAAGTACTCCCCTTGGATCCAGCATGTGATAAACTTGTACAAGTGACAACAATGATTAAGACACTAGACGATCTATCCATCCATAGAGAAAGATGCCCCCATGCAGAGGGAACCACACTGGCATAATTGATCAATCCTTGTCCAAATCAATCCCTTGCCCAACAATGCAGATCCAAATATAATGTGCATGCTTGTCATGTCGGATGAACTCAATGATCGGATGAAGAGACTCCCTGTATAAGCATGCAACTCTTCCAGATCTGTCTTTTCTTTTTGTTTCTCAATCCTATTTTCCAATTCCTTTATCATCGTGGTAGTAAATTGTGAAGCTGCACCTGTTTGGTTCTGACTAGTTGCTCTAGTGACGCAATCTTGGACTGCAACAAGCTCTTTTCACTGATCAAGGATGAAACTACTTCTCTCAACTGTGAAAGTTCTCGCTTCAAGGTATGGAAATCAGCTTTAAACTGGTCAATTTGCCAAGAAAAAGACAGTTCAGTCGATTTAGAAGGGGTGTATGGAATGCTTGCTGTAGGCGGTGGTTCTTGAAGAGCAGAGGAGCTGGCAGCGGTTGTGAAGGAGAGTGGAACGGAAAGGCCGACAGATAGAGGCTTCGGATGAGACAAGGGCAACAGCTGGCAGCACTGCATTTTCAGGCAGCAGCGCTGCCTGCATGGCAGGCACGTTGCGTCTGCAGCAGTAGTTCAAGTAGGAGAGAAAAAGAAGAAGAAGAAGAAGCTTTATTAACGTCTTTTCCATGCCAAAAGGCGTATAAGACGAACAAGTACATCAGATAAAGTGGAACCAAGACGGAGCAATGCCGTCAAACAACATAACTAAAACCAAACTAACTAAGAAGAGGATAATGTCCAGGATTATATGGTATGAAGACCATTTACAGATTCAACTGGCATCTCTTTAGTGCTCTAACTCACTCACTAACTCTGAACAATCTCAAATATCTCATTAATAGCAACTGGTTTAATATCTACAAAACCAATGATACCATCCCTATAGATCAACCGCTTTCCATTCGTTAGAGCCTCCTGTTTTGCTTTTTTTTTCTGTTCTTGAACCTGAATGAAAGTAAGGCCTTCATCCACGGATATCGTGGTGCCCTGCAGTGTAGATCTCTTCCCGAGCACTTCATGACGAACAGTTGCAGATGCAAAGCGTATGACAAGAGTACCTGGATCTTTCGTAGGCCGCCATGTAGTATCCATATCCTTGTGGTGGTGTTGAAGACTCTCTTCAAGAGACTTTTTAGCTTCACCAACAGCATCATGGGGGTTCGTAATACCTTTGACTCAGACATTAAGAGCCTTTTGCTCTCGCAAACGGCTCTCGGTGAACGTAGCTGAGATAAATGAAGGTGGAGGTGGTAGAACAATAGTATTAGGATCTTTGAGCACATATGCCCAGGATCGGACAACGGTATGATGCTGTTCCACTTGACTTTCAAGCTGTTGGATCTTAGCTGAAGTAGTCGAATGAGAGGAAGTTTCGATTTTGATAGCTGTAACTTCTTTCTTGAGATCAGTGATAGAGGAATCTAGTTTCCGAAGATGAGATTGCACAGCTTGGATCATTGCTTCAAGAGAAAGAAGTTTTTTTCGATGGTCGTTGAGATATTCATAGGAACGTAACTGATCTGCACGAATGACGGAGATCATAAAGGCTGGAGGCAGAAGTGATTCCTCTTTTGGGGTATTCGGGGTCAAAGGGTCAGCTATAATGGATTTACTATTAGCAAGAATAGGATCTGACGGAAGGGATTGCGACTGGAATGAAAGGTGAAGGTGAAGGTGGAACGAAGGTAGGTGCGGTGGACAGTCCAGATGAAGATGCGATGGTTCCACCTGAAGCAGATACGATGGCAGGAGTAGGAACATGCTCAGATGAGACGGACAGATTCCATAGGCTTGCGTGGTTATGGAGTTCCCAATTACACAGATGCAATACTCTTGGCTCACTTACATCTTCACAACATCTTCATTCTCAGGGATATCAGTTCTCATGGTATTTCAGTGTTCTTGCTTGCTTGATACATTTAGCGTTTCCATCTCGCATCTTCCTACTTGTTCTCATTAGTATATCTGTTGCTTCTTTTATCGAGCTTATATTTAGCGTACTTGGAATGGTAAGTTGGGGGTCAAACCCGACTTTTATCGGACTCATATCTTGGAGTTGGACACAGCTGGTTTGTTGTTCTACCTTGCTACTTGGACTTTGGTCTTTCGCATGGTCTCAGGTCTCTTCACACCAACTCCTAGTTGAGACGGGCCATTTTCGGGGTATACCTCAAGCGGAGAGACTTTGCCAATTTTGTGCTATGGATGAGATTGAGACTGAGGATCACTCTATCTTCAGATGTCCTATATACTATGAGATCATAGGGAGATTCTTTTGTCTCTTCAGAGATTCTCCAGTCACATTACGTTTTGTGCTATGGATGAGATTGAGACTTAGGATTATGTACATGCTACATTCTAAACTCAATCTAATCGTCTTATTGCGTTCAGTTACCATGTCAGTATGAATGTTATGCTTCTTTGATTTATTGCTTTAAGCACCTTTATTTCTCTGCTTTCGTATACTTTTGTCAATAGAGTTTATGCAAAAGTCAACATTATAGTCAACGTCTTAGATAGTAAGTGTATTTGCACACATAGGACTTCATTGCAAGAACTCGGTCCTTTAGATGCACCTCAATATGCAAGTCGTAAAAAGCAACTTTTTCTTGCATGCAAGCCCATGCTCTAGTTGCACCTCTACATGCAACTCCTAAATAGCAAAACGTTCGTGTCCCTCGCTTTTTCTTGCATGCATGCCCATGCTTTAGATGCACCTTTTTTATGCAACAAGTCATATATAGCAAAGAATGTGTCCTAGGCTCTCAACCTGCATGATGCATCAACATCATCACCAACAACAAGAATCAAATAAAGATTGTCTATTTGCATTCACAAAATCATTTCATGTATGTTATTAATTGTTGTCATATCTCTACTCATGCACACACTCTAAATTAGAGTTCGATCCTTGAGATAAGACAAGGAAATGCTAACCATTATTCCACAGTTCCAAGACAATTTGGAGATGAGATTAGCTAATTACCTTGCATCCAATCTTAGACAATCACATCATTTATTCAAGAAATTTGTGGCAACGCCTTTGAGGTATACCAGAATATTCTTGTTTAGTGTATGAGAAAGCTTTATCTAGGTTATGTTTGATATACATCGTCAAATAACTCATTTAATTAGTCATTGTTGCTCTTGTGAGAATTTTCAACTTTCTCTTTTTACCTCTGTAAGTGGTACTTTGTCTATTCAGGTGCTTGCTAAGAATTGTGGCCAGTTGTTTACAACCACGTTGTGCCTTTGCATCTTGGTATATTTCCCAAACTTGGACAAGTGCATGTAGTGTTTGTACATTCCTTTGTTTATGTTCGTGTCCTTGTTCTTAATAGCCATAGGAAGGTCTAGATATGGCGAGAGGAAAAAGATAAAAGTTGCATCAATGACAACTCTCACAATAGTGAAATGCTCTAATGATGGCAATTTTGACACTTAAAATGATAGATTGTAGTGGTTGAAATTCATGAAAATTATTCTCAAGCAACAACGACTAAAGTATATTCTGGTTGGTGAGCATTAATATATGATAAGATTTTCGTCATTTCGGTTCATGATCAAAAGTTTATGCTGTTACAAACATGTGTGCAATTAGCTATGGTTATGAATTTTAGAATAATTTGGATGAAATCAAGATTTTCAAAAGTATTCTAAGCTAAAATGCATGGGAACAAATACAATTTTTGTCGGAATTCAAGGTGAACTAGAAGCGGAAACATTCACAATAAATTAAGTGATTAACGTTCTATGAACAATCACACATTATGTATACAAGTGGAAGCAAAGTGGGATATCAATGGAGACAATCTCTACACAAAGATTGTATGTACATAAGCATTGCCACTCTCTCTAGTCTCTCCAGCCTCTTCGGGCTCTTCCTCCTCTTCAGGCTCTTCGGCCAAAGGCCAATGGTTCCCAATGTGGAATATCCAAAAGCCCACAGTCAATAGCCATATGTTACATAGGAGTTACAAAAGCAAATGAAAAGCCTCGGCATTGGACAGCCAAGTGCTAATTGGAGAAGAAGGTCACTTGCCCCATGGACCCCCCATTATGAGTTGGCCCCCCTCCAAACTTGAGTACATGATGGACCAAAGTTAAAAAAATGCTTTTGGGGTCCTCAAAACCATATACATTGCCCCAACTTCATTAAATATGGCATTAACCCCATGAAGTATGCAATTCAACCCTAGAGAAAGCTCTGTACTTGCCATACTATCTCTGGAAAAGATTCCACCCAGGGAGAAAATAAACTTTGATGACCCCTGACAGCCATCCAGGGTGTACATTTTGGTACCTTGACTTCACAGTCAGAGCATGAACAGAGGAATCTCCACCAAGCAGAGAGTCCGAGCATGCAAACCTTCAAATGTGGATTGAAAATTGGCTGTAAGATCAGCCATGATTACTTGGACATGTTAGCGTTGGATCATCAGGAAATAGGAGCGTTGGCAAGGAACATATTTAGGCAATGATGTAGAGAGTAGCATAGGTAGGCATTAGCGTTGAGGCAGTAGGAAAGAGAGGAGAGATGTAGCAATCGTAGGTAGTGAGGGTCAATGATTGAGAGATGTAGTGCAGGCAATAAGGGAAAGTAGCAAGAGGGAAGGATATTTGATCCTGAAACTCTATCAAAGAGCGTAGGGTGATTAGCTGATCCCTGAAAAAGACAATAGTGGCTACCACGGATCTTGCACTATAGTGGACGTTTGAAATTAAAATCCTCCTATGTCTCAATCTCATGTGTCAAACACAGTTTGCAAATCCTATCCTTGCAAGGGGTATTTTCATATCCATTTGTCTAAATGTGGAGGTGGTGCAAAGCCATCCTCGCCTATCCCAAAGTCTATCTCAAGGTGTGGAAAATCTCTAGATCCAAATAAGGAGCTCATAGTAAAACCTCATATGAAGTCCTTTGTAAGAATTGTGGCCTAGAGACTCTAATTTGGTCCTGAGCTATTTATCCCAGACTCTCTGAACATATGCCCTATAAATGAAATGTCGTACCTAGTTGTGAGTGCCATCCAAAAGCTGTGACATGGATAAACCATAGGAGCCTAGTAGTTGAGCCGCCTTATCATGAAATGTATATGCTCATGAAGTCTCTGTGAGGAAGCGAAGAGAGATCATATTAGATTACATTTATTAATGTGCATGGAATCCCAAATGGCTTATGAAAGTACAATATCTATGTCTTGATAAAATAATGCAAAAACTACTTCAAGATCATAAATCGATCTTGTTTTGGTCTAAAATAGTTTTACGCAACTTTTGAGTTTTCAGCAAAAAATTACCAACCATACTATTATGAGCTTTATCGAATAAAGTAAGTAATGTCACTATAGGTTCATCGAAAAGCTTGGAAAAGTCTTTTCGAAGAGCTTCAAGGCTGCCGCAGTCCAATAGGTGATGAAATTCTGTCTGAATACTTCTGTTCTTGCAAAGAGAGCATGTGTGCTCCTCCCAAGGTGTCTTCAGAGTGTTTCATCTTCCCGTTTCCGAATGTATTTTATGAGAATTTGTTCTTAAGCATGAAATGGCCTGCTTTTTCTTCATAGATATATCGGCAACAATGTGGTCTTAGGAGCTCCTACTATAGAGTTTAAACATTCTTAATAGTATTCCGTTTTGCGCATCAAGGAAAGCTTCCAGAACCCAGCATTGAACTTACTATGTACAAAAGATTTCAGCTCCTTATCAATCCATTATTTATGCTGAATTTTCCAAAAGGCAAACCATTTTGTAATGTCCAGCCACCATCCACGTTTCAGCCTTTGAGGGAGCATGCAACAATGCATAGCCACTTTACGTAACCTAACATCTTCCAATTCTTTGACTTAGTTGACCAGTTTCACAATCGCCAAAGCTTCAAATGGAAGGACAGCCAACAAGATAGGACATGGGGTGGTTTGTTTTACACCTAGATAAGTGCATAGGAAATGTTGTTGTATTCTTTCGATTCAACAACTTGGTGCTAGCAATGCTACCCCCCCATACTTCGGATCCATGTAGCAAAAACGTAGATGTCATTTTTAGCTCCACTTCTTCCATCATATGTACCATAGTTGCATTGCGTTTCTGAAACGCGTTTCAGAATCGCGTTCGTTTCGGAAATTTTTGAAAAAATTTCAGAAAAGTTTTTCTTGAAATTTTTTTTTGGTTTTTTTTTTTGGGCAATATGGGTATCAGATGAAAGCTCTAATTAAGAGCATAATTACTGTGTAATTTGTCGACTGTTTCGGGTGCAGGATGGTCCAGTTCAGGTGCATTAATCCATGTTGGGTTCTGTGAAGGATAAAAATTCAAAACTAACCTCTAGCATGTCTGTTACGATCACAGATGGTCCCAGTAAGTGTGTTTTCGCTCAGGGGGTCCCCCCAAACCCCCCACCGGGGGGCTACCGCCCCCCGAACCCCCTGAGCATTTATTGAAAACCAGAGCAAATAACAACCAAATAGCTATTGACAATAAGATCTGTTTGTGCCCCATCTAGTGCACTTTTGAGAGGCAAAATGCTCGTTTGACCATTGATCCCCTAAAAAAATTTCAGCCATAAGCTATTTTTCCAAAAAAAAAAATTTTTTTTTTTTTTTTTTGCGATTCTGGGAGGAGAAACGCGATTATGTGCAACTATGATATGTACATTGTCTTAAGCAATTGTAGAAAATTAAGGAAAATAAGAAAGTTACTAGTGGGGCCATTTTGTTTTGTATATACATATGTTTGCATTTGTTCTTCTCAATTTGTGCAGATTATCAACATCAAGGATTTCAGTGTCCATCCTTCTTGAGAAGTAATTAACCCAACATAAATCATGAAATTTGATTTGAGCTTAAGTTATAAGCAATGTTTAAGATGTGCACTTAACAAAGAGAAGTTAGATGGATCCACACATATGCTTACAAAAATCATATTTTTCTTTTATCAGAAGGTGGGCTATCATATTGTACATGTGTAAAATGTTGTATGTGTGTAATAGAGATTGTTAAGTTTGTGACTTGGTGTCTGATGAGTCAGGTATCATGGTGGTTACTTGCAAGTGGATATACTTCTAAGAGCAAGACTTCATCTTTGAAGCCTCATGTAACTGGGAGTATTCTTCATGATTGGTAAAGCTCAAATGCATGTTTTGATAGAAAAAGTTTACACTTGATCTTCTATAGACATTAACTATGTTGATAGATATATATTGTAGTTTATCATATCAAGGTTTGGATTCTAGAATAAGTTGAATACATTGAGAAACTATTATTTAGGTTGTAATTGATCACAAATTGGCGAATGCTGAAGGGGGGGGAGAGAGAGAGAGAGAGAGAGAGAGAGAGAGAGAGAGAGAGAGAGAGAGAGAGAGAGAGAGAGAGAGAGAGAGAGAAGAAGAAGAAGAAAAATTATATTAATGTCTGTTGGGTGCCCAAGGGCACATAAGACAAAAGGAATAAGTACATATCTCGTAGGAACACTGTCCATGTCGGACAACATAAAAATCTAGTCTAAGTGGAATAAAAAACAGTATAGAAATCTCTCTAGCTAGTCAAAAGACACATCAATATAGAATCATAAAAAGCATATAAGAGCTTAACCTCCAGCTCTGAAGAGGGTACATGTGCAAGAGCTCAACCACCTGCTCTGCTGAGGAAAGTAAAAAGGAAGAATAAAATATCAATCTCGGAAAAAGCGCCTGATACCCATAGAAGCTGTGATTCGTGGCTGGTGTCGAGGAGCTCTGGTAGCTCTGGAGGCTCGTGTAGATCTGGCAGGAGGTGGTGGCTGAGTACGCTGGGCCTTCACCCTCACCCGTATGACTGCCTCATCATCTGATACGTCATCGCGCTCACGCTTCTGAAAGAAGCTAGTGATAAGAGGCTGGTCATAATCAGTAGTATCCTCCGAAGGTATCAAAGAGGCTAACAACATAAGCATCTCTCGTAGTAAAAGGTCAACACATCTGGGATCTTGATACTCCAAAAAGGTACTGAGGGTAATGGGGGTGTCCCGATATAAACAATGATATCGACCACGTATCTCATAGCATGTGAAGATAAAATGGAACTCATCCTCCACTACACCCAATGTGCATATGTGGTAGATCCGATGCTCTCTCGAAATGCCTGAATATCTACCTTTCTCAATAGCAAGCTGGTTCGAAGAGACTTGTAGCTGTCCCAACCTATACCAGAGCCCAAAAGAAAGAGGAAGAGATAGATATAAAGGTCTAATAGGAAGTCCCAGACTGTCTCTGCATAAGATATGTGCGCCATAAAAGGTAAGCTTGACCCTGTCATGATCAGGACGATCCCATACTATGTGGACAACTACTGTCTGATAAATGCATGAGTTCCCTGTGGGAGATCCAGCATCGAGAAGCCCCATGCCTGGAAGAAGGTAGCCACATCACCATACCAGGAAGATCTAACCTGCTGTCCAGCTATAGCTCGAGAAGAGGTAAGCGCTGCCATCGCGTATCTGTGAGTATCCATGGTCTCAAGTCGATGTAGAAAGGTAACAATCTAAAACAAAGCCTCTACCATCATGGGAAGTGAGGCAAACTCTGCCAAAAGAATCTCATGAGGAATTGATGGCTTCGCACGAATCATCCTACCTAACACGGTGATATACAGGCAAGTGATATCTCTCCAAGTACCCTGAGATAATCCTGGGCACCAAACCTCCGCCGAGTGCATAGCCACTGGCAAGACCGCGGTAGAGAAAAGGTGGTCTCTAGAAGTAGGATCATGAATATGGTAAGTAGTACACACTCTCTCCATATGTACCAAGGCAGCATGCCCCTTACGCAGGCGAGATAGAGCAGTAGAGCGGAAAGTGAGCAAGGGACCTGTGAATAGTACACCTAGATAGGTGTATGAGGTAACAATCTCCAGCGGCTGTCCATCATAATAGAATGTGTCATCTCTCATATGTTGTCGGTTAGCGTTAAACACCATGACCTTGGTCTTAGCAATATTCACCATCAGGCCCCACACTAAGCAAAAACCATAGAGCATCAAGATGTCGCTGTAACCCAGAGGCTGTAGAGGATAGCAATGCCACATCGTTCGCGTACAATAGGATAGGAATATAACATCAGCAAGTGGACATCCATCACCACCCTCCTCCTTGATGATCCGCTCTAGATCATCAATGTACAATGCAAAAAGAGTGGGAGAGAGTGGACATCCCTGCTTGACCCCAACTGTGCTCTAGATAAAAGACGACCAACTGCTGCCATCTCTGAAGCGTGCTAATACCCTCTCATATAAGGTGCTGATAGCCATAATGATATCCTGTGAAAAACCAAGTGAGGATAAGCGCTGAAGTAGCAGGTGCCGTGGAACTGAATCAAAGGCCTTGCGGAATTCCACAAAGCAGCAATATACTCTCCGTCTCCGATGTCGAGCCTCATCTATGATGCATCGTAGGACAAATGCATGATCAATAGTAGAATATCCGGGTTTGAAGCTTGCCTGTCCAAGAGCAAATAACTCATCTGACTCCGCCTGGGATCCAACCATAGACTGTAGAACTGAGCCATAAAGCTTCACCATCGTGTGGCTGATCATGAGAGTGCGGTAGTTATCGACGTTCATTGGGTCGCCAACCTTGAGGATGGGATGGAGGAGATTCGTGCACCAGTTGGTTGGAAAGCCAAAAGTAACAACCATGTTAAAAGTGTGGGCAATGTAAGGAGAGAGAAGTTGGGAGACAGGTTTGAGAAAGTCTGAGTTAAGTGACATCTTTCGCATTATGGGGTTGGGCTTTTCTAATCGCAGATTCGATTGGTCAGAGGTAAGCCCTTAGCAGAATGCCTATGATGAACGAGCTGAGTTTTACTCAGATTCGTAATGAGTTACTCGAGTCCTTGAGAGGGAAGTGCCAGCATGATGCATTCTTCTCTACTATCTGGAACTCAGTTCAGAGCAGACAGTTACAGACTCCAAAACCAGTTTCCGGGGCTGGTGCCAGTTCATCCAAGAATACGGTAGCTCCTGTTGAGGATGATGATGAGTTCGAGTATACGTCAGATGACGTTGAGGATTCTAAGCCTGTATTACCCAAGCAAACCCCAGTGGTTGAGGGTCAGTTGACTCAAGGATTCAAATGGAAACAGTATTCCATTCAGGATGAGTACTTGCTTTATAGAGATAGAGTATGTGTCCCCAATTCAGAGGATTATAGGCAGCAGGTCCTATATGAATGTCATGACAATCCTAGTGCGGGACACCCAGGCATACAGAAGACCTATGAGCTTCTTCGTAGGCAGTTTTTCTGGCCCAATATCAAAAAGGACGTCCAACAGTATGTAACCAGTTGCCAGAAATGTCAAGTAAATAAAGCAGAGCGTTTAAAGGCATGAGGGTTGTTGCAGCCCTTAGATATACCAGCTGGTAAATGGGAGAGTATCTCCATGGATTTATAGTAGGCCTACCTAAAACCCAAAAGGGTAATGACGCTATGTGGGTCACAATTGACCGTCTGACCAAAATGGCTCATTTTATTCCGACCAAAACAACCGTTAGAGCTCCAGAGTTAGCGAGGTTGTTTGTAGACCGGCTATTTAAATTGTACGGTCTACCTTCCGGCATAGTCAGCGACCGGGACAGTAAGTTTAGTGGGAATTTTTGGAGGGCAGTATTCCATCATCTCCATACTAAACTTAATATGAGTACCACCGACCATCCACAGACGGGCAGTCAAACAGAGAGGGTAAATCAGGTGCTGGAGGATATGCTTCGAGCATACGTTAGCAAGAAGCAGACTAATTGGGAGGAGTATCTCGATATTAGAGTTTGCTTACAACAATACCAAACATTCAGCTACGGGATACAGCCCATTTATGCTGATGTACGGTTTTCAGCCATGCTCACCCACAGCTGTAGGGTTTAAACAAGAAAAAGTTGAAGCAGCCATAAACTTTTTCGAGGACCTAAACCAGATGATAGAACATGCTAAGCGTAGCATTAGGCAGTCCCAGGATCGAGCCAAGCATTATGCAGATCCACATAGACGGGATGTGCAGTTCTCCGTTGGTGAGAAAGTCTACTTGAGAGTCCCAGTTGACTCCCTCAAATCAAGAGTGTGTGCTAAGTTGTCTCCTAGGTGTTGTGGTCCCTTTACCATCAGTAGGAGACTAGGTGAGGTCACCTATGAACTAGAACTCCCACACAGCAGTAAGGTTTTTCCAGTTTTTCATGTAAGTCAGTTACGAAAAGCCTTAGCCAGATCAGAAAATCTGGTAGGGGATAGTGTTCTAGTTCTCCCATTGGATCCTCAACAACCTCCACATGAACCAGAGGAGATTCTTGATAGTAGAGAGACGCAGACTCGTCATACTCTATACCGAGAATATCTGGTCAAGTGGAATGATCAGCTTGTTGAGAATGCCACTTGGGAAAGAGGCAACATCCTTTGCAAGATTTTTCCAGACTTTGTCTTAGAGGACCAAGACGGTTCTTAAGGGGGAGGGAGCGTTACGAGCTCGTGACCAGTGTTGAACCCTAGAGAACACAGATAGGTCAGATACCACAGTCAGGGTCGTGTCCAGCGTACATGACCAACAGGGCAAGATAGTGTGAGTAGTGTGCCCCAGCACGGTCCATAGCCATGGCGGGCCTAACACAGTCTAGGGACCCTGTCAGCAGGACAGGGCCCCCAGTTGGGTCCCGACGTGCAATCGGCCACGTCAGTGACACATGGCTGACACTTGGCAGTTGCATGCTACCAGTCCTCACACTGGGCTAGGAGGGGCTTACTCTATATCAGGGAGTAGGCAAGATTGGGTGGATCAGTTAGTGTTTGCCCTACTGTGGTGTTAGGATTTATTACATCCCTTGCCCAGTCTAGCTGTAGGTGCATGTCTGATACCAAATATAGGTCCAGTGAAAAGAACCCCAAGATAAGTATAGGTTGATACAATCTCCAGTGGCTGTCTGTCAAGAATAAGCTCCTGTCATTGCATGAAGGCCCTGGATGTGTTGAAGACCATAACTTTGGTCTTCTCAATGTTAACCCTGATTTGGTATAGAAATCATGGAAACTGTCCAGCTGCCTTTGTAAACCCTCTCTAGTCAAGGAGACTAAAGCTAAATCATCTGCCTATAGGAGAATGGCAATCAGAATATCCCCAAGCCTGCAGCCTGTACCACCGCTCTGCTCAATGACTCTCTCAAGCTCATCAATATATAGTCCAAAAAGTGTAGGTGAGAGGGAACAACCCTGCTTCACCCCAATGGTGCTCCATATATGCTCTGAGATGTCGTCGTCACTCCGAAAACATCCAAGAACTCGCTCATAAAGTGCCATCACTGCTAGAACTGTCAATGGAGAAACCAAACGGCAAGATTTGTTGCAAAAGGGTATATTCAACAGGAAGGGATTGCCTATGAAGAAACATTTGCACCAGCTACTAAGTTAACTATATGAGGACAATTTTGTCACTGGCAGCTCAGTTTGGATGGGATATTCAACAAATGGATATTGAGAGTGCATTCTTGAATGGATTTCTAGACGAGGAAGTGTACATGGAGCAGCCAGAGGGATACATAGTAGAAGGACAGGAAGACAAGGTTTGCAAGTTGGACAAGGCATTATATAGACTTAAGCAAGCACCCAGGGTATGGTACACGAGGATTGACACATACTTTCTAACTACTACGAGACCAAATATTGCTTATGCTGTTAGTATTGTTAGTTAGTTTATGCCTAAGCCTAAGCAGGTTCACTAGAGAGCTGCTAACGAGTACTTAGATATATCCACGGTACATTGAGGTTTGGTATTTCCTATAGGAGACAAAATGTTTTGTAACTGCAGGGATATGTAGGGCTAGAGATGCAGAAGACCGAAGACCTACCTTTGGTTCAGGTTCTATATTTTGGAGTTCAAAGAATCAGCATACTATATTGCATTATCATCTATAGAAGCAGAGTACCGAGCTAGTACAAGTGTAGCAAGTGAAGCAATACGGTTGTGAGGGATTCTACATGATCTTTATATGGCATAGGATACACCTACAATACTTCAATTTGATAATCAAAGTTGAAATTGGCGAAGAATAGAGTTTTTCACAACAAGACAAAGCACATCGAAGTGCAACAACACTTCATCAGAGAGAAGATTCAAAGTGTTGAAGTGGAGCTTATCTATTGTCGGATATCCTAGTAACTCCCATCACATTACTGTCAAGGGCATGAACGCGAAGCTGGTTGGTTAGAGAGCATAAGGATCTGCAACTGTGAGATACTGGCCCAATTAGATGAAGAGAGACGAGGTGGCATATGTGGTCCAAGTTTGTAAGTCATCGACGAGGGGAGGTGGAGCACGAGAAATGAATGCGCACCAAAAGGCACCTGTGGAAGAACTATTTAGGGCGTTGATAAGATGTCTCCCTTCTCGTTCTTCGAAGGCACACTTTTTGTAGCAAAGTTTACGATGGAGATTTTGACAAGTAGTATGAAGAGCAAGTGGTTCATATAGATGTGCATGGGCCACGTAGAGGTGTAAGGAGCGACACTCATCATCAAACCAAGGAGGTCAAATGGGACCCAAGGAGCTGGAAGGACGTCTGTGGGGTTTTGATGGTAAGGACGATGAAGCAGCGGTATGAAGTGATGCGGTGAGAAAGTCAGCTTGTGCTATCATGGGGAAAGTGGTGTAGCAAGGAAATAAGTGCTTCTTGGTACGTCTTGATACAGGTATGTGTGAAAGTATATGTTGGTGCGGGGTCAATGGAGTGGGAAGGAGGTGGTGAGGTTGTATAGTTTCCAAATATCAAGACAAGAAAGAGTGGTCAGAGAGAGTAGTGGGGAGAATCTGGAAGCATGAGATCAATGGGATATGGGATGGTGACCCCTTGAGGTAGTCAACAACATTGCGTCCGCCACTGTGGGGATGGCATGTGTAGCTACTCGAATCAGGGCAACAAGCTAGGCCATTATAAATGGCTCTAACTCATGGGCTTCACCAAGTTGCAACAAATACTCTCCATATTCAGTGATAGGTCTTAGTGAATCGGTCGAGATCCTAGTAACTCCCATGTCATCACAATCAATGGCTCGTATGCGTAACTAATCGGCAGTGTTATGAAAATCAACTTGTCGCGCAGCAGTCTTGGCATTAAAGTCGCCAGTGAGAAGAACATGTCCTCGATCAACAAATCTAATAATATATGTAGAAAGAATAGTGTATGGAGAACCAATGCCCTCCACAAAGGAGGAGTTTGGGGGGAAGTGGGATGCTGCAATTAAGAGATCTCTGTCCAATCTAATGTAGTGTCATGTGAGGCGAACCCAGATATAACGTGCATGCTTATCATGTCTGATGAACTCGACAAATGGATGTAATGTCTCTCGATATAAGCAAGCGACTCCACCTGAACCCCTGCCACTCATGGCTCTAATCTCTGTCCTATATACTAAATCCCATCTGTATCTTGAAAATGTAGGTAGTTCTAACCTGGCTCTTATGTGTGTCCATAAAGAATAGAATGTCTCTCCCTGTAATGAACTCAATAAGGTCTCCAACAGTGGAGGATGAGAGAGAGAGAGAATTAGAATTATATTAATGTCTATCAAGTGCCCAAGGGCACATAAGACAAGTAAAAAGTACATAAAAAAAAGGAGCATTGTCCACGTAGGACTTATTCCTATAAGCTAAACCAGAACAAGAAAACAGAGAGAAAAACAAAGCTTAACCTCCAGCTCTGTCGAGGGTACAATATCAGTAGCTTAACCACCAGCTACACAGAGGGCTGCCCAGCGCCCTATTATCTCACCATTGTTGACGGATTTCTCCATCGACTTGCTGCTCATTTTGCTGATTATTTGTCGCTAGCGCCCTCTTTCAGCACTCTTTTCAGCTTATTTGGTGTGAGTTGAGGATTCGGATTGGTGGCTGGTTAGCGCATCTATTCTGTCATATCTTCAGCTTTTACCTCTCTTTGTTGGCACTACCGATTGGACGACGGATCAGCACCCACCCAAGTATTGCTTGCACCCATTTGCACTTCCTTTTTGCACCTACTTGCTCTCTTTTTGCTCACATACTACTGCTCTTTTCCAGCCCCCTATTTCCCTCTCATATGTGTCATTTTGCTGCCTCACACCCTCCTCCTTCCTTTTTCCATTTTGTTAGAACCCTTCTACTTATTGACCTTGCACATTTGTTGTCCATTATTCTACTTTCTCAGCCCCTTACTTTATGATTGTTATCCTCTTGATTGGCTGTTTTTGTTCCATTTTTTGGTGATTTTGGAAGTTAGACTAAGTTGGGGTGACGACAAACGTTCTCCCTCAGGTTTTGTCTCTTCCTTAGTCCCTGTGGCGACTTCTTCATTAGAAGACCCACCGCAAAGCTCTTTAGATAATCGTTTTACACATATTGATGCCTGCATGGATCATCTTGAGAGTTGTATTGATCGTGTTCTTTCTAGCCTTGAGACTATCCTACCACGAGGGGATACCACCCCCCCCCAGACATTCTTCATCGTCCTGGTAAAGCACCTTTATTTCCTATTTTGAGTACGCCTGCTCCTGCTCCATCTCCATCTTCAAGAGGTGCTTTTGGTAGTACGTTTGGTCTCCCTTCATATAGTGCTAGTCCTTACGGGTCTCCTTTCGGGTCTTCTGTACCACCACCTGGATTTCCCTTCGCACCACCAGGATTTCCTTCTCCTGCTTTTTCAGGTAATCATGAGCTCCATTTTGCTCGTGATTTTCGTGATCGCATCCAGCTTACTACTTATTCTAGTTCGTCTGACAAGAATATCTTGGAAAATTGGTTCTCTAAATTAAAGACCTATTTTCTTATGTATCCCAAGACTGACACCCAGAAAGTGCAGTTGGCTGCATTACATTTAGATGGTCGAGCTCAGACTTGGTGGCGTGTCTATTGCTCTGAGCCTACTCGTGAGGGGTTACATATATGGCCTACTTTTCGTCATGATCTTCGTATGGCTACGATTGACCCACAGTGGTTGGTTCGCCAACGTGATCTGTTTCGTAGCCTTCGCCATACTAGTGATTTGACTGCTTATATTGATCAGTTTACTGAGCTTTCCTACCTTTTTTGGCTTCTTCTACTATCGTTTCTCCTCGCCCTCCTACACCCCGTCCTGCCTTTGTTCGACGTTATTCAACCGCAAAGTTCGCTGAGATTCAACAAAAGCGCCTCTGTTATCGCTGTAAGAGTCCAGATCATCTAGCTCGTGATTGTCGATAGTCTCCCGGTCCTCCTACTGCTGTTTTTTACCATGAGGCTCTTACTCCTAATGATTATATCCAGATTCTTGATACTTCAGACCCACATTCTGTTGATGAGCCGGTTGACCCACTTCTTGATGATCCTGCTTCCGCCGCTTGCCATGCACAACTTGCTTATGCTACTTGGGTTGGTGGGCGTCCTAGTCCTCGTTCTATTTGGTTACATGTCCGCATTTTGGGGTGAGAGTATATTGCTTTGGTGGATACTGGCAGCACACATTCATTTATTAGCAGTTACATTTCCACTAGGATTCGTGCTACACCTATTTCTGCTACACAGTCTCTTAGTGTCGAGGTTGCTAGCTCACATTCTTTTATCAGCTCTCAGATGTTTCAGGGCTTGGACTATAGCATTGGTGACTTCTCTGGACAGGCATATTTCTATATTATTCGTCTGGAGCGCTATGACATTATTCTTGGTGCAGATTGGTTTTCTTCACTTGGTACTGTTGCTGTGGATCTTTCTCAGCAGACACTGTCTTTTACACATGCTGGTCGACATCATTTACTCTGGTATTGATTCCCAGGGTGACTATCAGTTGGTTACCGGGAAGCAGTTTATGCATAGCCTGCCAAAGGCTCAGGGTGCAACTTTTCTTATCATTCAGAGTACATTAGTTGTTGCTCCTCCTGCTCCATCCATGGGTCCTCTTCCTCAGGTCATTTCTGACTTATTGCATCGGTATTCTGTTGTCTTTTCACAACCTACGTCTCTGCCACCATTACGAGATGTCACCCACCATATTGATCTTATTCTTGGTGCTACCCCACCCTCTCGTGCTCCATATCGTATGTCTAAAGTTGAACATGATGAGGTTCAGCTCCGTTATCCGTTTCCTTTTTTCTCAGCATGATCTTAGTGATCGTCAGTATCGTTGGTTACAATTTTTGCAGTCTTTTCATTTTGATATTTTGTATCGTCCAGGTAAGGCAAACACGGCAGCTGAGGCTTTATCTCGTCTTCCTGCATTGTTACATAGTATTGTTGCTTCAATACCTTCTTGGTTTGATGATTTACCGGCCGCATATTCTTGTTCTGACTTTTCTAATGTTTATTGTTCTCGTCCCCTTCCGTCCTCTCAGAATTTCCAGGTTTATACTGTTGTTGATGATCGTTTATACCACTATGTTGCTTTATTTATTCCCAATTCTCTTTCCATTCGTCCTCAATTGTTGTCTGATGCTCATGCTTTCCCTAATGGTGGCCATTTTGGTTGCAGAAGTCTTATGCACGTCTTAAGGACAAATTCTATTGGCCATCCATGAAGTCTGAGCTAGCCCATCTTATTCTTGATTGTCCTTTTTGTGCCCATAATAAATATTCCCGTGCTAAGTCCTCTGGTTTGCTCCAGAGTTGGCCCATTCCTCATCGCCAGTGGATAGATATTTCTATGGACTTTATCCTTGGTCTTCCTCATCCCGCCGTGGTCATGACTCTTGTATGGAGGTGGTAGATCGGTTCTTGAAACAGGCACACTTTATACCGGTCCGCAGTACTATTATAGTTGAGCAGTGCACACGTCTTTTTCTATCAGAGATTTTGCATGGTATGCCACATACTATCCTATCTGATCGGGATAGTTTACATCTACATTCTGGACAGAGCTTCTGCGTATTTTGGATGTACAACTTCTGATGGGTACTGCTTATCATTCTACTGCTGATGGCCAGACTGAGGTCCTTGATCAGATCCTTGAGGATTACCTTCGCCATTTTGTTTCTCCTTCCGGGAAGGATTGGGATCAGCATTTATGTTTGGCAGAGTGTAGCTATAATAGCCCTGTTAGTACCAGCACTGGAGTTTCACCTTTCTTATTGGCTCATGGGTATGCTCCACTTTTGCCAGGGGTGCCTGTTCCTCCTGATGATACACCAATTATCATTGCCTCTTTTTTATCCGGTGCTCGCGAGCTTATTGCTAGGGCTACTACTCACTTACAGCATGTTCAACAGTGCTATCAGACTTCTGTTGGTCGTCATCGCCGTCATGTTGAGTTTCAGGTCGTCTGTTTCTCGTTCCATTTTCAGCCCTCTTTTCACTTTTGTTTGCAGGCTGTCCAGCCCCTTCATACTTATCACTTTCGTCCGTTTTTGTCTCCGTTTGCAGCCATTTTTCACACCTTGTTTGCAGTGCCCATCCCCCTCCAATTTTTACTTCGTTCCGCCTCCGTTTGCTACCCCAAATTCACATTTGATTGCAGGCTCATCACCACCCTCATACTTGCTGTTTTCCAGCCTTTACATTTGCTGTCCGAAGGCTGTCCAGCGCATTTTTACAGCCTTCATATTCGCTGTTTTCCAGCCTTTTCGACGCATTTTTTCCAACATCTCTTGCAGCATTACTTGGTGGCTGTCCAGCACCCCATTTGGCCCCAATACACGGCAAAATTTCCAGCTCCAACGTAGTTCCTTGACAGATTTGATCGGTGGCTGTCCGTGCACATTTCCAGCAGCTTTCTACAGCCTATGCGCAGTTCATTTCGCATAATTTCCAGCTACATTTTAGTACCGTTTTCAACACGCTCTCGTTTGCAGTTGCGAGGTACTACCTACACTATTTGTTACATCTTTTCATTGGCATATCTGTTGTGACGACTTATGTCCTCTCCTTCAGTTCGTCCACTTGATTAGCGTCTTGCCTGACTTAACTTTCTGCCTGTGGCTATTGTTTTGTTATTTCCATTCCATTTTGTGGTTTGTGTTGTCCATCGCTTTTTTCATTTTGTCTTTCGTTATTTGTTATTAGTTTCCGTTCCATTTGCGTTTCAATTCCATAATTCATTTTTATCATCGATTTCGTTTTTCACTTTTTCTTCGTTTTCTACGCTCCATTATAAAATATAAAAAAAAAAACACCCAAATTATTTGGATCATTGGATTACATATTCTTTTCCATTACTTTTAATTTTGTTTTGTATCATGACTTCTGATTTTCGGTCTCTATCCCCTTTAGATTATCTTTTTGTTTTTAATAGTGATATACCATCTGAACATATGTTCGACAAATGGCTCACATGTCTTCAATATTACTTTGATACTTCTCAGCCAACTTGTGCAGGTCCTAATAAGATTCTTGATGCAATTTTTCTCTTAAAGGGTTCTGCTAGGTCGAAGTGGTTTGACTATGTCCATTCTCATCCGCCTATCTCTGAGTGGCATGACTTTCTACTAGTACTTCGCCTTCTTATATTTTCCGATGATAATTTTGTAATTGTTCCTCCTGTCGATCTTCTAGCGATTCACATGAGGTTGATTCACACATTGCTAGCGATACACATGAGGATGATTCTATATCACACAGTGTGAGCGAGTTGCCTGATCTACTTGAGATAGTTATTGATCTACCTAAGCTCGTCATTGTATCCCATAGTGAGTCAGAGTCACGTATACAGGTTCCTACTGATGCTGATTCACATATACAGTTTGCGGTTGATATGGTCGTTGATACTGATATAGCATGCTATGATACTTCTGATGATGTCGTTGCATGCTTTGATGGTGCTACCAATGTTGTTGCATGCTATGATATTGTTCCATGCTTTGATACTGATATAGTATGCCTTGCTACTATTGCTGATGTTGCATGCTTTGATATTGTTGTTGAGTACTTTGATGCTACTCATGTTCTTGAGCGCCATGCTATAGATGTTGTCGCCTCCTTATTTCGATATTATTCATGGGTCTACGGTCTTTCAGATGCTTTGGCTACTCCAGTAGATCTCCATATGGCATATTGTTATTTGTTTCATGATGGTCCATACTATAGGCAGCGATCTGTAGGCAATAGAATCTGATACAACTAACATTCCAGCTCAGCCATGATCTGATTCCAGCGATCCAACTCTCAGGTGTTAAGTAGCGATCCAACATGCAGCCAACCAGCGATCTGTCTTCAACACCTGCGACCTGCAATTTGCAACAGATCTTTTGGCATGCTGCTCTTCTAGTGATATGGGCCTTGAGGGTACCGTGTGCCATTGCTACTTCTCATTCATGGGCCTTATGGATACCTTGGGGCTTTTGACCATGCGGGTGCATATTTCTCCATTTTAGCTATCCTTTGTCAGGATGATCTCTTTATGCTCCATGTTTCCTGGCATATCGCTTGCTTTTCCATGCTGTTACAGCGTGCCTGTCATCCTGCTTATGTTCCTACTCCTTGGTGCTGGTCTTCCGATGCTGCTATCTTTTCTTGGGGCACCTTGGACATATGGTTGATGGTTACGTGTATGATTCGGCTATTCGCGATGAGTGTCCATCTCTTTTCTAGTTTCCTTATTGGCTTCTTGTTACTGATGCAGTTCTACCTTCTCAGGCTTTTGGGTACCTTGGTATGATGTCCCTTTCTTTTGGGTTGATTCTCTACTAGCTTGGGCATTACGGATACCTTGGCACTCCGGGTTGTTGCTTGATCTTCTTTTGGTTCCTTGGCATTCCTGGTTGTTCCATATTGCTTGGTTTCTGATGACGCGGCCGAGATGTTCCCTTCGTCACCACGATGTTGATCCTGAGCTGTTCACTTTCTTACCAATTGCCATTCACCAGGTTCCGCTTCACCATAGTCGACGCTGTCGGCAGATTCAGTTTTTGATCTAGTGGGATGGTCGTCCTATTGAGGAGGCCACATGGGAGCCTATTGATGTCTTTTATCATACGCCATCACTTGCGGATCAGGATCGTGCTCTTGCTGCACTTGTTGATTCCTCTACATCAGATGCTGCTCTAGTTGTTGATGCACCAGGGCTTGCTGTTGTTTGAGCCAATTTCTTTTTGGCAGTTGGGTCTTTTTTTTGTGTTAGGGAGAGTTATGGACTCGGCTCATTACAATCGCCACGTCCATTTAAATTTACTTTACTTTATGCATAAGCAGGCCTTGGGCCCTTTTTTATTCATTATTGACACTTAGACTTTATGGTTGGCCTTGGGCCTTATTATTCATTATTTGGACATTTGGACATATTACTGGAGAGTGGGGGCCTTCTTGGAGGGCGCACTATTATCCCTCCCAGTTGGGCCCTTGCCACTGGAAGCTTCCTTTTTAGGGCTTCCTTTAGGCTATAAGTAGGGAATCTGTGTCATTTGTCATTCAACTATGATATTGATCTCTCTCCTCTTTAGTCTCTTTAAGCTCTCTTTCTTGCTTTCTAGACTAATTTCTGCTTATGTCCTGCTTTCATAGATCAGCCATAGCATAATTGTGGTCTTGTTCGTAACTGTGTTGCCCACATTAGAGGCTTTGCAGTCAGTGATGGAGGCAGATGTACTACCAATGAAGGAGGCATTTGTATTGGCAGCAACTGTATTGTCCACCTTGGTGATGGAGACCTGTTCTGATGCAGTCTTCTGGGATGATCCACCCTGTTGTCCCAATATGGTGTCCACTTGCTCAGGTATTTCTGTTTGAAATGCAACTGGTTCAGACAATACTGCCTGAGAAGCACTAGATATCCGGGGAGGGGAGCGAGGGCTCCCTTTGCTCTTCCGTACCATGGCCAACCAGCAGTCGTGGCGAATTGGCTTCACTCAAATGCTAATAAGCCCCTGAACAATCCGTAGCCAAATCCCATGCTGCCACATAGTCTTGATCGACCTCTTCTCCAAAGAAAAAGTGCTCAGCAATCTGCTACACTCGCTCAGCAATCTGTAGAAGGCACTGGAGCCTAATGGCGTCGTCTATGAGTACGAGCACGGGCATGTGTAGTAGTACGTCTCTGTGTGGAATCTCTGGTGATCCTGGTGATAACGTGATGGTGGGACGTACACTGTCTCTAATCTCTATGGGCATATAGGCGGATATCATCCTCATCGTCGTCATAATCGTCATCCTCATGCACTAAATCATTTGATCTCCGCCTAGTAAAGAAGGAAGTGATCAATGGCTGTGAGATAAAATGCTGGGATGCCCCGGATAGATCCCCCGTAATATGAACATCTCGCGTACCATCAGAGCGACACATCATGGGTCCTCATGGGCTATGAGAGAGCGTAGAGTGGTAGGCATGTCTCGGAATAATCAATGATATCGCCCTCTGATCTCATAGTATACAGGGCATCTAAAGATAAAATGCTCTTCGGACTCCACCTCACCTAAAGAGCATACCTGGCAAATCCGCTCCTCTCTAGGAATACCATGAAATCTCCCGGTCTCAATAGCTAGCTGATGAGACCCGAGTCCAAGTAGCATGGCATGACCGGGGTTCCTAATGCATCCAGCTCCAAAAAATGAGTTTGGTAGAAAGCTGGCTTAATCCCTAACTAGTTACGCCAAGTCCGCTCTAGATATGCGCGATAGAGGAATCGTCTGATATACTCATGGGTGCCTGAGGGAAGTGCTGTGATGGAGATACGAAATGACTCTAGTAGGAGGTGCGATGAAAGAACCATGATAATCTGTAGCTCTAACTATGAAGACTCTATGAGGAGGACAGCACATCTGTCTATATCTGGTAATGCCTGGACCCTCTGTATGTAGGTAATGAGCTGAAGAGCTGCCTCAATCTGTATAGGTGGAACCGCAAACTCGGCCAGGAGAATCTCATGTGGTACAGAAGGCTTCACTTGGATCAGCCGAGCTAGCATGGTGGTTTGTAATCGTGAAAGACTAGCCCAGTGTGAAGATGGGAGACCTGTACACCATGCCTCTGCCGCATAAAGAGCCGTCGGGGTGACAATGGTATCAAAGAGCCGACACTTGCTGCGAGCATCATGAATGGACTTCTGGAAACAAAATCTCTCTAGCTGAACAAGGGAGGCATGTCCCTTGCCCAGTCGGGTGGTAGCGGCCTGTCTCATGCTAAAAGTAGGACCAGAAAAGGATCCCAGGTATGTATATGAATCGACCACCTCTAGAACCTGCCCATCAAGAGTAAGCTCCTGTCTCTGCATGAATGCTCGAGAAGTGTTGAAGACCATGACCTTGGTCTTCCCAATGTTCACCCCTAGGTCCCATCTGGTGCAGAACTCCTGTAGGCAATCTAACTGTCGCTGTAGACCCTCTCTGGTAGGTGAGACCAGTACCACATCATCAGCATAAAGGAGGATAACAATCAAGATGTCCCCAATCCTGCAACCAGCGCCACCGCACTGTGTAATGACTCTGTCCAACTCATCAATATACAAGCCAAAGAGGACTGGTGAGAGGGAGCAACCTTGTTTTACCCCAATAGTGCTCCAAATGTGATAAGATAAGCCACGGCTATGCTGGAAACATCCCAGGACACGCTCATAAAGTAGTGCCATCACAGCAAGAATGATGTCGGTGGAGAAGCCGAGGTCTCGGAGTCTCTGAATGAGTAGCGAGCAAGGAACAGAATCAAAGGCTTTCCTGAAGTCCACAAAACAGCAGTAAACCCTCTCTCTCCTATGCTTAGCTTCCTCAATCAAGGCCCATAGTGTGAAGATGTGATCTGTGGTAGAGTGATGGGCTCGAAAACCCGCCTGACCCATAGCATGTAGTCTCCTAGTCTCCGCCTCTATTGAGCACGACTACGACATAGTCATCGACTCAGGTGCTACATCGCACATCACGTGTAACAAAAACATGTTGATCAATTACAAGACGCTCGACAATGCAAGAGCAGTGATACTAGGTGATGGAAGCAGACACGATGTCGAAAGCATCGGCACTCTACATCTACGTACACTGTTTGGATATGCAGAACTGCAAGGAGCACTTTACGTGCCAACACTCAGAAGAGACTTGCTCTCTGTGTCGAGAATCGCTGATCTTGGTGCACGAGTCCTGTTTGACGGGAGTGTATGCCGAATAATCGAGCAAAAATCAAGTAAGCTGCTGACTGTCGGATCAAGGCAGGGAAATCTTTACCAAGCAAAGATCATCAGCAGACATGATAGCATATCAAATGCATCAGAAAACGAAAACCATCTCTGGAACAGAAGAATGTATTATCAGAATATGAGAAGTTTGTACGACATGAGGAGAAAAGAGATTGTCACAGGTCTAAAGATAACAAGACTAGACACCGACTTCTCTGAAACCTGTCAGAAGGGCAAACAACATCGAAGTCCCTTTGTGCACGAAGGAAGAAGAGCCAAGAACATTCTTGAGCTCGTTCACTCAGATGTATGTGGACCGATGAAAGTCGACTCTCTCTCAGGATCGCAATTCTTCGTCACTTTCATTGATGATTACAGCCGGATGACAACAATATACTACATAAAGAAAAAATCAGAAGTGTTTGATGCCTTCAAAAGGTTTGTGGCATCTGCTGAGAGACACACCTCCAAAAAGTTGCAGACAATCAGGTCCGACAATGGAGGCGAGTATTCAAGCAAAGAGTTTTCAAGCTTCTGCCAAGACAAAAAATAGAGCATCAATTCACACCTACTACACACCACAATATAATGCTGGCCCAGTGTGAGGAGGAGAGGCTTGTACACCATATCTCTGCTACATACAAGGCTGAAGGGGTGACGATGGTGTCAAAAAGTCCGCACTTACTCGGGGCTTCCCGAATAAACTTACGGAAGCAGAATCTCTCTAATTGAACTAGGGAAGAACGACCCTTCCCGAGTCTAGAAGTAGCCGCATGTCTCATACTGAAGGTAGGACCAAAGAAGAGCACACTCATGTAAGTGTTTCCTTCGGAGTCATCATAGGCACGTTTTTTGCGAGGGAGTGTGCGGTTGTACAATTGTCGTGAGGAGCGGAGGAGATGGGGGGCATGAAAGCGAGCATGTGTGACAGTGTGGTGAAGAGAGCGGCATTCCGCATCGTACCACGGTGGATGGAAAGATCGGGGTGATCACGGATGGGTTGGTTTGTATTTATGAGGTTTGGAGGGGAAGCCAAAGTTGCAGCAGTATGGAGAGAGGTGGTGAGGAAGGCGGCTTGGGACTCCAGTGGTTTGTTGTGTGGAAAAGAGTGAAGTAAGGAGGCAAGGGATTCCTGGTAGAGTGGTATGTAGAGGTGGGCTGATGGAGCGCAGAGCAAGAGCAGCTACGCACTAGAGGCTAGAGTGATGGCATGGAGGAGCTAGAGGCACTAGGAATGCAATGGCATGGAGCAGCGATGACATCAAGCAATGAGAGCCTTAGTGATGGCAATGAGCGATGGCAGCCATCGCTGGCTGGATCAGTCACGAGAGAGAGAAAGAAAGAAAGAAAAGCTTTATTAACATCTTTTCCATGGCAAAAGGCATATAAGTACATATCAAGTGTGTGGTGCAAATAGGAGCATGTAAAACATCTCTGATAACGATAAAGAAAGTATATATGAAGTGTAGCTTCTAAAATACATCATCTAGTAGCTACTAATGTCTGATAGCTGCTAATAACTGGTAATCTAACTAGCTGATGTTATGTTCTTCATGTTGGAAGTTTGTGAACAGCAAGCATTCGAGATCCATTCGGCCTAATTGAAGGAGCAACATCATAGATTAATGATGCTAGAATGCTCCCTACAACATACACTATCATTCTAGTTTATGTAGCAAGTTTCTTTCGTGAGTATTATGTAATTTTCTGCTCACATCCTCTTCATCTTCTTCGCTGTCCACCATAGCCAGCAGATCGCGTAATTGCATGTCAACAAATTTACAATTTGCTAACAATTTACTTTTGCATGTGCAAGTACTAGTCCATGCATGTTGCATGCATGTCTCTAGAATTTTTCAGATTGCCTGCATGTTGCTATATTTGCTTGCATGTTGATTGCATGTTATTGTTTTGAGCTATTTTGAGTTGTAGAAGACCATCAAGGATTCCTAGGTTGGTAAACCTTGATTTAAAGATCCTAGCTATCGCTATTCTTAATTTCTAACAAGTGAAAGTATATCTGGGTGCATGGTCAATGGAGTGAGAGGGAGATGGTGAGGGTAACATAGAACTCAAATGGAAAGACATGAAAGAGTGGTCAGAGAGAGTAGTGGGGAGAATCTGGAAGTGTGATATCAATGGGATAAGGGATGGTGACCCATGTGGTAGTTGACGACACTGTGGGGATGGCACATATAGCTGCTCGAATCATATTTAAAAATTAGTTTAACATAGCCTATCTTCCATTCAGCTTATGCTAAATGTACTACTATCATATTACATGAGTCTATGAATGATGATTGATATCCTCCAATATATGTTTACATATTTTGTGGTTCCCTCTCTTTATTTTGTTGTGTTTCGTGCATTAGCTATGTGGAGTCTGTTATTTTGTCTATGCCAATACTAAAATGCACTGTAATAACTTAAGTTTCCAGCTTTCTCAGTCGCTTGCCATTACATTGTTCCATTCAGTTCTTGGACATGCCAAGTAGATTGTGAACAATAAATTATTGTCTCTTATACTTCCTCGTTGCACTTGACAGGTGGTTTGGGGTCCAGTTGAATCCTCAACTATTGGGTCTTGACTTCAAGTATGTTAATGATTTGCTAATTTAACTTTGTTATAAAGAACTAGGAACAAGCTAGGGGCGATTGTGGCATGTTACAATGCAATTCTTTTGTAATGGCTAGTTGTTTAGGGCATAGCATATTAATTTGACACCTTTAAGCAGACATGGAATCCTTTTGTTCCTTCCATTAGTCAGAGATCTTGCAAGAAACAAGCATAAGCATATATATCATAGATACAAGGGACGTTTTAGTTCGCTTTTAAAATTATGACAATTATCAAAGTAATCGAGTAAGTGTAAGTAGAGAAAGACAATTTGCAAACAGAAGACTGCTTTCAATCTCAGACTTGAATCATGAAATTCACTTTAGGACCTGCAACTTATTAGTACAAAATCAATAATTCAGATTCATTTCAGGTGTCCAAGACAACCATACTATTATTCTTAGAGGCGTCAGAGACAGCCATTGAATGACTAGCTAATGATCTGAGAATTCTTTGCTTACAGAAAGAAAGTAATAGATAAAAAATGTACTGAAATCAATTTAGAACCAACAAGGCATAAGATGCACAAGTATGATTGATATTAATAACTATCTGATCTGAATCAATCAATTATGAGAGTACATTGGAATGATCATAATAGAGATAAAACTTTTAACTAGCATAGTAAAAATCACAGAAATGTAGAGTTCTGCTACTATGTGACAGAGATAAACTTCATATCACTTTTTGATGATTTCTTCAGCATACTTGTCGTGCTGTAGGAGACCTATTTATAAATAAGCCTTTTGGAAATCATTAACATAGTGCTAACTAGTGATTACATTGATTTCACGATGGCTGCTAACGAGACATGCTTCATAACTATGTATTAACAGTCGTGAAGCTGTCATGACAGAAGAAAGTTGGGAAATTCGCATTTGCGAAATTCCTGTATAAAAACCATGAGTAATTTTGCAAGTGAGACTGGGCATAATTGCTTTTATGTCTGCAGGTCTATTGACTGCTACAGTAGAATGCAGAACTTTTCTATAGGCTGATGGATTAGTGCATGGAATAACATTAATTCCAAATAAAATCTCGATGTGAGGAATTTAATAGTGAACTTTTGAATTTTCAAAGTTTTTTTATGCATTCTAAATTCCATTTCTTGCCAGATGCTATGTACTGTAAGGTCATGTTTTGGCCAAAAATGGGAAGCAAACTTAACCCTTTCATACCACCTGTATGAAACAAATAAAGCCACATGAAAGCCAGCTAAAGGATGCTAAAAGAGTGGGTAAAGAGACCCAAGATTCCCTAAATCAATGTTAGAATGCCTGATACGAATTAACAATCTGCATCCACCCATTCACAAATTCAAATCAGGGTTGAATCATTTGCATCAGTTTCGGGTTTAGGTTGGTGGGAGGCTAACCTTTTGTTACTACTTGTCACTTAGCGTTACAGGATAATAGATGGAATCATGGACTATCCAATGGTGGTCCCATTGCTTTCTCGATTCCTGGTTCTTGACTCCTGACTCCCAATTCCTAACCAGTGACTAATGACCCTCACTTGTTCACTACCCTAGGTAATGGCTAATGCAATCATCAGTGTTCAAAATGCCTGCAACTTTGTACTATCTTTAGTGTTTTTACATGTACTAACTTTAGGTTTGCATATGTGCATAGTGCATGAAATTCTGGTTGGATATACCTGATTTTTGTTTGTTTGTGCATATTCTATCTGAAGAATGGAATCAAATTGCTGCTTGAGGATTAGGGTTTAGGGTTGTTGATGGAGAGCATTTCCCCTGCACCAAAGATGCCATGATTTGGAGTAATTGATGTACTTGTCAAACAAAGCATTGCTACAGGAAATAATAATAAACAACATAAACATCCTTTTGAAACATAATTTGGATAAGTCGTACGTGCTAAGATATGACAATTTATAATGTCGAGCTGCAAGACACCAAAATGGTCCATAAAAGGACGTATGGTGACAATTGAAAATCAATAAAACTATGACTCTTTCCTTGGCAAGTAATCCTTGTCATTAGAGTTTGTGCCACTATAGAACAAGTCCTCCCTATTTGATCATGAGGGTGATGTCGGCAATGGTGAGCCTTTTCAATTGCCCCCACTTCGACTCCTCTCTCTCTCTCTCTCTCTCTCTCTCTCTCTCTCTGGGGTGAAGACGGAGTTTTTTCGGACACATTTTCTATCTCGGGATCATGCTGGGTATCCTACTGTTCCCGGATATCTAGTGGATAGTATCTCACACAGGCTGCGGATAGTGATGGGTCAGTTTTGGGTTTCCTCTCACCAGCTAGCCATTGAGACTGGCCGATACAGTGGCATCCCGAGAGATGCTCGGATTTGTAGTATGTGTGATACGCATGACGTAGAGGATGAGTTTCATTTTCTCTTCAGATGCCCAGCCTAGTATGAGATCCGAGGGAGATACTTCTGCTTGTTTCAGGATCATCCACTCACACTCTCTACCTTGTATCGTATGAGGACCCCAGATGTGTTGCGCTAATGATCCGAGAGATGGCGGACCTGCGTATGGCGAGACTAGACGCTGACACCTCCCCCTTGATACAGCTGAGCATACAGGAGTGTTTATCACGTCGGAGGCAGAGGCAAGAGAGTACTGATTCTGATGGGGAGGCTGAGATTCCGGACGCCTCCATGAATAGACGACAGAGACAGTGTCGGCGACTAGAGGGACAGCCAACCCACAGGCCACGGTCTACAGCTTCACGGCAGCAGAGACGCCACCGACCATCCACTCAGAGACAAAGAGACACAGTTCGTTTAGAGACAGTGTCTCAACATACTTTACACCACTATTTCACAGGCGGAGAGACATTTATATGATGATAGGCTCTCCTTGTCTATCATTATTTCCTGTTTACCTGTAGTCTTGTTTCTTTGTTCTTTTAGGTGGTAGAGCTTTCATGCTCCCACCGTGCATACTTGACATGTACCTTTTTTCAATCCTAAAGAAGGCCTCGTCTCCCGTAACGAAAACATCATCACAAAGATTTGACAAGCGGCAAGCCAAAGGTAGACTATTAAGCATAATGGATACCAACATTGCATCCAGAATACTTTTTCCAACTGCAATAAGTTGCCCTCACCCACTCCTCGTACTCAACTGTATGCTCCTCCCCTTCACCCCCAAACAACTCTTCATCTCCCTACCCTGTGTCTCCCTCCTCCCAACTGCTCTCCTATGGCGCTGTGCAACACGTGCCTCAATGTCCATTTGCTCATGCAACTCTCAAAACATTTTATCCTTAGCTTTCTCCTACATGCAGCTTGAGGAACGATGGTCTCTCTGTCAAGCTTGCAGGAGTCAAGGTTCACCTGCAACCATGGTCAAAGTTCCAATTTTCAACTAAGAAGTTACCACAATATATTCATTAAAGTCTTAAAGGAGTAGATGTCATCAACAAAATCAATATAAATGAGATCGGAAAGAAGGCTAAAAATGTGTACCTCGTGGATCCAAGGAAGTGCACACATAGCGCGGATTAGCAAATTGATAGAGTGCGCAACACGTAGTGTCCATACAATGGACTGATGCTCGCACATCGGGAGCATATGAAACGTCTCCATAATAGTAAAGAAAAGCATATGTACCCCTAGGCCCCATCTGGTGCAAAACTCATGCAAGCAATCCAACTGTCGTTGTAGACCCTCTCTGGTCGGTGAGACCAACACCACATCATCAGCATAAAGGAGGATAGCAATCAAGATGTCACCAAGCCTGCAGCCAGTACCACCACCCTGTGTAATGACTCTCTCCAACTCATCAATATACAAGCCAAAGAGGACTGGTGAGAGGGAACAACCCTGCTTCACCCCAATAGTGCTCCAGATGTGCTCAGATATGCCACTGCTATGCCGGAAACAACCAAGGACACGCTCATAAAGTGCCATCACAGCAAGAACAATGTCGGTGGAGAAGCCGAGGTCTCGGAGTCTCTGGATGAGCAGTGAGCGAGGAACAGAATCAAAGGCTTTCCTGAAGTCCACAAAACAACAGTAAACCCTCTCTCTCCTGTGCTTAGCCTCCTCAATCAAGGCTCACAATGTGAAGATGTGATCTGCCGTAGAATAACGTGTTTGGAAACCAGCCTGACCCATGGCATGTAGTCTCTTGCATTCCCCAACTTGAACAAAGGTGATATCTTCATCCAAAACGATCTTGGTATCTTTTAATTTAGGTTATTGCCGTAGTACATCTCGTCGGGCGTCCCTTGAAGTGAAGCGTAGGACAAGGGTACTAGTATATTTCTTGGTACGCCAAGTTGTGTCCAAGTCTTTGTCATGGTGCTGGAGAGTAACTTTCAAAAATTGTATGGCTTCACCAATAGCATCCCGAGAATCAGGAATGCCCCTTACACGAACATTAAGGGCCTTTTGCCCACTCAGCCGGCTCTCATTAAGTGTAGCAGAGATGAATGAAACTGGAGCATCTTTACCTGAACCTTTAATCCATGAGTGCTGTTCGGATTTGTTTTCTTTGAGAACCTCTGCCCAAGATTGGACAGCTGTATGGTGCTGATCCAATTTACTCTTGAGTTGTTGGATCTTAGCCAAAGTAGCGACTTGGGCTTCACCTTTGACAGATGTAATCTCCTTTTTGATATTTTCAATGGATGTATCCAACTGTAGGAGGTGCGAGTGCACCGATTGGTGGATCATTGCTTGATGGGAGTCCATCTCCTTCTGGTGAGAAGCAAGGAGTTGGGAAATCCTTTTGTCATCTTCATGGAGAGAAGTGATCAGGTTGAAGAGTGCTGGGGATATCAAATCGACTGGATAAGGTGTGATTGGAAGAGCAATGGTAGGACTATTCTCCGTAATCTGATCAGATGGGGAAATAGGAAGAGCAAAAATAGGTGGAGTTTTGGAGATAGGCGAAGGGGGGGAGCTACTGCTTCCCCCGCAAGAGGTTGGCTGCTGCAGCTGCGCTGCTACAGCAGCTAGCTGCTGTTGCGGTGTCTCAACTACAAACTGCTGCTGCGTTGCAGCATCAGTGCATGGCATGGGAGAAGAGGAGGGGGTGTTAACCCCTTTCTTTCTTGGCATAGAGGAGGATTGATGGATCACCAGGTGATAGTAGCAGAGCTGCAGCAAATGATGGGCAGGCATGAGCAGTAGCAGCACGCTAGGGCGCCATCACTGCAGCAGAGAGATATGTATATAATTCTGGCTTAACATATGTCATTGGGACTAGGCTGATGCATGCATGTTCTTCTTAGAAGGAAAGCAAACACCATCATGCTGTAAAGAATAGAGGTGGTTTCTAAATTCTTGGCACTCGTACTTGTGGTATGAAATATTCATTCTTTGTTTTTTATGTATGACTTTGAAGTTGCTCCTAACATCTCCAAGTAAACATGAGAGAAGCGTAAGGGTATCTTGAGGGGCAAAAGTTTAGTAACTATAGAATGCTTTTACCAGCTGTTGTATTAAAAGTTTAGTTAGGGAAGTTTTCCTTTCTTTTGACAAAGTGGCATATAAAAGTGAAATGAAGGCTGCTAGGTCTGCTAAACACCTGCATGCTGGGTTCTTGTGACACATTTCAATACTGCAGATTTTTCTGGATACGAGCAGGGATGATGGGATGGCTTTTGATTAACCTGTCAATTGCTGCTCAACAGATTCAGCTTCATGGGAATTTATCACTTTCAATGCTTCTTTATCAAAGTTTTGTTGCTGTATGTATGTTCGATTTTCTTTTTTCTGATGTGATCCTGTAAATCTATGTCTAATGCTTTTGTCTCTACCATTAATACATATAACGTCTTAAGATCTGAACTGTATTCCCTCCTGGCTTGTTTTTTGTTTCTTGTATCCCCTATTATTCTCATGTTCTTCTGATCCCCTATCATTCTCATGTTCTTCTGATACCCTTTTCTACTATTTCTTTCTTTGATTATCACTGAGCAGTGATTGCTGACTGAAATTCCTGACTATGAATACTCTATTTGATTGTGATTTGCACTCTTTTGCAGCTTTGATAACTGTACAAAGTCATTCTAAGGATCATTTGTATTAGTATGTATACTATTCTCCATTACTTGCATTTGGTAAAGAAATATCTCAGATATCAAGTGTACTCCTATACAGTACCAACATCATTGCGGCGCTGTGGATTCTTTTGATTGCTTACGTATCATATTCATGATTGAAAGACCAAGTTGACATGTACTAGTATGTGCATCACATAGGCATCATATACTTTTAAGTATTGAAGCACTATTAGCATAAAATGTGTTGTCTCCGAAATTTCAACTTGTCAACAACATGCACTACTCAGGGTTCTGATTTAAGAAACTGATTGAATAATTGCTGTAACTCTTATTTGGCTTCTTCTGCAGATCTATGTCCTAGATTATTTCTGGTTTGAAGAATATATGACTTCAACGTACGACACGGTTTGCCCTCTCAAACTAGCAGTTGTTTTTCTGTTTCATTTATGTTGAATAGTAAAAAGTTGTTTTATTTTTGAATGGAAAAGTGTAAATAGCATTCTCTATGAAAAGCATCTGCACTGCCTGCTTATTGCGAACCATGAAGATTAACCTAAAGTTTGATTTTTCTTTTCTCTACAACTAGACAAATACATCCTTGTAGTCTATTGCTACTTGTATTTGTATTGCCACAAATATGGTGCGTCCTGAGGCGTATGATTCAAAAATAGGCGAATATCTGTGCTGTAGGTGGGATATAATTGCAGAAAAATTTGGTTTCATGCTAGTTTTTGGGGATTTGGTTTGGATTCCTTTCACCTTCAGCATTCAGGTAAGCCACTTAGTTTCAAATGAGTATATACTATACTATTATCATGATGTAGTTGTGTCGTTATGACTACGTATATATGGTGAAAGTGTTTATACCTGTGTGCACACTGCAACTTTGGGTGCAGGGTTGGTGGCTTTTAAAGCATACAGTTGACCTCACAGTTTTTGCTGCAATTCTTAACATAATAGTCTTCATATTCGGGTATGGATAGCACAACCTATATTTTAATTTAGAGCTTGCTTAGCGCATAGCAAGATGTGCTTGTGCTGTCTGGGCTACCATTGGATTGGTCTTGCTGTACTACTTATGTCATTCACCTAGTCCCACTAAATCAAAGCCTTTGACCATATGCTAACTTTGACAATGGTCGAGAAAAGGAAACCACTTTGAATGCATACTAAGAATTTGAAATTGTCCTCAAGCTTTCTGGTGTGCCACAATGATGGAATGGGAGTCAAATAAAACCAGAACTGCTAAAGCTACTCTAAATTCAGTGTCTTGGTGTAGCAAAACCAGAAGTGTATTATGTTCCAAAATATGTAAGATCCTCTTAAAAATTGTTTTATACCTTGGTTAGCAATAATTAAGGACTCAAAAGATTTTGAGTACAAGTTGTAAACTTTCAAATTTGCTGTCTTAGGCAACAATTATATTGGAGCCAAGGTAGAACCAAATTGTGCCAGAAACTTGCTTTTGAACCTGTAAGATTTAACAGTTGACTGACTTAAAATCTGTCAATTTTCGTTTTTTTTTGGGGGGGCTGGGAGGGGGGGTTTCCTTACCTTGAATCCTCTAGCAAGCTTATCGATTATTGAGAAAGGTAAATTCCTCCACAATCCCTATTCTTGTCCTAGACCCTTTTTGAGGGTAGCCTGTTAAGTTTTAACAGTTGATTGGCTTAAAATCTTTCAAACTTATCTGGAAGGTGATTTAATGCCCTAAAGCCTCTGTTAAGGTTGACCAATGCTGATGATTTAAAAGAGGTGTGTATCTTTGAAGTGTGAGTCTTAAGTATTCATGGGATGGATTGTTATGATGAACAATCATGTTCTATGAAACTAATTCATTACTTTGCCCAATAAAAGTCCTCATTCAACAAAGTAGTCTCTCTTGAGGAAAGGCTGATGCTTTTCTTCTAAGGCCAAACCATACTGTTTACAACTTGTGTGCTCAATCCTTTCATCGGGTTGCAACATCAACTTGCATAAGAAGATGAGATTTTGATGCTTGTTAGGTTGGCGGCCTGTCGTTTCCTGTAAGAAAAAACTAGCAATACACTTCGAAAGGTGTCATCTTGCTTGTCCTCCACCATAGTGCCCCCCAGTTTGGAAGAAAAAGGCTGCCATTATTCTTTGACATCAGGCAGGTAACATTTTTTTGCTAGAGTGTGTGAACTGTCACCAAAATAGAGAACTTTTTCCTTTACAAGAAGTCTTCTGCTAAAATACCAGTTATGAACCCATTCATTAGGAAATGATAGAAGAGCAGAAAGACAGTGATCCAGGGTTCTCGTCCTGAGAACGAAAAGCCTTTTTGCAGGCTCTCATACAATAGAACCCAGCTGTCATCTAAGGAGAATAACTCCTCTGTCCAGCCATCTACTAGTGCAATTTAACTTACTGATACCCAGCTTAGTGATCAGGAGCTCTTTGGCTCTTCAATTGGTTATATGCTTTAGTGCAAGAATGCAAGAATGTTAACACCAAACAAATAAACAAGGCACATGTATCCCAATCCCTTTGCTAACAGATGCCTATACATATTTATAAATGGAGAATAGATTGCGATTGCGAATTTCCTTATGTTCTTTCTATGCTCAGGAATATGACAAGCTGACAACATATGTATGATCGATAAGACATTGAAAGACATATCTATTTGTTGAGCACATATAGTGAATAAGAGACAAACAGATACATATAGACGTGCACAGGTATAAAGATTCAAGAATATAGATAATGTCGATCTGAACCAGCATTTAAATGGAGAATTTCCAGTCATTTCAAGACCCATGATTTTTTGTATACTGTGTAGCACTTTGGTGACTGGAATCTTCCTGTACTGATTATACTAAATATATAACTAGTTTTCAGTTAACAATGACATTGCAAATTGTGATTTGTCTTTGCAGTTATACTATATTCCGTGGTTCAAATAGACAGAAGCACTTGTTTAAAAAGGACCCTAAGGCACTTATCTGGGGCCAGCCAGCAAAGACAATTGGAGGAAAACTACTTGTTTCAGGTTATTGGTAAGAATTCTAGATTTTTACTTATTGCAAATTATTGTGCCTTGTATCTCCATTTGCATGTGCTTAATCCTCACATGGGTATTGCAAAAACACTCTACGACATCACAGGTAGAATTTTGTTGTTGTAGAGAATCTTTTGCAGAATAGGAACAAGAGAGGATGTAGAAACTTTTGTTCTTAGGAGCAAGTAATACTCCGTAAAGTTACGGGTTATCATTACATAATTATGATGAAAATCACAGATTTTAGCATCAATGAAGCAAGGAATGACAATATGTGAAGCAGACTTAAATTCTAATAATCTGCCACAGAATGGCAAGCTAGCAACACAAAGCATCATTAGTTACAGCCCATTCAACAAGCAATAGCAAAGTCAAGTGCTCCCACAAAGACAAGTGATACCAAATCAATAGCTGAAAAATGAATGTACATAGGGGCCTACTAATGCTCCCTTGATGGACCCTAAAGTAAGATTCAAAAATAAAGGGAGGCAAGGCTTTTGGAGGGAAAATAGTTGGCCCTCCTAAGAATTTGATTATGAGATACAATGTATAAAAGGCACTTATCATTAGCTTTCATGACTAAAAAGTTGAGCGATATCCAGATCATGTATACTACTCAGCAAACAAAAGATTGTTGTTATTTATGCTCTTAAAACTTGGAGACATTAAAGGGGTGAAAATCACTCAACACACATTGTGTGGGGAAGGATTGAGGTTCTCTCCAAAAGTATAAGCATGAAGGCAAACATGTTCCCATCGTGAAAGTGGCAAAGAGGAAGGGTAAAAGGTGGTGGCGCCCTTTTTTTCATCCTTCAACCGAGGAAAAGCTTCAGCTTGAAGTAAGCTTTTGGTATCTACGAACAACCAACCTCGTAATATTATAAGTGGCCTGATCTTGGAGTCATAAAGCCAAATGGGCATAACTAGTGTAGAACTTTGAATATGAGATCCAAGATATAAAGGGCACGACTAATCAAGTAGTCAATGCTTTTAATCGAATAGGTGAAATAAATGCATTTTCCTCCATCAAGGTTTTTATTGATTTTTATCTCTCGTTGAAGGACGCATGTTTCCTGATTGACTCCATCCATATTGGACTTACATAAGATTTCTCTCGGCAAAGTATGATGCAACTGAGAGACATGATACTTAATCAGGTATGAAAGATGAAATAAGGTAGCAAATTGATTTAGATCCAAATTGAACTATTGTTTAGGAATGGAAAAGTTAATGTGCTGAGCATAACATGATTAGAGATCAAATCCTATGAAATATTGATTCAAAAGGTTTCTAACCTTTTCGAATTTTTTCAATTTAATGCAGAATTGTAATCTTCATTTCTGATTTAATAAATAAAATAAAACTTGCATGTGGCTCCATGCCTTTTGGAAGCTAGGCAATGTGTGAAAGTATCATTTAGGGTTTTTTTGGGAAATCTTTGCTACAAAAAATGAATACCTCTCTTTTTTCCCTCTTGAATAAAAATACATGGTCCTATGTTTCAAATATTTTTTTTTTCTTTTGGTACTTTGCTTTATTTGAATTTTTCAAAAAATGTTGAATCTTCTTGACATATGCAAATATGTTTGATTGAAATCTACTTATAACTATGTTTCTTTTATGATTTTGTTTGATTGCTTATTTTCTTGTTCTGTGGTTATATTGTAGGGGTATTGCAAGACACTGCAATTATTTGGGGGACTTGCTACTTGCTCTATCGTTTAGTTTACCATGTGGAACCATGTAAGTGCTTTATGCTATTGCAGAAATTAGGCGATAACAACCAATAACTTTTACCAATTTTCCTAGGTTGTTGGCATTTTTGTGTTTCAATTCAATTGCTCTATGTTAGCTAAGAACACATCCACACAAGATCACGTATAATTGCTTAGAATAGAAGGTGAATTGTCAATTGAACATCAACGTCAAACTAAGATATCAAGACAATTAACAATAGAACATTGCCCTCTTACAGTAGACATTGCCACAGTTTTCCTTATATTAATCAATTACCAAATGCTTATATTGATTGGAGGCCACTTTGAGATGAGTGCTCTTCTAAAAGGACATGGACCTGCCAAAAAGCAAATCATGGACCAAAATGAACCCAAGTGAGTAGACGACATAAAAAATAGACCATGGTTATCAAGAGGTAACTTGAATGTGTTAATGAATTAATGAGGTCTCAAGTATTGCATGATGTCAATATATGCCCTAACTACATGTCTATGAACCTCCCTTACCAACAATATCATTGTCCTTGATGTTTGAGAAAACTATAAAATAAAAATGTCACAGAAATGCATATGTTAAAGAAAATGCTACAAAATGTTGATGCCAAAGAGAAATTTGCAAAAATGCATAAATGGCAAAATTGCTAGTTGGAAAAGAACTACAAAAAAGTACTAAAATGCATAATTGTGAGCCAAAGATTATTTAGCCTTTTCTGATAGAGGCCAAGAACTAAAAGACAGTAGATTAAGCAAACTCCACCTATTCAAACAATTTGAATATACTCTAAAATGATGCCACATGGAAACATCAATTAAATTAATTTGGCTAAAAAATGCCATTCTATAGCTATCAAAGGATGCAATGCATTGGCCAAATAGACCCCAAGCTAGGTGTATAGACCAAGAATCCCATTGAAAGTTGGAACTGAACAATGTCGTACTAGAGTTGTTGAAATATGGACACACTTGGCATTCCCATTTTACATCTTTCCATTGGTACCCTTTATTGAGTTTATATTCAATGTACATGGTAGGCCCAATATCCCAACTCAATTTAAAAAGTTGGATGCACTTGGTCTCCCTACCTTGCCACATTATCTGGATTCAAAAAAAATTCATGGCCTCAGATTCATTTTTGGCTAGCTAGAGTCGCCAGCTTGCGATAGAGCCTAGGTGCTTCCAAGATATCCCATGGAGTGACAAGATATGTTAGTTGTGCACACTTGGTGAGGCTGAGGAGCACTTCATCTTCAAGTATCCCATATACTATGAGATTGGTTAAGGATATTATTGCCTCTTCATAGACACGCCAATCACCTTGGGCTCACTCATTGCACACAAGGATCAGATATGTGTCACCCTCATGATATGAGAGATGTTTTTATATCAGGATGAGTAGCAGAGTCATCCTGATACACAACTCCATATCTTCTTTCTTCTCTATGGGAATTTGGGCCTATTTAGAGTCAGATGATAATGTTGTCCTCAAGACCAACATAGAGATCCAAAGAGCACATGCAACATACACAACACCATATGGCCACTAGAGTGGGGCTCGCCCTAGCTAGAGGACATCATCCGAGTTATCATATACGGTCTGCACGACAATGACGATGACGATGACACACCACCTATAGCAGTTCTACCTTCAGTAAGGACGCATATCACCGCATTCTTTATTGGGAGTAGATGACAACACTACCACATGCCATTAGTTTTAACTTCGGAGCTATTTTATTATTGATTCTAGATTTATACACATTTTTTTATTGTTGTATTGAAGATGTTTCAAGTCCCCAAAGTTTCATTTTACACACTTGAGATATACTTGTTTTTTCTTATGTCCCTTTTGGGATCGATAAGATATTAAAAAAAATTTCTTTTTTCTTTTTCTCTCTCTCATTTTCGCTACCCCTCTTTTTGCAATTGGGTCTTCAACCCTCTTATCTTATTAGCATGCCAATTTTCTAGCCCATATCTCATTTGCACACTCAGATTTCCACCCGTCTCCTTAATTGGTGCTCTCATGTTTCTACCCCTCACCATCATTGGCACTTGATTTCTAACCCCTACCTCATCGGCACTCATATTTCTACTCATCTCTCTTGTGTGTAATTGGGCTTCTAGCCCTTACTCCTTGAGAGCTTAGGCTTATTCCTCATTGCCTTCAAATTTAACCCCTCATTGAATTCATAATACACTTCATTGCATTTGGGTTCAATTTATACTTTAAAAAACGTTATGCGTGTTGATTTTCACTATCCAATGGGGTTGGCTCAATTGATTAGCTTGGCATCCAAAGTTTTGTTGGTCCCAAGTTCAAGCCCCCCTTGGAAACCAAGATGCCTTTCATTCCTTAGGCTTAGATATGAGTTTATTCACCATTTGGTTTGTGTATGTCATATTAGATAATTGTGTTGAATTTGCATATAAAAAGTTTATTGAGTTTTGAAAGAAGCTTGTAAAGTGGTTGTGTTTGGCTTTATGTTAGTTCTTTGGTTCCTTTTTGTACATCAATGAAGAACCAATAGAGTTGAGGCTGAACTTCCCCACAACTTAAGTGGTATGCCCGAGTAATACTATAGTAAGAGATTATTTTGTAAAAAAATTGATGTATTTTAGTGTACTCTACTCTCGTAGCATAGAATGTTTGTGCCAAGTATATATGTACATTTTGTATAGAATTTCATCAAACTAGAATAGACCACCATTTTCATATCAGTTGTTTAGTTACTCAAATTTATTGAAAAGTAAGGGTACATTAGAGAAAATTTGGCCTTGGAAAGGGCCCTATAAGGATTGCCACGTTGGATGACAATTATTTGGCAATGTAAAATACTAAAATAAAATCTTTTTTTGCCCGCAGTATTACCCACACAGTCTTCGATGGTTAGCTATTATGTACATAGTATAGTCTGTGGCTGAAAAAAAATCATAACTTTTGAACGACAACTAGGATTGAGACGATTAGGGTGCCATTAGAAAGCCCTCAACGAGAACTTTTCAACGACATCCAACATGACCCAGTTATGAGCTACCGTGAAGAAGTTATGGCCAGTCAAAGTTTTGGTCGGTCAACCCGATATCTCTTTCAAGCGCAGTTGACCAGTTTGACCCGGGTCAAACTGGTCAACTGCGCTTGAAAGAGATATCGGGTTGACCGACCAGAACTTTGACTGGCCATAACTTTTTCACCGTAGCTCAGAACTAGGTCGTGTTGGGTGTCGTTGAAAAGCTCTCGTCGAGGGCTTTCTAATGACACCGTAATCATCTCAATCCAAATTGTCGTTTAAAAGTTACGCTGTTTTTTTTTTTTTTTTTTTTTTTTTTTTTTTTTTTTTTTTTTTTTTTTTTTTTTTTTTTTTTTGAGTTGCATACTATACTACATATAAAATGGCTTATTTACGGGCTGCCTCCGATGCAAAATTACAGTTCTTTCAAAAAGAAAAGAAAATCAAGTTGAAGGAGCTACGTTACGTAGATCAAATTCGAGTGCTTTGATTGGACCATGTGGAAGAAATTTTTGAAAAAATAAAATAAAAAGTATCTTTTTGAAAGGCCCCTTTTGTACTCAAATTTTCTCTAATGTGTGGTTGGTGTTTGTCACATGATCAATTTAAAAGACCGTGTAGCTTGCATGCAAACACAAAGGCTTGTTGGTTAGTACACTTGTTTGACTCTTGATCATTGATCCAACATGGAAATTTTGATTCATTGCATTTTATATCATAGTAATATTAGACATTTTTTTTTTTGACGAAAAAGTAGTGGAGCATTTGATTTCGCGTTGTTTGGATTAGTTATTAACACTAGAGTCGTCACAAAATGCGCACAAAATTGTGCATTTCAAGCACTTATTCAAAAAATCATATCCCATAAACTATGATGAATCACATCAAATTCTTTCACATGTGTGTTCTTCATATATACATTTACCGATTAAAATTTGAGGTTCATTTTGAGCAACTTCATTTTGAGCGTGTCTACTCTTAAAAATCTGAATGGTTTGTGTCTATTCTCAAATCCTAGATTCTGAATGCTTTGTGGCTTCATTGTTTAGTGTTAGAAGTTATAACTTAAGAGCACCATGTGATTGTTTTAGCACACAATAGCATATATTTGATAAGTGATAACAAGACACCTAGTAGTCAAACCTTAGAATCGGATCAATGGCTTCAATATCTAGTGTTATAGTTCATAACTTAAGAATACTATAGAGTTCTTCAATATGTGTTTGAAACATGGCAGTAGTTATTTCATAGCAAAGCACGTCAACGGTCACACTTCATACACCTAGCCCTAGTTTTGGCCCTCTTACATTATAAATAAGAGCATGTATCTCACGCTCGAGTAATAGGATAATTCACGTAGATTAGGTACATAGGAGCTTTGCAACTTCTGCATGGACTCAGTGAGAGTTCTATTTGAATCAAAACTCATTTTGTATAAACCTGACTAAGATACACGAGTAAAAAATTTGCTGTAGAATTTTTTTGCATTCAAAGTGAGTTGATTGGGTCAGTTTCAAACCAATTCAAGATTCAAACTTGGAGTTATAATCTCCACATCCACTGATCATGGCGGCACCATGACATGAAATAGTTTTTGACATGTATATGCTCATGTTGATCTTGGTGGTTTAATTTGGTCATTTATTCTTATACCATACTTGAAATGTACTCAATAGAATTTAATGACTAAGAGGGGCCCAAGTGCTCATGAATAGAGTAACCTAAATATTGAACCTCTACTTTTGACTAAAGTTGAAGGTCTGTTGATAAATGTAGAATTATGTCAAAGTGAAATATAGTGAATGTTGCAAAAAATCAGCATGCAATTTAAACTTTGCGAAGTTTGATATATAGGTTGTGAAATTTGAATTGATTTTAATGAGAGTTGAATGTAATGATATTGTGACATTCTTTTAGATGAGGATTAGACTGTCGCTATTTTGTGTGAAAATTTAACACTTCAATACAAACTTCAAAATTTCATAATGATATCTGGTGTTTGAATAGATTGAAAGATTTGAAGTTTGTAACAAATAATGAGATGTAGAATTCATGTAGTTAACATGAATTGCTTGTTTCGAGTTGAACTGAATTATTTTATATTTCTACAATGTTGTAATGCTTAATGAAACTCCATAATTGTTGCATACTCTTATTGTCAATAAAATCAACATTGTTATACGTCCCGAATACATGTGTAATGATATATGATAGATCCAAGTCCTAAACATGCATGGTCCAAATAATAAATAATAATACATGTGGATCCCATGGTCCATTTAGAATTCCATGTGCATTATATGACCTATAAGTGTTTAGATCACTAATGATCCCCCAAGTACTATAAAACATAAACATGTGATCTAATTACCTGTCTATATCTTTCGTGGAGATATTTATCTCGCTAAGGCCCACTATCATGTCTAAGCAAAAGTTTTTGACCTTTGCTGCAGTTCCATGGTTCCTTATTTCTATCCTATATACTTGTTGGTGTTGCTTATATGGAGAGAAAGGAGAGATGAAGCAAAATGCAAGGAGAAGTATAAGGGTGTGTGGATGGAATATTGTAAGGTTGTTCATTGGCGAATATTCCCTGGTATTTATTAGCTATTGAGATTGAAGATGAAAAATCCCAATGTGATAAGTTTTCAAGGACATTTCAAATGGAAGTATCTTGTTGCAATTTTGGCTCAACAAAGTTATTCCAACACTATCTTGTGCTATAGGAATAAATGTGGTTAATCCATTATGTTTTAAAACCATGACTATTGCATTGTTTTCTTCAATAGTTTATAGTCAGACTCACAATATATTTTGATGTTATTTTTTTTAATTATAACTCCAAGAAATTTCTAGGATCTTCAATCTTGTGTGCCTTCCAAATTCATATTTGTATTTGTATTTGTATTTAGCTTTTATAATGATAGCAAGTTGCTAAATTGCATCTCATATTTACTAAGTAGTTTGAAATGCATACATGTATATTGGTAGGCGACTTATTTGCAAGTCATTTTATGCAATCAATGAATTGGAATAAATTTCATGGATGACTTGTTGTAGAGGGGAATTTGACATCATAACTTGATACAAAATAGAAAGAAAAGTCACATGCGAAAAGAAGCTAATTTCTCTTAGCCATGAGTTTTTTTGGACATGTAGGTTCTAGCATGCTTTGTTGATAGGTAGGGAGTTTTATGATTGGATGCTAATATATGGTGAGCTTTGTTGGTAGTTCAGCCAAAACATTTTGTGGACAACCCTTAAATATATCATTTTTCATTTGGCGACATGATTTTATAAAAAGAAAAATATGAGGACGTCTTAAATAGCTAGTTACTACTCTCAAAACATCCTATAGTTTAATCTTGTTGTTAGGCTTGTACGGTAAGCATACATTATGTACGCATTATTGTTAATCTTGATGGGCACACTTATCAAAGCAACAACTCTCTTAGAAGATTGATGTTAACATCAATAACAATCATAAAGCATAAGCATTTGCACTTGAAATGTTAAAGGTTATGGAAATTGGTCACTTCATTTGGGCTTGCTTATTTTTAAAATTCATTAAGAGTTGTGGAAGCATGCTAGAAATTTAGCAAATAATATATGATGCCAATATATGTTCCTTTAATCTGTTAAAATTTGCAATGTGTTTGATTATGTGCATTGTTTTATACACATTCATCTTAACATTAAGGCACGTCATTCACCAAAGTAGAATAAGTCACGAGAAAAACTCATTTTCAATTGTCATGTCCCTTAGCATAAGGAGACTTTCTTAATCTCAAGTAGATGGTGCTAGACCGTTTGTCTTTATGCTCAAAGCTTAAAAGCTTCATACGATTAGAGCACTTATTGATGGCTACCTTTTGTTTCAACTAATAACTCGCTAATTTTTGTTTAAAACTAAGCTCACAATTTATGTTAAAATCATTGTAATTTTACTCGCTAAATCACATGATCTTAGTATTACGAGATATTGGTTGTAGGAAAAGACAATGTTGTCAAACTAAGCTTATTTAAAAATATAATATATCCCACTTATAA